>CM060633.1:37031053-37053553 GCA_030578275.1 Meda fulgida
AATTCCAAGAAAAAAGTCAGAATTGTGAGATATAAACTCAGAATTCCAAGAAAAAAGTCAGAATTGTGAGATGTGAACTCCAAATTCCAAGAAAAAAGTCAGAATTGTGAGATATAAACTCCGAATTCCAAGAAAAAAGTCAGAATTGTGAGATATAAACTCCGAATTCCAAGAAAAAAGTCAGAATTGTGAGATATAAACTCCGAATTCCAAGAAAAAAGTCAGAATTGTGAGATATAAACTCCGAATTCCAAGAAAAAAGTCAGAATTGTGAGATATAAACTCCGAATTCCAAGAAAAAAGTCAGAATTGTGGGATGTGAACTCCAAATTCCAAGAAAAAAGTCAGAATTGTGAGATATAAACTCCGAATTCCAAGAAAAAAGTCAGAATTGTGAGATATAAACTCCGAATTCCAAGAAAAAAGTCAGAATTGTGAGATATAAACTCCGAATTCCAAGAAAAAAGTCAGAATTGTGAGATATAAACTCAGAATTCTGAGACAAAGTCAAAATTCTAAAATGTAACTCAAAATTCTGAGAAAAAGAATTCTAAATAGTGAAAAAAAACCTGTCACAATTACCTTTTCACTTTTTTATTCCATTCTTCCACTTTCTGATGCTTGATTTTTAATGCATTTAAGCACGCTAAAACAAACAGCTGAGGTCAGCAGGTCATCTGATCTGAAGATGTCAAATGTGCTCAAGTACAATAAGTTAATGGAGTTTAACTAATATTGAACCTGGAACATCATTTTAAAAGACTTAGTGAAAAGAAACTTAGCTTACTAGCTTAATTGAACCCTGAAGTTCTACTGACAGAATCCGCAGCTCAGTTGTGTGTGTGTGTGTGTGTGTGTGTGTGTTCTGGCAGTAGCGGTGCCGGTTGCAAAGTTTGCTGAGTTTGATGCTATTTTCAGTGTGATATACAATTCCGTTTGCTATCAGGAATAAAAAAAACTATTTTTCTCCTACGTTTGACGCAGTGAATATCTGAATTATGCATGTGTCAACCTGGCAACCTTCGCTGATGAGAACTAATGCCATTATACAAAAGCTAGACGCGGACGGAGGAGAGAGAGTTTAATTGAATTTTTTAATGAGTCCTCACTTTAAGCCACTCTGCCTCAAACATGATAACGCTTCCTCATAAAGAAAATCAAAGTTGTGCTTCCCTCCTAATGAGATTGAAGGTCTGGCAACCTCATTTAACGCATTACAGAAGAGAGAACAAATATTTGATGGGAAAAGGGATGGAGGGAAAGAAAACAGCAACAAAATAGGGAGGAAGAAGAATAAAATAACTTTATTTGAGCCATTAATCTCTGTGGTGCTGATCCAGTATAATGCAATAGCTGTATGTTTCGACTATAGTTTAAAACAATGCATCAATTTAGCATTATATGCAATTTTCTAAGTTTACCTACACATTTATACTAAACCATGTTCAACTCTATTCACATTTATTTGTACAGCGCTTTTCACAATACACATCGTTTCAAAGCATCTTTACAGAAAATGCACGAGTCCACATTATAATTTAGAGTGTCTGTTAATGTGAATATTTTGTTCTGATACAATTAGCCTGTCTACAAAGGCTATTTTCATTATCTTTACTACAGATATTACAATAAAATAAAAACATTTTTTTTACCTACCATTAGTCGCTGGCATTTTAAACTAAAATAGTTAAAATATTCAAAAAAATTAAGTTTGAAATCGATTCACTGAAGCTTACAGTCTGAACTGATTCATCAAACTGAATCAACTGAAATCTAATGCTGTTTTTGCTACTGAAGTTTAAATGTCGCGTTATCACAAAATCATCGCACACATATCTGAATATTCAATATATCAGACAGCCATAGCGGATCGCATTCAATCGTGAGATTTTGGCAGGCTCTTGAAGACCTGTGTGAATCTGAAACCCTGACTGTGACAAAGTCTAAAGTCAGACTGAGAAAAATCCTCAGTGCTTGTCTGACAGGACAAAAGCCACATCACACGAGACGACTTTCCTTCTGGCACAGAGTGAAACACGAGAGAGAAAACAGACGCTCAGTGCTTTGTCCAGTGAGTGGGAATCAAAGGAAACGTGTGCGGCGAATCTGATTTGAAGACACGGTCAAGGAATGACAGACGTCTTTGTGTGTATTGACAGAATATGCGGGATCTGGGACGATCACTTGATTAAGCTCGTGTGTTTTCCCGCTGTCAATCTCCTCCACTAGTGACAGGATGATGAAAGCGCCGAGGTTTGAACGACTCTCAGTTACGGGCCAGGCTTTAATCTTCGGATAGTCTGGCCTTTGGGGTGAAGCTCCTCTGGATCCTCCTTTGAAGGATGACACCGGGCCGCCTGATCCTGTGGGAAACCTGTAATATACCTGGGAAGGATTCGGGAAGAATGGAGCTGTGTCTCTCTATAGCCTACCGCTTAATCAAATCATTGCTTGAATCTCTGCTTCTTTCTTTCTTTCTTTCTGACTACAAGGATTATACTAAAACCACAGTAAAACTACAGGAGCTCTCGTAAAATTAAAGAAATAAATAAATAAACAGAAACATTTTTAAACTTGTTTTATTTCAACTAGTTGCCATTTCTCAATATTCTAAAAAATGAATAAAAACCAATAAAACATGAATAAAAATAACAACAAAATTAACGAAACTTTAAAATTACAGTGAAAAAAATAAAACTATAATAGTAGCCTATATCAATGACACTAAAATAACAATGTTGTTTACTTGAATAATTATTTTTAAAAAGTTTACTTTAAGCAATACTATTGTCATGTTTGGTTTTGAGGTTTTAATGTCTTTTATTTTGTAATTTTCAGTTTCCTGGTTTATCATGTGATTCCCTTATCCAGTCATGTGATCTTGCCATGAGCTTCCCCTGTTCATGTGTCATGTTCTGATTGGTTCCCTCATTTCATGTGTCATGTTCTGATTGGTTCCCTCATTTCATGTGTCATGTTCTGATTGGTTCATTGCTTTCAGGTGTGTCCAAAAACCAAACAACTATTAAGCAATATAAATATTTACCTTTTTAAAGAAAGGACCTAGGATTCAAATTATTAAAATATTTTTTGGTAACTAAAGTAAAGCTGAAATAAAATATAAGCATTAGATGAAAAACTAAATGACATTAGAAACATTGCCTTGGCAACTAAACTGAAAGTTAAAGATGAAACACTAAAACAACTGAGAACTGAAAAAAAAAATCCTCAATAGAAATATAAAAAACAATAATAAAAAAAATGACAAAAGCACATAATACAAAATAATAATAAAAAACAGAAAAAAATCTAAATAAAATTAATTAAAAAATATTAACAAACATAATAGTAGGCTATATCAATAATGATAAAACAACAGTTGTTTACTTGAATAATTTCTTGATTTTTTTTAAATTAAGAAATACTTTTGTAAAATAACTTCATAATTGAATAACTATAACAATAAAATGTTTATGAATTGAACTTTTTAAATAAAGGACTCAGAGGTCAGCATGAGTCCTCTTGAAGAAGCCGTCAGCTGACACGGCAGAGCGTGATTCTTGAGCTTGTGTTTGCTCAGCAGAAATGCATTAATGTTTCATGGTGGAGCTCGGCATCAGAGCGTTCCCGCAGGAGTGCGTTTGACTGCAGATCTATCGATTAAAAAGATTATCCATTATGAATTCCTTATAGACACAACGGCCCGAAACATTCAATTCCTTGCAAATTCATTGCAAAACCAGCCAAACACAACCAGATCTATCTATATATCTATCTATCTATCTATCTATCTATCTGTCTGTCCGTCCGTCCGTCCGTCCTTCCATCCATCCATCCATCCATCCATCCATCCATCCATCCATCCATCCATCCATCCATCTATCTATCTATCTATCTATCTATCTATTTATCCATCCTTCTATCTATCCATCCATCCATCCATCTATCTATCTATCTATCTATTTATCCATCCTTCTATCTATCCATCCATCCGTCCGTCCGTCCATCCATCCATCCATCCTTCTATCCATCTATCCATCTATTCATCCATCCATCCATCTATCTATCTATCCATATATCCATCCTTCTATCCATCCATCCATCCGTCCATCCATCTATCTATATATCATCCATCTATCTATCTATCTATCTATCTATCATCTATTCATCCTTCTATCTATCCATCCATCCATCCATCTATCATCCATCCATCCATCCATCCATCTATCTATATATCCATCCATCCATCCATCTATCTATCTATCTATCTATCTATCTATCTATCTATCTATCTATCCATCCATCCATCCATCCATCCATCCATCCATCTATCTATCTATCTATCTATCTATCTATCTATCTATCTATCTATCTATCTATCTATCTATCTATCTATCTATCTATCTATCCATCCATCTACTATCTATCTATCCATCTATCCATCCATCCATCCATCTATCTATCCTTCTATCTATCCATCCATCCATCTATCTATCATATATCCATCCATCCATCTACTATTTATCCATCCATCCATCCGTCCATTCATCCATCCATCCATCCATCTATCCTTCTATCTATCCATCCATCCATCCGTCCGTCCATACGTCCATCCATCCATCCATCCATCCATCCATCCATCCATCCATCCATCCATCCACTTTTATTTTCCACAGAGGAATTACATTTATATTTGTGGGACATAATATATAGAGCATGTTTAATAGCCAGTGTAGACTATAGTTAGATCACAGCCATGAATCGTGATTTACTTGCTTGGCACTTCATGCATACTTAAATTAAAGTGTGTTAAAAGTGAATGTATTCAGCTTTTAGAAGTGCATTAGCATAAACACTACTGTTCAAACGTTTAGGGTAAGTACTTTTTTTCCCACAAAAAATAAATAAATAAAATTCAGCAAGGATGCAGTAAATTGATTAAATTGCATTAAATAGAATTCTATTTCAATGCTGATCTTTTGAACTTTCTGTTTATCAAAGAATCCTGAAACAAAATGAATATGAATATGAAGCAGCACAACTGTTGTCAACTGTGATAATAATCATAAATGTTTCTTGAGCATCAGATCATCATATTCTCCTGATTTCTGAAGGATCATGTGACACTGAAGACTGGAGTAATGATGCTGAAAATACAGCTTTGATCACAGGAATAAATTACATTTCACTATATATTCAAACAGAAAACCGTTATTATAAACTGTAATAATATTTCACTGTTTTTACTGTATATTTGAGCACATAAATGCAGCATTAGAGACTATTTCAACAACATGAAAAAACCTTACAGACCTCAAACTTTTGTACAGTAGTGTAGATGGCATGCGAGGCACACAAGTCAAATTCTGATTTCACAGGGTCTTTAACTGAGTTTGAGAATCACTGTGAACAATTAAGCAAGAGCTGAAAGTATGCATGCTGTGTGTAATGCCTGCACCTGTTCATTGCACATTTCTCCATCTCTAAAAAGACTCCCTGAAGTTTATTCTGACATGTTCTTTCTAAAATTATCATTACAAATCATGCTCTTGTCAGAAGTTCCCAGACGGTGCATATTCTACTTTTCGCAAACCAGTGAGCGATGCTGGCCGTCTTCCTCATCTGACCCGTCTGAATTCTGCAGCATTTCGGTTCGAGACCCAATTAAAGGAAAGAGCGGCCCAGTTTTCTGCAACCAGCATACATCATCTCCTGCCAGAAAAGCCCGTCTGCGGTGGAAGTCAGAGAACCATCCAGTCCAACACAGATCTGTCAGGAAATAACGTCTCCAATCTAAAGGCTCATCATAAATCCAGCAAACAAGCAGGAGTGTTGCAGAACGTGTGTGTGTGAGTCTTGAAGATGGCGGCCTGACAGAAGATCTCTGCGTGTTTTCATGTCAGGATGGTAAAAATACAACAAACACTTCCCTCTAACAATGTGCCACAATGTAAGTGTCGCTATTTCTTTTCCTCATACAGTATAGTTTGTTTATATTACTAAAACTAATTATTAAAGTGTCACACTGCAGAATTTGTTTCAAACATGATTCCTCAAATCGTGAACCATAGTACCTTTTTTGTTACCACATAAATACCATGCTATATGAACATGATAGTTACTTGATAAAAACACATGAACATTTTTTTTTGTGACTCAACTTTATGTCAATGGCAGTCATTGAATCATTCATTCAGACGATTCATTAAAAAACATTGATTCATTCAGGAAAGAAACATTGGACTGTCTTTATGAGTGAATCAATGAATGAATCGGTTGAGTGAATGATTCAAACATACTGATTTATTTAGAAACAACATGTGCTTGTCATAATGAGTGAGTGAGTCATTGAATCATTTATTGAACCAATTCATTCAAAAAACACTGATTCATAAATACATAAATAAATATTATATTTAAAAAATTCTAAAGGATCATTTGACACTGAAGACTGGAGTAATGATGATAAAAATTCAGATTTGATCATATTTGAAAATAGTTATTTTAAATGGCAATTATATTGCACAGTTTTTACTGTATTTATGACCAAACTAATGCAGCCTTGGTGAGCGGATATTAAAGATGGCTCTTTTTCAGTCATATGACACACATAAGGCAGGAAACCCTCTCTCTATTATCTGTTACTTTAAGACCAACAAGTGTAATAAAGTGTCGTTTGTAGCTTAACCAACATTAATTACAAATTTTATTTGATAAACCGTCTGTGATAGACAGATATTTGTCCCACATGATACAGTTGTTAAATACTCCATAAACGTTACATCACATCTTGATTTAACTGTATGTGAGTGTGTGTGTGTGTGTGTGTGAGAGATGGCCTACAAAAAAGCCACCGCAGCACTTATTGCTGGTTAATAAGGCTGTGTGACAACATGTCGCATTATGGAGAAACGAGTCTGGCTGAATAGCTACAATTCGCATTGCAAACAAAAGCCACCAGAACAATGAGACACAATGCCGAGGAAATGTCCTCCACCGAGACGAGGCGCTTCTCAGGGGGACGGCAGTAATTGCCTTGATGTCTTCAGACGGATGCTGGCACACAAACTTTTGTGAAACACGTCTGCCGTCCCCCTGCGTGCACCAGCTTGAAGTATTATGTACATTGATAATGTGGTACTCTCTGTCTGAACAAACAATCTTTTGGGACTCATCTCAAATCTCTGTAATAGTCTGTCTTAGTTTTAAGGGATGTAAATAGACGCTGATAGCTTCTAGCTTTCCATTGCTCTCGTCCACCATAGTATGGTAATTGCATTCTGATTCTTAACATTGTAATTAATCACAGAAACACTTAGTAACTTTGGTTTAGATTTCTGTCATGGCTGGACAAAATGTCATCAAACCCTGTTGTGAAACTAATTTCACCTCCTTTTTCTCAGAGATATCTCACTTTCAGTGGAGGGGCAGAAGCCGTGATTGAAAATGCTTTCAGTGTTGTTGAGAAATAATTGAAACCTCTTTCAAGCCCCAGAAATGTTCTGTTGACCCTGAGCTGGATTATCTACTGGAAGTGGCCAGTAATCTTTCCATTGAAACCACATTCACTCCAGATCAGACCACAGCTAATGACATTAGAGCAAAAGATGTGCTTACCTGCTGAACGTGCGTCAGTCAGACGGTGACATCGACAGCGGACAGCAGAGAGAGAGAGAGACAAAAAACAATTAGATTTAAATTCACACTTCACAAACACATCTATGACTGCACACTAGCTGAACTGCCCACATGCCTTCTAACCAGAATGCAACACTCAAGTGACAGATTTGGATCACTACATAGACCGTAACTCAGCATGCAACACAAATACTGCCAATGGTGTAAAGCTCATGGGAGATTTGACTCACAGTTGATTACAGTAAAGAGGGCACAATAATCTTGTAAGCTAGAACTACATAGCATTTACATTCACATTTATTCATTTAGCAGATGCTTTATCCAAATGAGAACAGTAGAAGCAGTTAAACTAACAATAGGACAACAATATGCAAGTGCTATGACCATTCCCAGTTTAATCTAACGTGTGTTTTTTTTCTATTTGATTTTTTTTAGATAATAGATATAGAATAGAAGATAAAGCATTAGTATTAATGGATCAAGTGTTGCCAAAAAAAGATGCATCTTCATCGCATAGCACACACAAATAGTGGTGTAGTATATTAAAGGGGACCTATTGTGCAATAATCACTTTTTATAAGGTGTTTAAACACCGATGTGTGTCCGCAGATTGTGAGAACCAGCCTATAGTGTTAAAAATCCACTTGCTCTTTCTTTATAATTCCCATAAAACAACAGCAGTCTTCAAACGAGCTGATGCGGATTCCCCCATATAACGACGTCATTGTAGGGAGAAGCCCCGCCCACAACCGGTGACGATCTGCCCTATTAGCATAGACACGCCCCTGAGTGAGAAGCACAGGGTCTGACCACTTTTGTCTCCTCACTGTCGCAGCTGGAGTTGTACAATGTCTGCGCCAAAGAGGCATTACAAGTGTTGTGTTTGGGACATACCAATGCACACCAGAGTCTCCATAGACCCACTGAGGACGTCGTGGTTATATTTCATTTTCGAAGGAAATGTCTAAAGTCTTATACGTTTGCGTCAATCATTTTGCGCTGGACTGATTCACAAAAAAGGGTGTTTTCAACGCTGGATTTTTCAAAAAGGTTGATTCTGAAAGATGGGTCAATAACAATGCTTCATGCACAAACTCCAGTTCAAACATACAAGTCTGCACACCGCGACTGACACCGCTTTCTGGCATTCTCAGTGCGCGATTGTGCTATTTTATTGTTGCCGGTATGCTGGAGCATAAGCTCTTGAAGCTCCGCCCTCTTCTTGACGGGAGCAGCAGCTCATTTGCATATAAAGGGACACACAAAAAACGGCATGTTTTTGCTCTATTTTAACATGTTATAAAATATGATCTGTTGGGCACTTTAAGCTAAAACTTCACATACACACTTTGGGGACAACAGAGACTTATTTCAACTAACTCTATCAACTAAGTCAACTAACTCTCATTAGAGTAATAGTAGACCGTTTTAATATCATTAAATGAACATGTTAATTTGATGTTCACCAACAGACATTCTACTGACTGTAAGTAACTTTAAAAGTACGTCAACTAATACTACTAAACCAAACCCTAACCCAACAGTCTACTAATTCTCTAATGACTGCTAGTTGACATGTAGCTGCAAAGTTTCTTTTAATTAGTAGAATGTCTAAAGCAGACTATCAAAATAAAGTATACTTTTTATTTAACCATGTTATTTGTCGACCACTCATCTGCCATCTTCACTGCCATCAACAATGCATTCTGGGACTTCCATTACTGAAGGAAACATACAATGCTGCCTTGGATAATTGCTCAAAATATAGTATAACACAGCATAATGTGATGGTCTATCTTCTGGAACAGCTGTCTAAAAATGCTGTCTAGGTAGTCAGCTCACTACACTTTAAATAGAGTTATCGTCTCAGTAAATTTCAGTGTTAAATGCAGCAGAGTGCCATAAAGTGTTCTGCCGTGTCCTCTCAGTAACTGTAAATAAATCCCAGCTGTGTGCTCAAGAAAGAAAATGATCATTTCTGGAGTCCCTACAGGCTCATGAACACCCGGTGTGCGTGTTAGATAGCGCTGTGATTCGGGAGCCAGCAGGAGCCCTGGACTCTCAAGCGTCCCGCAGTAGCCGTAGTGCTCGGGAGCGAGCGAGACCCTGCGGCTGAATGCGTGCATCTACTCGCAAAGGCCTTGCCAGAGGCAACTAATCCTGAAGTCAAAACTCATTCAGATGGAGTGCACAGCCTGTTACCAGACGCTGCATTCACAGTGGCTGCGTTTACATGCACAACCTTTGTTTCAATCGGACTGAATTCATTCTGATTGATGAATCCGAACGTAGTGTTTACATGAACGCTAAACATGTGATCAGGTTGATGTGCGTGTTTATATAATCACAAGCTTCAAGTCGGAATAGATGTTTTTACATGCACACACTGCACTAAAATACAGTGCTTTCTGCTGTTCGCACATAATAACTATTCTACTATATTTGTTTTAAACAGCAGACTTAATATTTATCCATTTCTGGTCATAATTTGGAGACAATGAGCAATGAACCGTTGCGCCGTTCTGCTTATTTATCATGCAGTAAAAATGGCCAAAACCAGTCGTCTGTGGATGAGAATCCGAAACATAGACTGATGGGACATTGTCCTCATTTATACAACACTTTATTCAACAGGACGAACAGCTCGTTCCTCATGTCATGCGTCATTACGCTATTTGTACGTCATTACACATGCGCATTCCTTTCAGTTTCGGGTTTCAATCCAGTAAAGTGTTTACATGTTCTCTCGGTCGGATTAGAAAAGGAATAAAGCACCCCTTTCAATCCGATCAAAATTTCATTTGGATCGAGCTCAATCCGATTACTTACGGATTATTTGGTTGCACGTAGCCAGTGAGTCGTAATTATGATGTTATTAAGATGGAATTTTTTATGTTATGCCAAGGTCCCTTTAAGGCAAGTCATTTCACTCGGTGGCCAACTTTGAAACGCCTCTTAAGATATGCAACTGGAGCTTCTAAAGTTTGTTTTTCAAGTGTGCTATTAGTATACTTCTTTTAAACTTTAAAATAAGAAAGTATACTTTCAGTCTACTTTTTATGTACTTCTCAGAAATATACTTAAAATTTCACTTATACTGAAAGACAATTCTAAGTATATTTGGCCTATATTTGGCTTTGTACTCAATCTTTTGATCAAGATCACTTACTATAGAAATAAAGGCTACTTGACTCTCCACCGCAGCTCTTTCGTTAATGTTTGTGCATATTAATGGATTAACTTAAGTAAGTTAATCAAGCCACTTTTATTTCTATAACGCTTTTCACAATGCATATAGTTTCAAATGAGCTTTACAGAAAATGCATGTTTTAATGGTATTAAAGGGTATAATGTTTTTTTCAGTCACACAAAGCGATAATTTGACTTTATAAAACTTGGATTATTCCTTCACTGTATAAAAAAACAGTGGCATGAAAATTTATCAGCATATTTCCCTTTGTGTTCAACAGAAGAAAGAAAGTCATGTTTGAGTTTGGAATAACATGAGGAATGAATTATTCCCTTAAGAATTGGATTTCCAACTTCTTTCTGCAGTTTCTTGAGAAAAATTTTCTAGGGTAAAGAAAAATGAAGAGATAAAAAAAGGTATTAATTTATACCTAATTTTCATTCCTGAAATAGAAACAGCCTGGAATATGTTATTAATAAAGAATTAATATATTCATATTTTATCACCTAGTCCAGGCACCTTGGCAATTAATCTGGGCTCATATTAAACAGAATCTGACCGGTTTCTGCTCAGAGACGATCCGTTAATAATTCACTCCATCACACACCTTGCTGCAGCCACAGACTCTAATTAAACCCCAGGGACTAATCAGGGTCATGCACTGGGTGGAGAAATTGCATAACCAGAGGGGGACAGAATGAGGAATAACAAAAAGTGAATTGTGCCATTATTATACAGGAATGCTGGGATTGGACAATAAAAGACTCCGAGTCACGACACAAGACCTCATGGAGACCTTAAGATCCACCTGAAGTTGGTTTATGGTGTTGATGAAATATCCAGGTTTTGAGAGCCACTTAGTTTAGTTCCTAACGCAAAGACCTTGATTCGTTGATTCAGGTGCGTTTAATTAGAGTTGCATCCAAAATGTTGCTCTCATTGGGAACCATGGTTCAAAGCAACAGTTTACCCCAAAAGTCAAATCATTCATAAAGTGTATCAACCATAAAAGTAGTCCAATACAATATAAGTTTGTGTGGTGTGTGACTGCATGAGAAACCTCTTCAGTTAATCTATTAAGTGCAATAACGTCACACACACACACACATATACGCTTATTAACACTCATATAGTGCTCTGAAAACAACAAATTCCCATCTGAGTCACTTTATGAGGTCTCATATGTTTTGGTGTCACAGTTATTTATTTCCTGACTAAACTACACGACACATGACAGTTCCCAATACTGAACAATTCCACAGAGCATGAGTGCGAATATTGCTGCTTATTACGGCGGACGCAGGCTGAATACCAATGCCCAGATTCTGGGAGAATAATTAGGTGTCACAGACCGGCATGCTGGATATCCAAATGCCCAGCGCAGCGGAAGCGAGCTGATTGGCATGGCTGGCGTGGGCACAGTGTAGGGTCAAATAATGAACAGAAATCTGTTTGTTGGTGCTTCTCTAAATGGAAATCACAGAGTGTGACTAACAGGCAGCCGTGTGTTTTCTGAAGCAGAACGCCCAACGAGAGGTTTTTTTTGTTTTCAACACGGAGGAAACAGGAAATTGGACGTACTTGGCATCCACACAGGCCAGGATATTCGACTCATTGAACATCTCCATCTAGAACCACATCTATTAGCCTTCATTCAAATGCAAACAGGTCATGATGAGAATTGAATCTTTTGAAGAGAAACTGTAACTCCACTTGAATAAATGGCTACGGTATTGGCGCAGAGAGGAAGAAAGCAAGGAGAGCAAGTGCTTAACTTTTAGTTTGACACATTCGCAATCATGTACTACGTACTTCTCCAGAGCGAATTTTATTAGTGTTTTGTCCACATCAGTACAAGATTGAAGATGTTTAAGAACCGTTAATTTAATTGAACTGAACGCCAACCTTACGGTCCAGTATTTGTCCTCAAACCCCAACCCTGCACCTCGAATAATGGATTTCCTCAGGCAAAACATCATCGATCATTGCTAACATGTAGATCTGAGGAAGTAAATGTGACACTTATCATCATCATTTGAAGGTCATTTTTTACTTTCTCTCTCTTCAATTTTCTTCTTTTTCCCATTAGCTCTCCAACTGAGGTCAGAACCGGAGCCTGATTTAATGATCCTCGTCCCTGGAGATTTTATTCAGCCACTTCCGTCAACCAGAACCAGCGACCCGCTGAACCCAAATGTGTTTAACTCTCTGTTTGAAGGGATCTCACTGTATGAGACTTCGACAGAACGGACTCTCTCCGATACGCTTCAAACGCAACATCTACAGGTTCTGCTCCGTTGCTTCTGCTGCAAAAGTTTCACTTTTTGTTTTTAACAAGGCTCAAGTTTAAGTTTAACATCTGTCGATGGATACTTCAAGCTGGAGTTTCAAAGACACGGCTGTGATCCGAGACACACGGGCCCTGCTGTATGACGAGACAGAACATTGATTTGGAAGCAACTGATGTCAGTGGCAGAAACTATATATTTGATACCCAATAAATCATGACATTAGCTATGATGCACAGACATAAATCAGAGGTCAGCAATAGTGGCTACTCCCATGCACTGTGTTCGGGAATACTACCATACCACTCTTACTATTCGTGCTTGTGCAGTGTAAAGGATGCAAACTGTTCTCAGAATGCATGGCATAACCCAGATGATCTGCTACATTTCCCACAATGCAACATGCATCTGTTTTTAGTGCAACAAATGAACTTGAAGTCATATCTACTATGCTAAAAATGCAAAATAATCAATTTCGTTTCCAAGATGATAACTGGACGCCACTCACATGTGACATGATGAGATCATGAGATGATGTAGCAGGGTTTGAAATGTCCTCATTGCATATTGTTTTTATATTTTCATTCTGTCTGCATGCATAATGCAAAAACAGTAGGCTGTATACTACCGTATCCTATGTGCCGTTAGCTGAAGATCCTAAAGCCCTGACTGGTTCTATGAGTGTTTTATTTTCAGATTTTCTGTTAGTACAGCACTACTAACGCTCGCTTCAATACGTCTACATTGCCTCAGTTTGGGGCTGTAAAATAAAAACGTTTTCAATGGAATTTATTTGACAGCGGCCGTAATAAACTCTTACAGTCTCGTAAAGCGCTTGGGCTTGAGCGGCCAATCAGAAATCATAGCGTCAGTTTATGGCGGTGTGCAGTGAGTTATGGCATCAGCTCCGGATTTCAAAACACTAATGGAGTGTCTTCAGATTGTGCTCAGGCAATTTTATTATACACTGAAAAAAATTTGGTGTAGAAACAATTTTCATACAGAAATTGATAGAAAATTTCACAGTTACAAAAAAACGGCAAGTAATATTGAATTACTGAAATGGAATTTTCTTGTAAAACATGTTCCAATAATATTACAACTATGAAAAAGATTTTTTTATTAAAGTGTATGAATGATAAAATGGAAAAGTGGTTAGGAATGAATGATGGTTATGAATGATGATAAGGAAAGTTATATATTGTGGGTGGAGGTAGTTCCTTTATGTTTGTTATTTTGGCCGAGATTAACTTTGAAATGTTTGCATCCTTTACTTCCTATATATATATATATATATATATATATATATATATATATATATATATGTATTGTGGACAATAAACTTGTTATTCCGTTGAAAGAACTTATACAAATATACAAATTTATTTTATGTTATTTTCCCAGAGACAGGGATCTTAACATAATTTGGAGGCTCGTCCGGGATTGTAAAAAAAGGTTATTAACATATTGTTGTGCATGTAAACGGTGTTTCTCTTAAGATAGAAACTAAGACAAAAGAGTTTAAAGCCATAAAATGAATGTGCATATCATCTCAGATCATTAGATCTTGCACTGTAGGGAAAGTCCAATACTGTGTTCATATGAAGGAACTTTCCATGTTGGTTTTATAATATTTTGGGGTTTTGTTTTACCTATATTGTGAATTATGCATTGTATTGAGTTTTACTGTTGAAGGATATGTCTGTAAATAGAATGGATAATATCCTAATGGAAAATTACCAGTACCTTCTATGGATTTTTGTGAGGTGGAATTTGATGAGAAATTAGTTTATCTTTAGATCACTGGCTTTTGATGGCAGACTTTGTGATATTGCACAAGCTGATGTTCTATGGATCTCATTTTCCCTTGACCTTTAATTAACGATGTTTGTCAAGCAGATCACAGGAAAATATTGATATTTCCAATGAATTTATTCCAGGATCCCGCTGTGACGTGATCGTTGCCTCATGTGTGTGCCGGAACCTTTGTATTTGAAATCATTCAGTTCTGACTGTCTCCATCAGATCACTTCATTCTTTTTCATTGAATATCCTGAAATATATCAGTAGAATAATGGCTGGTGAATGTTCATTCATGTTGACTAAAGTTAACGAGAGAAAATAGTGAGCTCGTCATTCACTAAATAAGAAGTAATCAGCAGAAATGGCTGCCGGGTGAGGTCTTGTTTCTCTTGCTCTTTTATTCGGGTTCAGGCATTTGTCTAAAGATGCCCAGCGTGGTGTTTTATTAGTGTGAGATGGGCTTGTAATGCATCATCACTTCCCAGATGACCTTCAGCTAAAGCTCCTCATTCCTCAACTTGTTTTGCAGATTGTACACTGAGTGGCGACCAAATACAGTGTATCAAAAGCATCCCGAAATGTAACCAAATTTGCAATTTCTTTGATCTTGTATAGTTTTGTTCATGGTCACTTTTTATTAGTTGCATTTATCATGTTATCATGAACCTGCTGCACATTTGAACCAGCCGAGAAGCACCAGATTTCTGAAAGGAAAATCCAGCCAGGCATATTTCCAGTGGAAGACTTTCAGAGCTCATCAGAGGAGTATCTGTCCATTCTTTGCTATTGTCTGTGTGAATGTGTGTAGGAGGTCAGCAGATTATCAAGGGCCGCTGCTCCTTTAGCAGAGAGAGAGGAATCAGTAATTCATCCTCGCGCAGAACAGTGGCATTTTATTATAGTTATTAATTTTATATATATATAGTCTATTCCAGTTCTTAATATTTTGAATTAATATTTTATATATTTATCATTTTCACGTACACACTGCAGCTAAATTCTAATTTACCTTTTAGCAGAAGTATTTTTTACTTTGTTACTTCAGTACATTTTTCAAGTATCTGTACTTTATCAGAGTATTTTTATTTTGGGAAACTTTAACTTCACTGCATTCCAAAGCATAATATCGTACTTTTTACTCCACTACATTTCATGAAAACACATTGATCCTTGTTATTTTGAGCCAAAGAGATCGATACTCCCTCTGAGACGCAAGAGCGAGTTTCCACATGCTTTGGACTGAGACTGTTGAATTGGTGCACAAATATCACCGAATGATTCATTCGCACATCCAACTGAACCGATTGCAGCCTTTCTTCAATTAACCCCCGATTCAATGATCCGGTCAAAACAAGCCAAGAACAGGAGATTGAATGTGCGCGTGACTGATTGTTTAGATTGTGTATATGTTTTAGTCATAAAATTGAACGTTTGCTCATTTGCAGATCAATATATACAAGTGAAACTCGAAAAACTAGAATATCGTGCAAAAGTTCGTGTATTTCAGTAATTCAAATTAAAACGTGAAACTAATATATTTAGTATATATAACTATATACATATGCATGATTATAGTTTTCAGCGAGCCGACATTTCTGTATTTAAAATACTTTTTTTTTATTGATTTCATGTAATATTCTAATTTTCTGAGGTTTTTAATTTGGGGGTTTCATAAGCTGTAAGCCATAATCATCAAAATTATAACTTTTGCACGATATTCAAATTTTTCGAGTTTCACCTGCAAAAGTAACATTCTCATAATGTTTGCAAAATGCTCAAATGGAATATTCCCTTAACGTTCACATAAGAAAAAAATATTTTCACAACATATAAAACAAAAAAATTGACATTTTTAACAATCAGAGAACATTTGGATATAAACAGTCAGGTGTTTCTTAACACATACTTCTGTTTGCTGGGATGCCACTGCAATCTCTATTATGGAAAATACAGAGGACAATATGACCACACTAGAAAGAAATGAGTTTAATGAATCCCATCCGTCATACAGCATGGTGATTGACGAACTTTACGAACTTTACGCCACTATTAAGACTGTGAAGGATCCGTACGAGCAGCTGCAGAGTTTGATTGACAGTTTAATCTATTGAGGATAACAGCCTGACGGCAGATGAAAGGAGCTTTGCTTCCTTCGCCCAATTAAAGGCTCATTTTGAGAATGAGACGGTCCTTTAGGAAGGGTTCGGGTCCAGCTGCAGGTGTGTCTGGCTGGACGGATCTCGTCCCAAAAGCTCCACTGTCTTTCCTTCTCACACACACACACACACACACACACACACACACACACACACACACACACACACACACACACACACACACACACACACACAGAAGACCCTCTGTGTCCGACAGATCCTTCTGTTCATTTCTTTAGTCTCCTGCAGGTGTGGATTTCAGGAGCTGAGAGGCTTGCAAGAAAAGCAACAATAACACGATTCAGAAAACCCATGAAAGAGTTTTTTAAAAAGCACCTAGGGTTATACAGTGCTTATTATTGCTCAGAATGTCACTTTGTCACTTGAGATCACCTAGCAACCACATAGCAGTACCTTGGCAACCAAACCCAGCACAGAAGTTTTGCATGGGAAAACACTTGAAATTTCTATAAATGTCTAGTATTCCCTGATTGTTTTTTATTGTTTGAAATGATATTTTCTACTTTCATATTTGGTGTGCGTGTCTCTGGAGGGTTTCTGGTTTTCAGTGTTCAGTGAACCTGTATTCAGAATGTCTCTCAGAAAGGCCCTCGGCTCCGGGAAAAGGCTTTTTGTGTCTCATGCACTCGGCCCGTATCGTATTTCTGCAGATCTGGATGTGAATATCACCACTGTGTCTCTGCACTGAAGCATCTGATGACGGGGGAAAAACTCCTTAAAAAAGGATAACACTCCCACTCTTTTACCCAAGTTAAGATAACATGGCTTGCTTTACCATTCAAAATACTTTTTTACATGATTTTATCTAGCTTGTTCTCTAGCCTTAGAAGTGTTTATTTTCAATCCTGAACTAACACTGTACCTGACATTAAACCTGCACAAGTGTAAGAAAGAAGCTGGTTTTGGTCCACAAGTTTTCACTTCCCCTCAGAGCCAAAGACATTTTATACAAATACGATACTAACTAGCCTGAAACCATTCAAATGATTCACTCACTCTCTCTCTCACTCACTCACTCACTCACTCACTCACTCACTCGCACACTCACTCGCACACTCACTCACTCACTCACTCACTCACTCACTCACTCACTCACTCACACTCACACACGCACTCACGCACACACACTCACGCACACTCACTCACTCACGCACTCACTCACGCACTCACTCACGCACTCACTCACGCACTCACTCACTCTCACTCTCACTCACTCACTCACTCACTCACTCACTCACTCACTCACTCACTCACTCACTCACTCTCACGCACTCACTCACTCACTCACTCACTCACTCACTCACTCTCACGCACGCACTCACTCTCACTCACTCTCACTCACTCTCACTCACTCTCACTCACTCTCACTCACTCACTCTCACTCACTCACTCTCACTCACTCACTCTCACTCTCTCTCTCTCACTCACTCTCACTCACTCTCACGCACGCACGCACGCACGCACGCACGCACTCACTCACTCACTCACTCACTCACTTACTCTCACGCACTCACTCACTCTCACTCACTCTCACTCACTCTCACTCACTCTCACTCACGCACGCACTCACTCACGCACGCACGCACTCACTAACACACTCACTCACGCACCCACGCACTCACTCACTCTCTCACTCTCTCACTCACACACACTCACTCACTCACTCACTCACTCACACACACTCACTCACTCACACACACTCACACACTCACTCACACACTCACACTCACTCATACTCACTCACACACTCACACTCTCACTCACTCACTCACACACACTCACACACTCACTCACTCACTCACTCACTCACTCACTCACTCACTCACTCACTCGCACACTCACTCGCACACTCACTCGCACACTCACTCACACACACTCTCACTCACTCTCACTCACACACTCACTCGCACACACTCACTCACTCATTCCCACACTCACTCGCACGCACACTCACTCACTCACTCACACACACACACTCTCACTCACGCTATTTTTTAGTTTAATTATGTGCTTTTGTCTTTTTAAATGTGTATTCCCCTTTTCATTTTAGTTAGTTTTATTTTTTATTTCCAGATAATAATTTTAGTGCTTACACTTATTTCAGTTTACATCCAAGGCAACATTTCTAATTTTCATTTAGTTCAAATTTTTCAACTAACATTTATATGTTATTTTATTTCAGCTTCATTTAAATTAACAGAAATGTTTTTAATAGTTTTAGTTTCCGTTAGCGATAATAATAACCCTGGCTGGAACCTGATGAATGCATTTGCAATACAATTCTGAAACTGAGAGAAATGTGAGATTTACTTGCTTCTCATCATGCAGTTTGGGATGACATGCAAAACAGGATTTGTGATTTTTTATATATTATTAGTACCCTATTTGTGTACCATTTTCAAACACACAAGCCTCTAATGCACTTGATGAATTGAATGTGTGTGTTCACTCAGAGGTGTTCTCGTTCACACACTGATCTACTCTTTCTGTCAAGCTTTACTTACTTCCAGCTCTGACTTTGCTTCATTTCTCCCAGGGCTGCTATAGACGAGACGAGAGCGCAAGAAGTTTCAGTCACGAGTGTAACGGCAGAGAAAACTGAACCGAACAACAGAAACACAGACTCCAAGTGGCACCAAACATGCTTTGTTACACTTATAACACGTCGGAGACGAGCGCTCTTTAGTTTATTTTGGAGCAGAGACGGAGATAGTTATTTTAAATGTACAAACTCAGTAAAGGTGATGAAAGTGTGAAGTCTTACCAAGATACTCTTTTAAAAAAAGACACTAACAAACTATGAAGCATCGATCAGACTCAATGCTAGAGCGAGAGAGACAGGCATCCGCTAACTCATTCACTTTGGTAATAGAATTAACCAATTCATTTCTAGAAACATCCTAAATCAATTCCGGTGTATTGATTGAAATGTCTAAACTCGCTGCACATTTGGGTTTAAATGTTTCGTAATAAAATCTCTTCAAGACAAGCCTTTAGCATCCGCTGATGTGTTTTTCAGTGAGAATCTCTCGTTTTCTGCTCTTGTTGCTGCATAAATCTGAGTTATCAAAGCTGCAGTGTTGAATTTGCATTATTTATGTGCAGACTTTTTATTTTATCCGGCCCTATTAATGTGAACATCTCCACGGGATCATTTTCTAAAACGAATGCGCATTTACTTCCTTTGGTTAATTTTCCTAATGACTGGGTCGGCGAATCCTGCACAGAACTGGCTCTGCGTGTTTCCCTTTATTTATTAGCCGAGAGATTTGTTCAGTTCTGGCATAAGCAGAAAATAACCACCTAAAGCAGAAACATATCTGCAGCGGCTACTAACTCCATTATCCGCCGGGAACACAGATTTAATTACACCGCACATTTCATTTGAGAGGAAAAATTACACTAAAAATCAGTCAAAAGATAATTTGGTCTTGCCCTGTATCACAAAAGCACAAATGCTTTACATTACCATTCAAAAGATTTATTTAAATAAATGTTCAGCAAGGGCTTCGAACTTTCTATTCATCAAAGAAAAATAATGCATCAGGGTTTCCATAAAAATACTGTATCAGCACGACTGGTTTCAACATTGAGAATAATCAGAAATGTTTCTTGGGCAGCACATCAGTATATTAAAATCACGGTGACAAATGTAAAAATCCATTTTCACTGTATATAACTCCTGATTAATAATATGGCAAGGCGTTCGGTGTGAGGTCAGTCTCCTGATGTCAGTTGTTAAAGTAAACTCAATTTCATAGTCTTTGAGAACACGCAGCCTCCCATTAAAAGTAAATCCGTCGCATGCTAATTAAATGACTACAAATATGTTTCTCATCAAACATGTTCCATTTTATAACCAGTAATTGGATTAAAACAGGAACACGCTCAGAACATCCAATCTTTGCAAAGCGCATTAGGACAACGAGATTTGTCTAATAATGTTTCTTTTACTTTCATTTGTCATGGCAGCATTTAGATGATCTATTTAAAAACCACACACACACAAATACACACACATGCACACACACGCGCACACACACACACACACACACACACACACACACACAAACACACACACAAACGCACACACAAACGCACACACGCACACACGCACGCGCGCACACACACACACACAAATCTCTTTATGGATTATTAAGGTGTATCACAAATAAAGCCTTGTTAAATCCCACATGACTGTTATTCGTTTCTGCCGCACGTCTTTCTTCAAATCGATGGATTCTTCTCTCTCTGATTGGTTTCTATTGAAGCACTTTAATCTGGTTCATGGATTTCAACTATGTAATTTACAGCCTTTAAAGTCGGATTTGGTCTCTGCGGCTCCGATCCGGCTCAGTGCTGCACAGTAATAATCAGAAATGTAATTAGTGCAATTAAGCAGACGTGGGTCGAGAGACTGTGTTCTCTGTGTGGTGATTACGACTCTGCTCTTATTGTGTCTCTTCATGATACAGTAAACTCAAGTGTTGTGCTGTTGTGTTTCAGGCAGTTTGAGAAACGCTGAAGCACTCGACCAGTTTACTGGAGAACCTCCCGGAGGACCGTTCTATTGCTCATATGATGCTCTTTCATGGCCTTAATGCAGTTCTCAGGCATGTTTTATGCAAGTATCAGGGAGAATTTCACAAATCTAGACAGGAACACATCTGGGTTTTAATTATAATTTGCATTCAGAAAATTGAGCGAATTATTATTTGTATTGTGACATTATTTTCATGGTAATTAATCATATTTTACTATAATTTGTGATGCAAAAAAAATAAGAAAAAAAGGATGTTATGGGAAAAAATCCAGCAGGGGTGCATTAAATTGATCATAAGTGACAGTAAAGACATTTATGATGTTACAAAAGATTCTATTCAAATAAATGCTGTTCTTTTGAACTTTCTATTCATCAAAGATTTCCACCAAAATAAACTGTTTTCAACATAATAATCATAAATGTTTCTTGAGCATCAGATCATCATATTAGAGTGATTTCTGAAGGATCATGTGACACTGAAGACTGGAGTAATGATGCTGAAAATACAGCTTTGATCACAGGAATAAATTACATTTAAAAATATATTCACATAGACAACCGCCATTTTAAATTGTAATAATATTCCACTGTTTTGACTGTATTTTTGATCGAATAAATGCAGCCTCAGTGAGGAGAAGAGACTTCTTTCAAAAACATTACTTCTAGAGACACACGTGAGAATACTCCCATGTTAATGAGATTAAATTCGTTTTTTTTGTGTTTTCCAGCAATAGGCTCTGGTTCATCAATAGTTTTCTCTGGAAACATCAGTCTGGAGTCATCCGCTGTAGTTTCTCTGAAGGACATGAGCATCTGAGACGGGCTCAGTTAAGAGAAAACATTCACTCGTTCGTCTCTAAG
>CM060633.1:37058553-37156053 GCA_030578275.1 Meda fulgida
TTTCTTGCAGAAAATCAGCAGACATGCTGCCAGTAATTGCAGTTGAATTCTCCCAGTAGTCAGGAGGTGAATATAGCCGTTTCAAAAGCACTGTTTAACAGCACATGAATGCTCTATTACTCAATCTCCTTCAACATGAACGACGCTTAACGTAAACATTAATAAGGGTGAATGTGGATTTGCCAATGGAACTAAACGAATGCTGCATGACGTCAGACGAGTTTGCAATATTTATTTCCAGCGCCTGATGCATATTACAAGATGAAACGCGTATCTAATGCTTTTGAAGAATAATAACACTCAACATTGATTGATTAGGAAATTTCATATATGACAAACTTTTATTCATAATGTTGGCCTGAGAGTCAACTAGATTTTTCAGGAGCTTGAAATTGTTCTCGAATTAATTATTAATACAGTTTCCAGTTACAAAAGTAGCATAATTAAGACTTTCATGTTTAATGAGGTCTCATTGTTAAAACACTTTTAATGTAAAACAGTTTTTTCAAACATTGTGACCATTACTGTCTATGAAACAGCATTTGCAACACATTTTACTATCATAATGTGATGGGCTTCTGCACAAAACAGAATATTAAATGAAAATGAAAGACTTGCACTGATGAATCATTCACAATTAAACCACCTTAATACATGCTGTATTAAGAAAAACATTTAATTTTGATTTCATGTTGACCTTAAAAGTTGAAAACGGCAGTTTTGCAGCTTTAAAAGATGTGAAATTGAAATTAATTTGCAATAAAAAGCACGTAGGTGAAACATATGGTATGAAATGAAGTTGCGTGTTTTAATGAAGTTTAGATTATGAACTCTTGAACGCCATTGTGCACATGCTTTCTGAACACAGATTGTTTCTGATCCACACCAGAAATCAGAGCGGACACAATATATTTACAGAAAAGAGACCAGAATAGAACATTATTCATGAAAGGAATTATTCACGAGCAAATAAAAGTGGACAGAAAGCTGCCCTTCCTTGATCCTTTCTAAAACAGATGCTCGTGGTTTACGAGCACCAGAGACAGAGAATGCTTTTGCTTCAGATTTAAAAATAGATTTTCATTAATATCATCCCTGACAATATTAATCTCATCACCTGTCCATTGGAGCGTAAAGTAGTGATGGAGCGGTTCTCTCGCTCTCTCTTACAACAGACCAACCGCATTCACGGTCCCTCTTTCTGTCAAAACATTACATGAAAATGAAAGAATTGCAATGGGCCAAACAGTAGGATCAAGCCTTTTAACAGCACTGTACATGACGTAATGCTGGATGCGGGTTTGTGTGTGTTCATCGCTGTATTCGAAGGCTTTTATACCCCCCAGGAGGGTGAAAGGTCTTGACTAAAGCTTTTATAGACGGGATGAGAAAAAGATGGAGACCCTTTCTGAAGGATGACGTGTCATTACGGGTCAGCAGATTAAATGAGACTCATTTATGACACTTTACACTGTGAATCTGTGTCACTTGCTAACGATCCAGCACAGCAACTGCTGAAGCAAGCAAAAAGTATTTCTGTCTGGGAGGGAAAAAACTTTTTCCTTGTCTGGAGAGATACAACAGTGAGGAAGATCAGGGTTTTCTGGAAAAGAGTTACCACATATATATATATATATATATATATATATATATATATATATATATATATATATATATATAGTGAATAAATAAAAAAAATAATAAATAAATATATAAAATAAAAAATACACACGTTCTTACTATATAGAGCACACTTATTCAAATAAGTACCTACTCAAGAGTATGCGATTTCAGACACAGCCACTGTTTATGAGTAAGTCATTGAATCATTCTTTCAACAGACTCATTCAAAACCACTGATCCATTCAGGGACAGTTTGCAGTTTTCATTTTTAAGTAATATCACCTTTTTTGCCTTTACTTTTTGAAAATGCATAAATTCCATGTATTCTCTCACACAAGCTAAAAGCTTCAAGTATAACATATGGATCCAAAATACAACCTAAAAACAGATGCAACATGTGAGCACCTGCTGACCTGTTTGCCTGGATAACCAGGTAAAGTTATTAAAAAATGAGCAATTGAAAACAACCCAGCAGCAAAAAAAGCAAAATTACAGCTTGAATTGTTCTCAGTATTTCTCGGACTGTTTGCAAATGCAATACTAACACAGCTGTGTGTGAAGGGTTTGAGAGGAAGAGACAAGAGAGGAAGACAATACACCTCACGCAACATCCCTATTTTTAATTTAAACTGCAGTGTTATGTACAAAGCAAGTATGGACTTGTAACTGCTAGCTGCTACGCTGCTGTGAGCATGTAAGATCTGCTGCATAAATAGACATGAATCCTGTATCAGATCTAGGCAGGTGGAGCTGGGGAGGTGGAGGGGTTCACAGGAACTGCAGGACTAGCTTACAGCAAACAATCAACTAGACTATTTCAATGTTGAGCAAGCAATCTCATTGGCTGCAGGATCAGCAGAGGCCAATCAGCTTGTGCCATGCGGTGATGATGTGATTGATTGAAGATTGCATGTTGAAATCGTGGTTCCCTAAGGCTTGGGTCCCCTAGAATCGTCACCACCTTTAGTTATCGACGGCCCTGAGTACAACTATCACAATCATGATTTATACTGCAAATAATTTACAATTGTAATATATTTTTGCCAATTTTTAGACAGCATAAGGTAATGACATTTTTTTTGTACCGCAGGTAATGAGAATATGGAAGGACAGTGTCATGAAAATAATGTCAATGCAAACTGCAAGAAAGAAAGAAAACAGAAAAATCCTGTGGCATATGCAGAGGATCAATAGTCTAAATGTCAGGATGGAGTGGAGAAATGCTGCAATCGTCTGCTGATCTCACACCTGCATTCATCACTGTCTGTGTTTGCTATCACCTGCTCGACTATTACAAGAGAACGGACACTTTAATGCTGCTCATCAAGTGACCTCTCGTCCTCTTCAATCCCAGCATGCTTTACTTTGGCGTTCCTGTGGATCAGCGCTCAGGGCAGCAGCTTCATACGCATATAAAGTGACCTGAATGGCACAAAAAGCATTTTTGAGAAGCACTCCATCTTGACGTTTCCGTCTCACAGTGGAGACAGACAGGCAAAGTCAAGGACACCCAAGGAGACCTGTGCTATAGTGAAGACGAAGAGCTGCTGAGAGGAAGAGCGTGCTGTGACCGACAGCTGTGAGCGCTTATGAAATGGCATGACTTTAATGCTACACATTAGCTTTATTATCTAAAGAATATTTAGCCAGTCACCTTACCAGAAATAAATCTGACATTCAAGATTAAGAAACACATAATTGGACTAAAGGTTACACTCAATTAAGTTAAAAAAAGCAAGTATTTGGTAGGGATGCGTGATATATCGGCCACCATATCGATATCGGCCGATATATATTTATTTTTAATGTTATTGTTATCGGCCCAATAAAAAAAATTGGCATATTTATTAAAGCCAATAAATAATGTATTATTTCCTTCAGCTGAGACACTTCAGATGTGCACTGTTCGACATGATGGTTTTGAATTCCTTGAAATATGATTGGAGTCACTTCAAAAATGAAAATCCAGTTTAGTGCAAGACAAGTCTGTCATATATAGGCTATATAAAATTATAATGAGAACATCAATATAATTGTGTGCTTTGGACATGGATTTTAATGGTGAGACTTTTGTTTTTGTAATCATGATCTAAAAAAAAAAAACTATATATCGGTTACCAGCTTTCAAATATAAAGAATTATCGGTTATCATCAGAAATTTTCGTATCGGTGCATCCCTAGTATTTGAGATACGTAGAGGATGAACTTGAACTTTAGCCTTCAAATCCCCAGTAAAAATGCTCAAAAGTGGGTGCAATTTTAGTCTTTACAACTTTTTTATTTTACAGTCTTAATTCTTAAGGTTCTTATAGTTTGCCAACCACCATTAAAAGGAAAAGAAGAAGTCTGGTGTCTTATACAGTACATATGAAGGCATATCATTACTAATAGATTTTTACATTTGAGACCCTGAGGAACTCTATGCACATCACTGCATACACTGGATTGATTTAAATAACTTTAATGTACTTGAAGTGTGCAGCAAGCACTAGGAAGTCTGGGTTCAGGACTCTAATATTCAATGACTCGGATTGGATCAGGGTCACAAAAAACTTAATTGGGACATCCCTATAACAAAGGATAATAAATGCTGTAAAAATATATTGTTAGTCAATATTAGTTAATGCAAAAAGAGACCTTATTGTAAAGAATTACCCAATATTGAAATACAGATGCTAAAACTTTTGACAAGCGTGATTGAATGACCATTTAACTCAATTATACATGGGGCGGCACACACAGCTCAGCTAATCAACTCTTTAAATTTGAACATACTAATCACAAGGCTGATATTCTAATTCACTGGGATTCCTCTGTGAGGGCGTCACGCCGCGTCAAACACGTGAATGAGAGGCGTTTAACATCACTGTGCTTTTAGTTCAAACAGCGCGGTTTGTCCAAATCTGAATCTGAGAATGCACATATTAGATGCAGTGTTGTTAGTCAGCATCCGTGATTCTCCTTCTTGTGCCTTTTAGCGTTGTAATGTGAAATAATGTAAATGTGTGGTTCTGTAACGCTCTAAATTCATGCTAAGAGACCTAAACAGCTCCAGAGTCATTAAAATGTATGCATGCTTGAACAAATGTGATTCAAAGTTAATGACATTAGCATGTAAAAGCAGTTTGGACGCTGGAGTCTTTCACATGTTGTGATGCTGTAACTGCCAAACAATGTGAATTATAATTTAGGATAAACTCATCTTCCAGTCATCCTGTTGATCATCTTGATCATCCTGTCTATATTTACAGGGTTCTTAAAGCAAAAATACAAATGAATGGAAAGGATTTTGCATGTTTATAAACTTCAGTAAATTCGGGAAATTTCTTATATAAGTGCAGATTTGCATTTTGCTCAATATGCAAAAGTATGATTTGATCTTTATCCAATTATACAGGAGGCATTGGAAAATTTGGCTGCAAATCTAAAATATCTTCTGGCAAAATGCTGCAGTATGTAATTTATGTGCCATTAGAAACATCAAACAGAATTGCAAACAAATAGAAAAGTTTAACAACAATTTCACAATATTATGTATCTAGTCTTAAGACACAGGCTGATGGTCCTTCACATGCAGTTTACAAGCAATCACATCATCACCGCATGGCACAAGCTGATTGGCCTCTGCTGATCCTGCAGCCAATGAGATTGCTTGCTCAACATTGAAATAGTCTGGTTGATTGTTTGCTGTAAGCTAGTCCTGCAGTTCCTCTGAACCCCTCCACCTCCCCAGCTCCACCTGCCTAGATCTGATACAGGATTCATGTCTATTTATGCAGCAGATCTTACATGCTCACAGCAGCGTGTGTGTGTGTGTGTGTGTGTGTGTGTGTGTGTGTGTGTGTGTGTGTGTGTGTGTGTGTGTGTCCGTTAGCAGTAGCAAGTCTACACTTGATCTGCAGCAGCAGCAATAAATATACATAGGCCTAATGGAAATTAAATGCCTGCATTTAGTCATTTCTGAGCCATTAGCAACATAAAATAGAATTGCAAAAATAATTGTTTTCAACCATTGTCTAGTTAAACATGTAGTCGTGTGCCAACAGATAACAGTTTTATCTGGTATTAAAGTCCCCCTGTGGTGAAAATACAGTTTTTAATGTTGTTTATGTGTCTATGTGGTGTGTTTTAATATGCTTTAAGAAAAAGCACGTGTTAATTCTTAAGTCGACAGCATTGCTGAGTATTTTCTGCTTAAAACTGCAGTGAAACAAAGACAGTCTCAAAAACACGCTTTGAAATCGCTGGTGTTTCTGACGTCACAAACGACCTTGTAACCAATCAGATCAACGAGTGATCGTCAACCAGTGGATCTCTGAGTGAGTGGAGGCGGGGCTCATTTGCATACTCATAGAACCGCGTATACTAAATGAGGCGAGGGTGTCGAGTTACATTCAAGATATTTTAAGGCATGAAACATTTTTTTCTTCATGCCTTTTCCAAGAAAGGAAAAAACATTTAAATATGTCATTTTGGTGATCAAAGATTAGTTTTAAGGGATAAAATGATAGACTACAGGGGGACTTTAAATCTCTCTCGTTGCAAACCCTTCACACACAGCTGTGTTAGTTTAACGTGGCGTTTCCTCAGTCGAGCACTCACACCGACACCTCGCCGCCCATAAATCATCATGTAGAAGCAACTGTCACTGTGATGAGTGAATAAAGAGACCTGCATCACATCCAACATCAACACAAAACATGCATGAATGATTATCATTCAATTGTGAATAAAACGCTGGTCATATTTACCTCAGAATCAGAAATAAATATGAACAAACATCTTAGTTTCCTCAATCATGACATTATTTTTACTCCATTGCATTTATTTCCATAAATCAGCTCCAAAGTGAACTTCTGTATTTTCTGCCTCACAGCAACTTGCAAACAAATGCACGCTGCTTTGCTATCTGTCCTCATGCTAATTCAGCTGCCGCAGTTATGCCACGCAAGCTTTTTGTTTTGCTCAGCGTGTCACATGGGATTGTAAAGTACACACACTCAAGGGCACTAGTAAAGTGTGCACTGAAGGGCACAGATTTCACCCTCCCAGACACAAGGCTAGCCTGAATCTGTCACGACGTGTTAACCGCAGGCTTCATTTCAGCCGATCCCGCTATGAATCAATCTTGCTGATTTCAGACAGAGCATAGAGATGCTCTGAGATCTCTTGGGATTGAACAACCTCGTGTGCTCTTACTGTGACGTGTGGGATGTGAACGAGTCCCTGAGCAGTGACAGCTGGCACTGATGCTGCTGGTCTGGTGTGGGTGAATTCAGGTCTAGAAACATACCTTACTGGTGCATATTTTGCTTTAAGCATATGCAAAAGTGACTTAAGTTGCATAAAGTTAATGCATATCTTGGGAATCAAACACATGACCCAAGCATTGATAGTGCCATGCTCTAACGTTTTAAATCACCAATGAGAATGCAACACATACTTGTGTTATGAATTACACTAAGTACAGTAAAAACCCCATTCACAGAAATATTGTTTTAAACAATGTACAAATAATTCCATCCAGACCTACTATGAGCTCTGAGGCTGTTTAGTGATTATATGTGCTTCTTTATTTAAAAGATGTGATAGCTGGTGAAGAACTACATTGCCTGTAATCCTGAAGGGATACAGTTCAGATGTCCCATGAAACATGGCACGTTATTTAATTGAATCAGTCTATGTACAATCTTAAGCAACTTTTCAAATGTATTACAATTATAAAATGCAATTTATTGAACATTTATTGCAACAACAAAAAATCAAATATAAATATATTTGACTGTTTTGCATAAAACGTCAATTTTACACTGTAAAACTATTGATTTATATAGCATTTGTAAAGAAATTTGATGTAAAATATCAAATACAAACAAATTTGACAATTTTGTATTAAACTTCCAATTGATTTATAGCATTTGTAAAGAATTGTAATGCAATTTTGTAACTTCCATATTGCATTTCAGACTTACAATTCACATCTTTAAATAATTAGTTTTATACTGTAACAATATATATATATTTATTATTATTATTTTTCCTCGCTACATCACTTGCAATGTTCCATGGTTCTTTGTCTTCGTGTTTGACATTATGTCCACAGTTTTGTAACTTTTTTCACAATTTTTTTGTTTTGTTTTGCTACAAACAATATTTGTAAAGTGAAATTCTACTCAGAGCTGATTGGTTTGGTTCATGGCTTTGAACTCTTTATCCCTGTGGAGAAAATTAATGGGAAAAATCCCCAGGCTGTTAAAAAACCCACCGTTGTGCCCTAATGCAGAATATGATGTTTCAAACCTCATGTTTGCACAAATTAATCTGCGGATACAGCTTCATCTCTGATGTGTTCCAGCAGGAAAGGGTTCATGTCATCGCTTAGACATATTCAGCCTCTAGAAAACAGCCACGTTCATAAATATGCATAACGTGCATATATAACATCTTCAGTATAGTCCTTAGTTCTCTGCTTTCACTAATTGTATTATTAACGGTGTCTTAACACTAATTTAAGACAGCCTTTGGCAGGCGTTCAGCAAAAGCAACACTGCCGACTCTCTGTAAACACAGAATGAGCTCCAGTGTTAAACATTAGTGTAACATTAACACTATCAGGAAATGCGATCTGTGTCCGCGGCGAACACTTCCCACATTTACTTGGCTGAATTCCGCATGTTGGCACGTACAAACCAGAGATCAACGGGGCAAAGCGTCCGTGAGGGCACATCAGAGTCCGTCCCGGAGGATTCAGATCTCCGGCTTTATGCGCGCGTGTGTTTCAGGGTCAGGGGCTTTGACCTGGCTCTAAACTGGGTGGCATATCCAAACGTCTCCGGGAGCAAAAACCACAAAGATTAACTGTCGCTGCGAGTCCTGCGTGCATCATAATTAATGCAGCCTCACTCCCCTCGGAGACGCGACGTCTTCGGCCCTGACAGGCCATTGATGGAATTGCCATTTAGCGGTCGGATACATGGAGATGAGACACACGCTAAAGACGAGATGACGGAATTTAGAGACACTTCGTCTGCATGAATTCCTTATAGAGATTACTGGAATGACAGGCTGTGTACGAGCTAAAGGTTGGGGGAAGTCTGAACTTTGGGTTCGGCTTGTTTGAAATGGAGGACAAAAGATTTGTGCCAGTTAAAGGATTGGGTTTTAATAACCCCCATGTTGTTTCAAATATGATTTTGTTTCTTCTACCTAACAACACAAACTGATATATTTTGTAGAATTTGGAAGACTTGCATTAAATTGCATCAAAGGTGAAATTATAGAGAAAATGTTTCTTGAGCATCAAATCATCATATTAGAGTGATTTCTGAAGGATCATGTGACACTGAAGACTGGAGTAATGATGCTGAAAATACAGCTTTGATCACAGGAATACATTACAGTTTACTATAGAAAACGGTTGTATTTAATTCTACAAAATATTTCACAATGTTTACAGTATTTTTGATCAAATAAATGCATCCTTGGTGAGAATAAGATACTTCTTTAAAAAACATTTAAAAATCTTACCAACCCCAAATGTTTACATTAAAATAGTGAGTGTGATATTAAAAAAAATACATAATTTATTATCATTGTACTAAAGCCAAAATAAATATTATTATTAATTCCAAACTATTTTTAATAATTCAAATTGTATAATGAATATTTCTCCTATGCAACTTTTCCCTCCAGAGCCCAGTTTGAAACCCCTTTTACGGAGAACATTTATGATTAATGTTTCCATCTTGACAGCCACTTGCTTTCATTGTTCTTTAGCTCTTTCTTCCACAGGATAAAGTCATACGGGTTTGAAAGTAAAGTAAATGACAGACAAACTTTCTATTATACAGTAAATGGAAAATCTGAACAAGTGAAGCAGTAGCAACAGCCGAGCACAGAAGAGCTGATTCAGGGGTGAAAAGGATCGTGGGTAAAGTCATTTCAGAGCTACAGTGCTCAACGGTACACTATACAGCCTCGGAGAATAGAGGATTTCAAATGCCGCCCTCCTACCTGTGAGGGGGTCGGACAAATCCATGCATTGTGCCTGGATTAAAGTGAGAGACTTCCTCATTCAATGCAGTCCTCTAAAACGCCCACACTCGAGTCTGCCTGCTGAATGAGGTTCGGTCACCCTAAATCTGCTCAGCGCTTGCTGATATTGATAAACAGTCTCCTCCTACACCATCTGACACTCCAACGGACTCAAATGAATTTATTGAATATACATGTCATCACAACTATCATGCAGCTAATGTGCAAGGAGTGAAATGGGTCATTCAAAATGATGCTTTATCTTTTTGGCATTGCACCTTTTCCAGATCAGTTACCACTTGTGCCAACATTACTATGATTGGTGGTTGTGTGTTCATAATAATAACCGAAGAGTATATTTCTTCCTCGTTATTCTTTGCATGTCAACTAGCAGTCGTTATAGTAGACAGTCAGCTTAATATCTGCTAACTTTGCAAGTGCATGTCAACTTATTCTACTAACCCTAACCTAATAATGAGAGTTAGATGACATGTAGTTGCAAATTAATGAGAGTTAAGTAGAATGTCTAAAGTGAACTATCAAAATAAAGTTTAAAAGATTTTTCTTATGCAGCAGCTTGGCTTATGCATATTAATTATGTGGCATTCACTGAATTACAGATGCTAAATAGTGCAAAATGCTTCTGTTTGGTCTTCATGTTTTTGATGGATTGCAGCCAAACAACACAAAACTCTAAATATATGACGATTATTCCCATTTCTTTTAAAATACGAGTATTAAAGTCCCCCTGTAGTCAACCATTGTATCCCTTAAAACTAATCTTTGATCATCAAAATGACACATTTAAACGTTTTTCTCATTGAAAAACATGTTCTTCCTGCCTTAAAATATCTTTAATGTAACTCGACACCCTTGCCTCATTTAGTATGCGCAGTTCTATGAATATGCAAATGAGCCCCGCCTCCACTCACTCAGAGATCCACTGGTTGACAATCACACGTTGATCTGATTGGTTACAAGGTCGTTTGTGACGTCAGAAACACCAGCGATTTCAAAGCGTGTTTTTGAGACTGTCTTTGTTTCACTGCAGTTTTAAGCAGAAAATACTCAGCAATGCTGTCGACTTATGAACTTACACATGTGTGTCTTAAAGCACATTAAAAACACCACAGGGGGATGTTAAGAACATGATGAATATAAATGAAAAACGTCTCTTTAGATCTTTTTATCCGATGTCGGCACAGATCTGAATGACCTCGTGAATTAGCGGACATTCATTTGCTATTTCAGTCTGACATTCTTATTTCCTCAATATTTTCTGGTTTAAGTCATAGTTTCATTCTCAGAGGGCGTAAAAGCAGGATTTTCTACAGACTAGGCGTCCCTAGGGAATTTTATTGAAGTATTAATTTAATTTAGGACAGGCTCTTTTCTGGCTGCTGATAAAGCCTGTGAAAAAAGCTTACAAGCCTTTTCTGTAATACAGTTCAGTGAGAGGATTTATTTTATTCTCTCCGTCTGCATGATAAACAGATTTATTTCCATTTGTTGGTGATTTCAATATTTTGTCTAACAGTATCATAGAACTGCTAGTGATTGTCAATCATTCTATTGAGTGAAAACATGTCGTATTTTTCAAACTGTAGTTTTTTTTGTCATACGGACCATTTACATAATAAAGCAATTACTTTATTATGCTGCTTAAATTCTCCACAGCTTTTGAAAGGAGAGAATAAACTGCACATAAAACAGAACAATCTTTGCATCGAGAGAAAGGCAATCATGTTTACAGACTCGATTATCCAAGCAACAGACCACCGGTAGAACAAAACAATCATAACTACAAAAGATCAGCATAAACACAACAACATAAGATAATCGCATTTACCCGAGATTTTAAAAATGTTTTTAATTTTTGTCGTTTTGATGTCGAATCAAACACACTGGAACCATTTGTCTTCGTGAGTGAGCCAGTGAATCATTTACTCAACCGTTTCATTCAAAACACTGACTCATTCAGGAATGAAATGAGTCTTCGTGAGTGAGCCAGTGAATCATTTACTCAACCGATTCATTCAAAACACTGACTCATTCAGGAATGAAATGAGTCTTTGTGAGTTAGCCACTGAATCATTTACTCAACCGATTCATTCAAAACACTGATTCATTCAGGAATTAAATGAGTCTTTGTGAGTGAGCCACTGAATCATTTACTCAACCGATTCATTCAAAACACTGATTCATTCAGGAATGAAATGAGTCTTTGTGAGTGAGCCAGTGAATCATTTACTCAACCGTTTCATTCAAAACACTGACTCATTCAGGAATGAAATGAGTCTTTGTGAGTGAGCCACTGAATCATTTACTCAACCGATTCATTCAAAACACGGATTCATTCAGGAATGAAATGAGTCTTTGTGAGCGAGTCACTGAATCATTTACTCAACCGATTCATTCAAAACACGGATTCATTCAGGAATGAAATGAGTCTTTGTGAGTGAGCCACTGAATCATTTACTCAACCGATTCATTCAAAACACTGACTCAATCAGGAATGAAATGAGTCTTTGTGAGAGAGCCACTGAATCATTTACTTAACCGATTCATTCAAAACACGGATTCATTCAGGAATGAAATGAGTCTTTGTGAGTGAGCCACTGAATCATTTACTCAACCGATTCATTCAAAACACGGACTCATTCAGGAATGAAATGAGTCTTTGTGAGCGAGTCACTGAATCATTTACTCACCCGATTCATTCAAAACACTGATTCATTCAGCAATGAAATGAGTCTTTGTGAGTGAGCCACGGAATCATTTACTCAACCGATTCATTCAAAACACGGATTCATTCAGGAATGAAATGAGTCTTTGTGAGTGAGCCACTGAATCATTTACTCAACTGATTCATTCAAAACACGGATTCATTCAGGAATGAAATGAGTCTTTGTGAGCGAGTCACTGAACCAACAGCACTTGTTTGTTGCTCAGACGTGTGTTACAGTTGAAATTACTTTGAATTAGTTTGGAATATTTTCTTTGGTGGAGCAAAAATAAACAAAGTAATGTCAATATTTTGTCTAAAATATAACTTGATGTTGAGTAACAAAATATGAATCTCCATCAGTTCAGTTCATTTATTTTTTATTTATAAAGCACATTTTGCTTTATCCATCGTGCATTGGAGATTCATATTTCGTAAATAAAATGTTCAATTCTGTTGTTGTTTTTAATTACACAAACAAAGCACTCATAAAATTGAGGTTAAACCACTAGAGTCACATGGATTACTTCAATGATGTCTTTACTACTTTTCTAGGGATTGAAAGTGGTAGTCGCATACAGGTAGCGGTCAACGGAGAGACAGAAATCTCTCAGATTTCATCGAAAAGATCTTCATTTGTGTTCTGAAGATGAATGAATGTCTTACGGGTTTGGAACGACATGAGGGTGAATAATTCATAACAGAATTTTAATTTTTGTGTGAACTAACCCTTTAAGACCTCGTGGTACCCAGGAATCATTTCCGTTGTAACAGAAGCATCCTGCAGGACTCCTGCAAAGCTCTCCAGTTGAAGTGTGCCTAAATGAAATATTAACAGATTTCGATAACTCACTGTACACAACCCACATGGTTTAGCTGTCAGTACTTTTGGCTGAGATTATGCTGCAGAAAAGACCTCCGGCTCTCGCTCACATCATAGAGAATAAGAAATCAGTAGTGAGCAGCTCAATTTGTCTGGATGGTTGTTAACCGTCTGAGATCTATTATCCAAACCTCATCTGAATTTAAACAGACGGGCTCTCGCCAAAACAGAAGAACAGCGCTGTAAAATACCCTCAACACATTTAAGACAACAGCAGTCAACTTACAAAAAGTACTGTGGGATCCCATCCTATAGTGATAGTATCAGATAGTAATACCATAGTAATCTGATATATAATATGGTATTGATTAGGGGTGTAACGATACGATTCAATACACATGACGACAATGAACTCACGATACGATATTATTGCGATACTCCAAGTCATATGGTAAAAGGTTAACAAAAACATTTACTGTTGATTAAAATGATAAATTTGGTGTAACATTGTGTGTGTAAATGAATAGGCTTGGACTTGGTGCTGAAACCCAATGCACAGGACAATAAAAATATTCATGATTCTGAAGCTGAAAACACAGAATTATTGTAGATGAATATGCTTGCACTCTGTCACTGACTAGATATATTTAAAATAATGTAGGCCACTTTTTACTGATAACATAAAATATTGAGCATTATCAGGAACCACACATATTCCCCCATCGCATTATTATACATTATATTCAACATCATAGTAATTTAATGTAGTACTGACACTAAAACTAAATTTTTCTCACTTTTGGGTGAACTATACATAATACATATTGTCACTATCACACATTTTTGTATTGTGATATATTTTGACACGATATATTGTTACACCCCTATTGCCATAGTAGATGCTCATCTAAAGAGTACAACATGACAGTAATATGACTGTTTTGTCAGTAAAATCAAAGCTGATAAGAGAAGCTGGTGATGGATGTGTCGGGCTTTTCTCCGGGGAAAAGTAAAGTGTCTTTACAGCCTTATGCTTTTATAAACATAAACAAGCCAATAGGGTACATCTGCAGAGTAAACCGGTGAAAGATGACAGATATCTGTTTCTCCAGTATCACGTTTCACTTGAAGAGCCACCTGACAGACTTTTTATTTACTTACTCCTTTTTGAAGAGCGAGGCAGATATTTAAAGTAAAGAGAGAAAACAAAGTCGGTCCAGATCTGCTGGGAGAAAGTTTATTTTCCCAGAAATTATTGTAACCAGTTTCCCTCAGAAATTTCACATTATTACAAATTTGGGTTGGAAAATTAGGTTTCATGTTGACACAGTTAAGATAGAAGTGACTTAACAGGAACATGCACGAAAACATTGGCCTAAAGAGCATGTGAAACACCTGTGGCTTTAATACGTCACCTGTCCTGCAGAGGGCGCAACAAACTCAAAGAAAAACATCACGTGATTAATGTAAAACATTCAAATTACTCCAATGACAACAACGATTAAGTTAATTGAGCATCTCTAAAGTCCTACAGCTAAGTCATCAAGTACACTAAAGATTAAGTAGATTAAATATCTACAGCCGCGGAGACGACACAAACTAGCAGCGGCGCTAAACTCTGCATGCGTATGAATTTAACGCATATTACAGCTGGTTACGGATCGACATCCTCCAGTCAGCTGGGAAAAGCCACAGGAATGCAGTCTCTGGCCCTGAACCTCGACTTTGTGACTAATGCATTCTCTCTGCCAACAACTGAGACCTTTAATGGCTTTTTTTTATTTGTTTTGAAGAGCAGAAAATTGGATTCCTCACCCTATTGAAGACAATCTGAGACTGTATCCATGCTTTCTAAACACATACAGCTCAGTCATTCATTTTAGCACACCACACACACGATAAATTAATCAAATCTCATCTTCTGTTTCATGGCCACGACAATCCCAGCTAATAAAAATATGTTCCAAGAACGTTTTGCTAATGTTACCATTAATGTTCTTTATGAATATTCTCAAAACGTCATTTTTTTTCATATATTTTGAAACGCTTATTTTTTCTAGTGCGATCAAAACGATTAATCGTGATATATATATATAGGTTAGATGAGATTAATTATGATAAACTGATTTGACAATGTGGCGAACAGGACGGCCGAGGGACGTGAGAGAACGGCGCGAGGCCGGTGGTGCGATTGCTAATGAGCAACACCTGTGAAGCACACCGGTCTCGCATCTCTCACGGAGGAGCGGAAGCATAAAGGAGGAGCGACGACGTTGATGATCGAGAGAGGAACAGGCCTGTATTTTAGTTGTGTTTTGTTTTTGTATTTTATTTTAGTTATATTTATTTTCGGTAGCCAGCAGTCGTCCGCGAGGGGCTGCTGGCGGTATTTTCGTTTGTTTTATTTTAAATAAATTATATTTTGATGGTTCGTCGGTTCCCGCCTCCTTCTTCCCTGAACATTGTTACACTGGTGCCGAAACCCGGGAAGAGGGAGGAACGCGCTGTCAGAGAGTCCTCGCCGGTGTGGGGAATCCGCGGTGCCATCGAGCATGGTGCGCGAGTCGCCGCCGCTCGCCGTGGGCCGGAGCCTGCTGCCATCCGCCGAGCGAGGGGAGGAGCAGGGAGCGGGGGACTCGCGGCCACGGACGCTCGAGGCGGTGCGCTGGAGTGAGTTGCCGGTGGGACGGTCGAGCTCGCTGCCGGCCGCCTGGGTATTGGAGGGGCGGCTGCCATCCGGGAGGGAGAGGAGGAGTCGCCGCCGCTCGCCGTGGGCCGGAGCCTGCTGCCGTCCACCAGTGAAGGGGAGGAGCAGGGAGCGGGGGACTCCTACCGTCTGCCCAAGGCACCCGAGGAGCCGTCGCCGTCCACCGGGCGGCGGAGGAGCGTCGAGCCGTCCACCGAGGGCTACCCAGCGTCGCCGCCAGGCACCGCGGAGGAGATCGCCTAGCTGGTGGGGGACCAGATGGCAGCGCGTTGTGGGAACCGGACCAATTTTTTTTCCTCTCTCCCCTCTCTCGATCTGTCGCTCCTCATGCTTCCGTCTCCGTTTCCCTCGGTTTGTCTGTCCATACTCCCCAGGGATCGCCGCCGCCGGGGGGGGAGTAGGCACAGGCTCGTGGGTACCCCCCCGGCCTGTGAGGGGCGATGGGGGTATGTGGCGAACAGGACGGCCGAGGGACGTGAGAGAACGGCGCGAGGCCGGTGGTGCGATTGCTAATGAGCAACACCTGTGAAGCACACCGGTCTCGCATCTCTCACGGAGGAGCGGAAGCATAAAGGAGGAGCGACGACGTTGATGATCGAGAGAGGAACAGGCCTGTATTTTAGTTGTGTTTTGTTTTTGTATTTTATTTTAGTTATATTTATTTTCGGTAGCCAGCAGTCGTCCGCGAGGGGCTGCTGGCGGTATTTTCGTTTGTTTTATTTTAAATAAATTATATTTTGATGGTTCGTCGGTTCCCGCCTCCTTCTTCCCTGAACATTGTTACAGACAAGATTAGTTTTTTCTTGATAGTTTGAAAACCATAATCATTATCATCTGTCCAACTCCTGCATAGTAGCATAACATTTAGTAAATATTATGTGATGCATTTGGGACGAATGCTCAACTAAAACATTTCAGAAAAAATGCTGTATAAACGTTTTTGTGCTAATATTTCAAAAACATTATTAAAGATCATAACTGTGAATGAACGTTCCCTCAACGTTACAGGAAGAACGTTTGTTCATAACATTCTGAGAACATTCCCAGTTAACCATCTTTGTTCCCAGGTGGCACACCGTAAAAACAAATTTGTTTAGTTTACTTAATTCAATTAGTGCAAACTCGTTGCCTTAATTTAATTAAGAATAACTTAATTGCATCATGTTCTTCTTACTTAATCCATTTAAGTTTTTTTAACTTATTTCTGTGATCTGAGGAAGTGTACTCCCAGAGTGCATTGTGGCATAAATAAATTAATTGCTTTGTTTTTACCATTTTTGGCTTTATTTTACCATTACAATTTTATTTGCTATAGTTATTGGGGTTATTCTGACAAGAGACAGCAAATTAAATTGTAATGGTCTTATTAATTAAATTAATAAAACATGTTACCATTGCTGTGGTTTGCATGCTGAATGTTGAACGCTGTGTGTGACTCAAGCAAAACTGCAAGATATTGTCACAAATATAGAGGGATCATATCAACCCAATTAAAAGTTTATGCCATAAGTGTTAGCAATTTAATGTTAAAAGATAATTATTATACATGAAATATAGTTATGTTATATATCATTAATACATCCATTAAAAACATGGAAATAATTTAAGTATAAATAAATATTATATTTATTACTCCACTTCTTTCAAAAATCAAATAACTGTGATTTCATATTGCATCATTAATTGGAAGAGAATTACAATAATATAAATAAAGTCCCAAGTGCCCAACCAAAGGGAACACTAATCATAATAATGGTGAGTAATTTTTGGAAGTCAACATTAATTTATGAAGTCAACTTATGTGACATTCAAGATGACTGGAAAATGAGTGAATGCAAGAAGAATGATGACTGCAGAAGTGGAAGAAATGAGTGAAAAGTCTATTAAGAATTGCCCCGCCTCAAAATCCATTTGCCCCGCCTGTTTTTTATTTATTTGGCAAAATGGTACTCAAACCAGTCGAGTAAAGTTTACTTAGGTTTTCTGAGTTACGAAGGCATAGCATGCAAACAGTACAGATTACTAAATTGTTTTAAGTAAGTTCAACTAATTATTGGACATTAAGTAAAGTTAACCAAAAAGTCTTAGTAAGAACAACTGTTAGATTTTACAGTGATATGATCTGAGGTCATGATTCGTTCTGAAATATCCCTCCGCTTTTAGCTGGCACTCATTTTATCATCTTTCCTCCCTCCATTCATCTTTCTCTGCCCGTTTGTTCTCCATTCCCTACTCTCTCTCTTTTCTCTTGAGATAGAACCCCATGTTTCTCTTTATCTGTGTTTATCTCTCTGTTTCACGTCGTGTTTTCTATCTGCTCTCTCTTGTTCACTTGTCACTCTATCTTTCTCTCACACATTTCTCTTTTGTGAGGTGTAATAGATGGTGATGAACTCTCCTTTCGGCTGTTGGTGTTTTTGGCTGTCTGAAGCAGTTCGTGTGCCAGCTGTTTCTCTCATACACACCAGCTCCGTTCCAAAACCCAGTCTGCGCACTGAGATGGAACCTCATAAGCGACTGGTTTGGAAAGGTCTTCAAAAGCAGCAGCTCAGCGCGAACAAACAACTTGGCCAAAAGACGTACTACTTTTTCACAAATTTTCTGTGTGTACAGTACACACAGCACACACACACACACACACACACACACACACAGCACACACACAGCACACACACCCGAATCAATTGTAGGTGCGCTGGATGAAATTACAAATAAAAGACAGCCCAGTCTGTTGTGATTGGTCTACTGTGCTCTGATTGGTCAGATGCTCCAGTCTGTTGTGATTGGTCTACTCTGCTCTGATTGGTCAGATGCTCCAGTCTGTTGTGATTGGTCTACTCTGCTCTGATTGGTCAGATGATCCAGTCTGTTGTGATTGGTCTACTCTGCTCTGATTGGTCAGGTGACCCAGTCTGTTGTGATTGGTCTACTCTGCTCTGATTGGTCAGGTGACCCAGACTGTTGTGATTGGTCTACTCTGCTCTGATTGGTCAGGTGACCCAATCTGTTGTGATTGGTCTACTCTGCTCTGATTGGTCACATGTTCTAGTCTGTTGTGATTGGTCTACTCTGCTCTGATTGGTCAGGTGACCCAGTCTGTTGTGATTGGTCTACTCTGCTCTGATTGGTCTACTCTGCTCTGATTGGTCAGGTGACCCAGACTGTTGTAATTGGTCTACTCTGCTCTGATTGGTCAGGTGACCCAGACTGTTGTGATTGGTCTACTCTGCTCTGATTGGTCAGATGTTCTAGTCCGTTGTGATTGGTCTACTCTGCTCTGATTGGTCAGGTGACCCAGTCTGTTGGGATTGGTCTACTCTGCTCTGATTGGTCAAATGTTCCAGTCTGTTGTGATTGGCCTACTCTGCTCTGATTGGTCAGGTGACCCAGTCTGTTGTGATTGGTCTATTCTGCTCTGATTGGTCAGGTGACCCAGTCTGTTGTGATTGGTCTACTCTGCTCTGATTGGTCAGGTGACCCAGTCTGTTGTGATTGGTCTACTCTGCTCTGATTGGTCAGGTGACCCAGACTGTTGTGATTGGTCTACTCTGCTCTGATTGGTCAGATGATCCAGTCTGTTGTGATTGGTCTACTCTGCTCTGATTGGTCAGGTGACCCAGACTGTTGTGATTGGTCTACTCTGCTCTGATTGGTCAGATGATCCAGTCTGTTGTGATTGGTCTACTCTGCTCTGATTGGTCAGACGTTCTAGTCTGCTGTGATTGTTTTACATTCACAAACAGGTATATTATACACCACATGAAAGGTAATATCCAAAAAATAATAATAGTGGCACTTTAAAATTAGACAAAAATGGCATTTCTTGCAGTGAAAGCAACGTAATTATGCTCTCTACTTTTCGCAAAAGCTTTTGTGATGAGAGCGCAGTCCTAGTGCGTTAAAATGCTGTCAGTGTATAAGCAACTCGCAAGGTTTCTCTCTCTCTCCCTCTGCCTGTCATTCAGGAGATAAGCATCATTCAGTCCTTCCCGTGGATCAGTTTTCAACACCCCACATCAGCAAATTGCCTTTTAGCAGCTGACAGTTTCTTATCGCCCTGGATGGTCTTTGTGTTCTCGCACAGGAGATCAGGACCAGAGGCCGACAGAGACAGGCACTGCTCGTAAGATGACGGCTTCGCCTCAGAGGTTTAAGAAGATTACGGAGACTGCCGACCTTTGACCTTCCTTCGTGTCTTAGAGAGCTGTGTCAGTGAAGAACCTGCTTTATAGACAATCTGCAGGATTCATGCAGCGTCGAGACTTTACAGCTTCTCAAAGATCAGCGTGAGCATCACTACAGTGCCTTACCAGAAAACAGCAGATTATCACCCAAAAATGAGACTTCTCTCTCATGCCATTCCAGATCAGTATGAATTTTGAAGAATGTTTATTCGTCCAATATACTGTAACAAATACATTTACAGTTACTAAGTGCAGTAAAGCTCCAAAAAGGACAATAAAAGTAGTCCACATAAAAAAAAAAAATGTTTTGTTTTTCAGAATGTATTAAATTGATCAAAGAATCCTAAAAAACAAATGTATCACGGTTTCCTCAAAAATATGAAGCTGCACAGATGTGTTCAACATTGATAATAATCATAAATGTTTCTTGAGCATCAGATCATCATCTTATACTGATTTCTGAAGGATCATGTGACACTGAAGACTGGAGTAATGATGCTGAAATACAGCTTTGATCACAGGAGTAAATTACACTTTACTAGATATTCACATAAAAAAATAAAATTATTAAAATTAATTTTATTCCAACATAAAATTGCAATAATATTTCAAAATTTTACAGTATTTTTTATCAAATAAATTTACCCTTGGTGAGCAGAAGAGACGTTTTAAAAAAGTCTTAATATTTAACGTTAGTGTATAATTATCTTAATTTAATTAATTTAGTCTTAATTTACTTTAGAAATTAAAGATTTGAGCGTATCTTGAATTAAGTTATTTTTTTTACCTCAATGCAAAATGTTTTTCTTGTTTTAAGCATAAACCTAACTGTCACTAGATTCATGCTTAAAATAAGAAATTACTCAAGATAAAAATTAAACTAAAACCTGCACTAACTAAAAACAAGCTCAAACATGGGACTTGTTGTTTGTTTAATTTAAATCAGTTACTTCGTATACCAATGCAACAGATGAGTTTCTGCACATATTTAGGAAGTATCATTTCCTCAGGCTTTCCTGCATGACAATGAGCCGTCATGATTCCTCACTGAAGCGTCTGGCGTAAAGATCATGTATTTCTGCGCACGTCATCGGATCATTAGGGTCGATCCGCGTCTGTTCTGACACACAGATCCGTTTCAAAGCTGAGAGGAGGATGAGTTAAAGGCCGCCGCTTCTGTCATCCACACAAACACACTCTCTCTCGCACAGGCTTTTATCCTCGGCTGTGTGTTGTTGCCTTGCTCTGGTCTGTGGGGAGATGCTAACCGAGACGCCGCTCTCCGTTTCATATCACTGGAAAATAAGCGCTGTGAAGCGTCTCGCTAAAGACAAGCAAACTAACTCTGTGTTTCTCATGGGCTCCTGCCATGCTGAAAGAAGAGTTTCCTGACAGGCAGGCCAACTCTGGAAAACTACAACAGCCTCAGAGGAGACACACACACACACACACACACACACACACACACACACACACACACACACACACACACGGTTATGCAACTACTCCAGCTCTTCAGTGTCTGCACATGCTCTCCGGGTGTTGTGACGCTCAGAGTGTGTTTCCTACGGTGGCTGAGAGAGCTCAACGTGCTGCAAGCTAAAAAAGACGCATGCAAATAGAAAAAAAACACATGCAAGTACAAAAAAAATCGCATGCAAAAAGAAAAAAACACCCGCAAATTAAGAAAACATCATCAGTTTCACAACACACATGTGCTCCAAATACTTACAACACTACAAATACAGAAACGCGCTGCAAGTAACACAGACCACAACGGAAATGTTTCCGGGGAAACCAAATAAGTGACGAACCCGTCTGGGACATGATTTACAGACATTCTCTGTTTACACTTTTACTGTCTATGGATTTACAGCAAAGAACGTATATTGACAAGTGAAAGCCTATATTTTTTATAAATAAACTATAATATTAAAATAATATTGTAATATATTGTATATATAAATAATATTTATAAAATAGTATATATAAAATAATATATTGTAATATTATACTTTTTTATAGTTCTTATATACTCTTTGCTTGCAGCTCAAAATTCTACTTTATTTTATTTCTTTTAACTTTTTTTCGCAAAACATACAGAGATTTCATTTTTTATGACATACAACTTGTATACAATATACAAAATGTATTAACAATATGTTCAATGTCATCAGAAATGAGAAAAGAACGAGCTGAAAACTAAAATAAATAAAAAAGATAGAGAAGAAGAACATGAAGGAAAGATATTAATCTATACATCAGTTACACTATACAAATTGTTTCATGTTATGTTTAAATTTTCATAAAGAAAAGTTTCATAAGAAGGTGTAGGTAATGTAGGGTCCAATGTTTTAAAGTTTTAAAACGCATATTTTAACAGTTTTTTGGTAAAGTAAAAATACAATTATTTGCAACCGTTATGTTAACCGCATATTTCTGTCGTCAGAACAGCTATTCAGCTGATGGGATGGGAACCTCCCAGGTGAAAATAATTACGTTGGAAATGACGTTGTCTTTCGTTGCTCCCTTCATCAAGTGCGTTACAAACGGCTACATAAATGGGACACTAGTGCCGTGCTCACTCCAAAGTCCCACTTGAAGAGCTCTGCCGTCTGCCCTGCGAAGGGAGTAGCCGAGTAGGGCATAGGGATGCTCACGTGCAATAAGCACGTCCCAGACGGGTTCGTCACTTATTTGGTTCCCCTGGAAACATTTCCGTTGTGGTCTGTGTTACTTGCAGCGCGTTTCTGTATTTGGTTGTGAGTATTTGGAGCACACGTGTGTTGTGAAACTGATGAAGATGTGTTCTTAATTTGCGGGTGTTTTTTTCTATTTGCTTGCGTCTTCTTTATAGGTTGCACCACGTTGAGCTCTGTCGGCCACCGTAGTTTCCTCTCTGCCTGAGCTTTCTTCTGTGAGCTTTTTTTACATCTGACAAAACACTCTCAGAACACACTGAACCCCCTGAACACACTGAACCCCCTGAACACACTGAACCCCCTGAACCCCACTGAACACACTGAACCCCCTGAACACACTGAACCCACTGAACCCCCTGAACACACTGAACCCCCTGAACACCACTGAACACCACTGAACACACTGAACCCCACTGAACCCCCTGAACACACTGAACCCCCTGAACACACTGAACCCCCTGAACCCCACTGAACACACTGAACCCCCTGAACACACTGAACCCCCTGAACACACTGAACCCCCTGAACACCACTGAACACCACTGAACACACTGAACCCCCTGAACACACTGAACCCCCTGAACCCCACTGAACCCCCTGAACACACTGAACCCCCTGAACCCCACTGAACACACTGAACCCCCTGAACACACTGAACCCCACTGAACACACTGAACCCCCTGAACACACTGAACCCCACTGAACACACTGAACCCCCTGAACACACTGAACCCCCCTGAACACACTGAACCCCACTGAACACACTGAACCCCCTGAACACACTAAACCCCACTGAACACACTGAACCACCTGAACACACTGAACCCCCTGAACACCACTGAACACACTGAACCCCCTGAACACACTGAACCCCCTGAACCCCACTGAACCCCCTGAACCCCACTGAACACCACTGAACACACTGAACCCCCTGAACCCCACTGAACCCCCTGAACCCCCTGAACACACTGAACACACTGAACCCCCTGAACACACTGAACCCCCTGAACCCCACTGAACACACTGAACCCCACTGAACCCCACTGAACACACAGAACACACTGAACCCCCTGAACCCCACTGAACCCCACTGAACACACTGAACCCCCTGAACACACTGAACCCCCTGAACACACTGAACCCCCTGAACCCCACTGAACCCCACTGAACACACTGAACCCCCTGAACACACTGAACCCCCTGAACACACTGAACCCCCTGAACACACTGAACCCCCTGAACCCCCTGAACACACTGAACCCCCTGAACACCACTGAACCCCCTGAACACACTGAACCCCCTGAACACACTGAACCCCCTGAACACCACTGAACACACTGAACCCCCGGAACCCCACTGAACCCCCTGAACCCCACTGAACCCCCTGAACCCCCTGAACACACTGAACACACTGAACACACTGAACCCCCTGAACACACTGAACCCCCTGAACACACTGAACCCCACTGAACACACTGAACCCCACGAACACACTGAACCCCACGAACACACTGAACCCCCTGAACACACTGAACACACTGAACCCCACTGAACACACTGAACACACTGAACCCCCTGAACACACTGAACCCCCTGAACACACTGAACCCCCTGAACCCCACTGAACCCCCTGAACACACTGAACCCCCTGAACACACTGAACCCCCTGAACCCCCTGAACCCACTGAACCCCCTGAACACACTGAACCCCCTGAACACCACTGAACACACTGAACCCCCTGAACCCCCTGAACACACTGAACCCCCTGAACACACTGAACCCCCTGAACACCACTGAACACACTGAACCCCCTGAACACACTGAACCCCCTGAACACACTGAACCCCACTGAACCCCACTGAACACACTGAACCCCCTGAACACACTGAACACACTGAACCCCACTGAACACACTGAACCCCCTGAACCACACTGAACCCCCTGAACACACTGAACCCCCTGAACACACTGAACCCCCTGAAACCACTGAACACACTGAACCCCCTGAACCCCCTGAACACACTGAACACACTGAACCCCCTGAACACACTGAACCCCCTGAACCCCACTGAACCCCCTGAACCCCACTGAACACACTGAACCCCCTGAACACACTGAACCCCCTGAACACACTGAACACACTGAACCCCACTGAACACACTGAACCCCCTGAACACACTGAACCCCACTGAACACACTGAACCCCCTGAACACACTGAACCCCCTGAACCCCACTGAACACACTGAACCCCCTGAACACACTGAACCCCCTGAACCCCACTGAACACACTGAACCCCCTGAACACACTGAACCCCCTGAACCCCACTGAACACACTGAACCCCCTGAACACACTGAACACACTGAACCCCCTGAACCCCACTGAACCCACTGAACCCCCTGAACACACTGAACACACTGAACACACTGAACCCCCTGAACCCCACTGAACCCCCTGAACACACTGAACACACTGAACACACTGAACCCCCTGAACACACTGAACCCCCTGAACACACTGAACCCCCTGAACACACTGAACACACTGAACACACTGAACCCCCCTGAACACACTGAACCCCCTGAACCCCCTGAACACACTGAACCCCCTGAACCCACTGATTTTTTTTTCTCAAGCTGAGAAACCTTAAATAGACTAAGACATTTTCTATTCTGGCACATTTTGTTGTTGTGTTGGACAAATTAAATGCTGCTGAATTCTTTGCAAATTCAGTAAATTATTCTTCCTGTCATTGCAATGCACAATCTATTTCATCATCTGGTGTGTTGTGGCCAATTCCATTCAAATTCACACTCATGAACTGAGAGTCAGCCGTTCTTCAACGGGATTTCTGCCCAACCCTGAATTAAAGTCTTAAAGTCACAGCAGCAAAAACAGCTTATGCAAACACTCCTCACACACCGAAGGAGAAGCAGCGCTTCTGTGTGTATGCTGTCAAGTCTAATATCGTTTTTATCTGTTTCATACCGTGAGAGATTCATACAACAAACAGGAACGTGTCCCTCAAACGGCCCCTTGCAGATGCTCTTTTAGTAATGAGGAGGAAGTTGCATGTTTACACACACACACTCTAAAAAATGCAGGGCTGTTTTAACCCAAATTTGGGTCAAATATGGACAAACTCAACCGTTGGGTTAAAAATTAAATTTAAAAATGTATACTTATTTTAATTTTAATTATTTTACTTATCATCAGACAATCTCTTGATGGACAGTTCTTTTAAAAAAGTTAAAATAAATATAAAAAAATAAAAAAATAAAATAAACTAAAATAATCAGCAAAAGTCATTTTTCATTTTAAAGAATTTAAATTAACACGCTAATTTTGACAGCACTAATATCTATATTTTAAAAAAGCTAACTGTGGTTGGTCAATCTCTTTTAGTGGTGTATGCTAAGACAAGCAACACTTTTTTGAAAAAAGAAAACAATTCTAAAAAATAAAAATAATTGTATTTTAAATTAAATTAAATAATTGTATTTTAAATTAAATTAAATAATTTTATTTTAGATCAAATAAAAAAAGAAAAATAATAACAGACCGTTCTTGGTTAAAATAAGCAGCAAAAGTTGAGATTTTCTCCATGTTTACTCAAATGAAGGACCTTAATTTCAACAAACGTGTTTGCACCATCATCTTTGCGATGCACCATCATTCAATGCAGTTTTCTGTAATGTGCATTCGGTCTTCCACAGCCCTGTCTCTCAATCTCAAGTCTTTTACACAAAATCTGTTATGCCAAAATCCAGCTTAATGTTACAACAATCTTCACTCCCCTGTTTTCGGTGGAGCAGTCTCTGACTCTGATGATGAATTACAGTAATGTGTCCATCACGTGTCAGATTCAGACAGTATTGATGGACTATAGAGTTATAGCCACAGATGTGTATATATATTTATGTATATTTTCAGTATATTATTTACCTTTATTTTACCAGTAAGTCTCACTGAGATTAAAACCTCTTTTACAAGAGAGACCTGGCCAAGGTAGCAGCCATACAGTAAGACGACATGTTAAAATACAACAAATACAAAATTAAAAGAAATATTAGAACATAGTGTCCTCTCAACAAAAACAATCACAAGCCTTCATTACCACTGTCATTACCAATGATGCCTTTAAACTCACCAATAGACATCAATTTGTCAAGTTTTAAATCTTTTTGCAAATGATTCCTTGCCCAGGGTCCGTACTGATATATGTGTACTAATTGTCTTATATGTTGATTTGTTATCTATAACTTTATGTCTACCTGTTGTTGTCCTGCTTGCACTACCCTTATTTTGTTTTCTTATCTATGCGTGTACTGACTTTGCACATTTGAGCAGATTCATTCTGCTGTACACTATTGCTGTATGTTTGGAATGACAATAAAGCACTTTGACCTTGAGCTTGACTCCGGGAGGTGTTGTGGAGGATGAGAGAGGGGTAGATTAGATGTATTGTGGCCTAGGGACTCCTTTAGTGCTGCAGGTTGGTTTGTGCTGAAGTTTTCTGCTAGATTGCAAACTGATAAATCCTGAACACAAGCTATGCTTATAGACTTTTATGCCATAAAGTCCACATGAAATGCTGTTTGCGGTTTTTGCACCTGTAATCTGTGAATCAGTGCATTCAGTGAGATCAATGTTGGGTGGGACTATGGGCCTTATTTTAACGATCTGAAACGCAAGTATCAAATGTGAAACACTAGTAGCTTTGTGTGCGGATCTCGGCGCTGTTGCTATTGTACCGGCGGGATAAATGACGCAAATCTAAAATGTTTTGGTCTGAAGTCGCTACATTACTCATAGCTGTGGTTTGGGCGTAACGTGCAATAAACCAATCAGAGCGTCATCTCACTATAATCTTCCTATTATAACGGTGGATTGCTATAAAAACTGCGGATTGCTATTATAACGGTGGATCGCTATAATAATGGCGGATTGCGATTATAACGGTGGATTGCTATTATAACGGCGGATTGCTATAATAACGGCGGATCGCTATTATAATAACGGTGGATTCCTATTATAACGCGGTGGATTGCTATTATAACGGTGGATTGCTATTATAACGGCGGATTGCTATAATAACGGCGGATCGCTATTATAATAACGGTGGATTGCTATTATAACGCGGTGGATTGCTATTATAACGGTGGATTGCTATTATAACGGTGGATTCCTATTATAACGACGGATCGCTATTATAACGGTGGATTCCTATTATAACGACGGATCGCTATTATAACGGTTGATCGCTATTATAGCGGTGGATTCCTATTATAACGGCGGATCGCTATTATAACGGTGGATTGCTATTATAACGGTGGATTGCCATTATAACGGCGGGTTTGCTCGAGCGTTCACAGCGAGGAGACCGACGTTCTCGTCAGGGCCGTAAAACACAGAGAAGTGACATTGTATGTGGATGGAGAAACACACAAAGTAGCTTCGGTTAAACAGGCGTATCATCATCTGGGTAAATGTGTAAGCTAGATTATTCCTGTTTTTTCACATCTTCATGGACACCACAATGATTTCCCTCGTGTGGTAATATTTTTCCTTGTAATTATGTATGGTTTGCAAAAATGGGAACTGCTGCGTCTGTAAATGAGAGGACCAAAATGTATGTGCGTTGTGCACACGCTACATTATGGCCAAGCATTCGCCCTTAAAATATCATCTGAATATCGCGCTTTGACTTTAGACAAGGTTTTTCCTGGTCAGTGGCGGGATTGTTTTCTGGAACGGTAGAATAGCACCAGGGAACGTTTGCGTGGGAACACGCCTCCTCTTTTCCCTGAACCGCCCCGCGAGCACAAGTTCATTCCCTAATTTACCGACGTGCGTCTGTGAGGGAAAAGTCCCTGTGCTTCACGTGCAAAATAGGAATGATACATGCGTCGTGTACAAAGTCCATTGCGCTGGGTGGAAGACAGGGCCCTATATTTCACTCTTTGGAATCTCTGATTCTATATAAAAGATTGTGTTATTCTTTGTGTTTCACGGCAGCTGAGAAGCGATCCCACTTTTGTCATCAGAGCTCTTCAGAGGAGATTGGGGTTTGCAGGAGATCTCTGGATCAGCTGTTTTCAAGGTCTTTTCTTTGCAGGGACAGACAGAGACTGAGAAGAAAAGGCAGATAGATGTTCAGTCCACTCTATTACTGCTATCTGGAGTCTCATACACTAGTGTATGTTTGTGAGGTGCAGGGCTGGTCATAAACTTTTGATTTACAAATAATTTTCATAAAATATTAATGATTAACAATAAAATTGTCTGATTTGTCGTGACAAACAAAATAAGGAAGAATACACACATTTGGATTATACTGTGTGTGTGTATATGTATTAGGGGTGTAACGGTTCACAAAATTCACGGTTCGGTTCGATACGATACACTTTTGTCACGGTTCCGTGCGGTTTGGTACGTTTTCGATACAGCAAAAAGAAAGAAACGCCAGAGAAATTTCCTTGATTTAATTTTTTTTATTATATTTTTATTAAAACTTACATCAAGTATGATTTTTTTTTTTTACTTTGAGCAATGATGGAGCTATACTTGACTTTTCTTAGGAGCATATAAAACAAAACAGCTCCTTGGACAAAATGAAATATAATATTGTAGTAGTTATAAACAAAGGTTTATTTTAGTTCAGATTAACATTTGAGGGCAGCAATTGTATTCATAATGTCAAAATAAAACCGACGTAATGTTACTTGAAAGCATTGTAGCCTAACTTACTATTCCTGCCACACTTCCATGGTGACAGTTAGTGTTACTACAGTAAACCCATGGTTACAGTGAGTGTTACTACAGTAAACCCACGGTTACAGTGTGTTACTACAGTAAACCTACGGTTACAGTGTGTTACTACAGGAAACCCATAGTTACAGTGAGTGTTACTACAGTAAACCCATGGTTACAGTGAGTGTTACTACAGTAAACCCACGGTTACAGTGAGTGTTACTACAGTAAACCCACGGTTACAGTGTGTTACTACAGTAAACCCACGGTTACAGTGAGTTACTACAGTAAACCCACGGTTACAGTGAGTTACTACAGTAAACCCACGGTTACAGTGTGTTACTACAGTAAACCCACGGTTACAGTGTGTTACTACAGTAAACCCACGGTTACAGTGAGTGTTACCACAGTAAACCCACGGTTACAGTGAGTTACTACAGTAAACCCACGGTTACAGTGAGTTACTACAGTAAACCCACGGTTACAGTGTGTTACTACAGTAAACCCACGGTTACAGTGAGTTACTACAGTAAACCCACGGTTACAGTGAGTTACTACAGTAAACCCATAGTTACAGTGAGTGTTACTACAGTAAATCCATGGTGATGTTGCTGATCTGTGGACACTGGATAGTTCATTCATGGCACAATGTTTCTTCCTGGTTTCCACGTCAGCGCTGTTTGATCCGTTAATAACGGAGAAATGTGAATGCTTCTCACCAGATCTCGCAGCGATGTTATTAAGTTACTTCTGTGGCGAATTCAAATGCTTTCTTTACTGGATGTCGCTGTGTAGTGACAGTGTCGCTTGATTAAGATCGGCTCGCGCTGCATTGGTCCAAACTGATAAACGGTCCGTCAACCTCATAATAACGAGTAGCTCAGTTTTGTTCCGCTTTCATTACATTTGCCATTTGATGTTGGGCAATGTTGTGGTCACGCCAGCGTCTCACATTATGAGCGCGCTTGCCCACGCGCCTACATTTGAAATAACGAAATTTTAGTCGGCAGGAAAAATGGTCCAACGAACCATTCGGTTTAAAAATGCGTATCGAAAACCGAACCAAAAGCCTCGTACCGAACGGTTCAATACGAATACGTGTATCGTTACACCCCTAAGTATTTATGTATATATATATATATATATATATATATATATATATATATATATATATATATATATATATATATATATATAAAATAAAATGTTTAAATATATATATACTGTGTATATATATATATATATATATTTACACTATATATATATATATATATATTTTTTTTTTTTTTACACAATATATGATACAATAAAATACAAATATTGTCTTTGAACCATATTAGTGGTTAAGGAAAGCATCACTGTTTGTTTTGCACTAAAATTTAAATTAATAAATTAAAATAATAATAAATTATATATTAATTTATATATATATATATTATAAAATTATATATAAATATAATATATATATTGTGTGTAAAAATAAAATATATGCTTATATATACACATACATAATTTTTGAGTACAATATTTACACATTGAAACCAATAGGAAATTGGAAAGGATCCATAAATGTCTACCATTTTGTTAAGAGATGCTGACCTGTTCCAACATTAATAAGCGTCAGAATAAAGCACATTTCTGCTACGGTTGGTAAAGCGAACTAATCACATCCACGCAGGGGTTTGTTCCACACCACGAGTCGCCGCTGTCAATGCTCGTCTGCTAAAACAACAATATTTTCACATTAGAGACGAAACTGCTTATGTATGAGATCTAATGAAACCGGTTCAAAACACACCATCCTCATGAAGATCATCTGTGGGTCATCAGTGCTTTAATTACACAAAGAGGAGGATGACTCGAGTTTCACAAACACAGACAGATGGAGGGATTACTGAACACACTACATCACACACACTGTTCTCATGACGCTCCTGCAAGAGCTCGAACTTCATTACGCCAGAACCTTATATCTGACACCGAGACGCACTGAAAACCTGTTGCATTCTGGGAGCTGTCGCATTACTAAAAACTGCAAAAGCTTCTTAAATATGACCACTCTTTTCCTAAATAAGCAATTGTGCTTGCTTTTAAAACCATTATGATCATTACAGATTAAAACCATTATGATCATTACAGATTGTCTCATTTCCATTGGGTTTAAAAGCATATTTGAAACCATTTTAGTGGTAGTTTTGCTCGTAACGTTAGTGATTTAAGGCGAGGCATGTTAACTTGGCGCCGTACACACACACACACACCAGGAACCTAAAAATCCAAATCTCTTCCACTTGCGATTCCTCACACCGACATCACGGGTTTCTCTTGCAGGGTCAGGATTTAATTGTGGATTCGTCTCAAATAAAGAAAGCTGCCTTTTGTCCAATTTGTAGTGTTTTATGTACAGATCAGAAGTAAACAGAGCGTCTCTGCGGATTACAAGGCTGTATCCGAGGAAAGTCAATACAAGGTCCCTGAATGATGATTATATATATATATATATAGAGAGAGAGAGAGAGAGAGAGAGAGAGAGAGAGAGAGAGAGTGAGAGAGAGAGAGAGAGAGAGAGAGAGAGAGAGAGATAGAGAGAGAGAGAGAGAGAGAGAGAGAGAGAGAGAGAGAGAGAGAGTGAGAGAGAGAGAGAGAGAGAGAGTGAGAGAGAGAGAGAGAGAGAGAGAGAGAGAGAGTGAGAGAGAGTGAGTGAGAGAGAGATAGAGTGAGAGAGAGAGGGAGAGAGAGTGAGTGAGAGATAGAGTGAGAGAGAGATAGAGAGAGAGAGAGAGAGAGTGAGAGAGAGATAGAGTGAGAGAGAGGGAGAGAGAGTGAGTGAGAGATAGAGTGAGAGAGAGAGGGAGAGAGAGAGTGAGTGAGAGAGAGGGAGAGTGAGATCTATCTATCTATACATCCAAATCTATCCATCCATCCGTCCATCGGTCCGTCCGTCCATCCATCTATCTATCTATCTATCTAAGGTGTAAATCAGCATCTGTTGCTCACACACATCTGCCGTATGACTTCAGTACTTCTCCTTTAATTAAGTCCTGTATTTCTCCGGGATTCCTCAGAGATGTGTGTGTAATCTCCAGTGCCGGCTGTGTTTCGGCGGCTGATGTTGTTCTCCCGGATGTCATGAGGTCTGGATAAAGGCAATCTCCTCCAGCGCTGAAGTGGAGTGTGTTCTGCTGCCGACGCAAGAGCCGCTTCTCCTGATTAGAGCCGCGCGACCCGTCCCTGAAGAGCCTCTCGCTAACACAGCGTTTAGAGGCAGCGTTTGCCCTTACGAGGTGTGTGTGAGTGAGTGTCGACGTGTGTTTTGTGTTTTGTGGGCTATTGGCGGAGAGGAATCCGAGCGCTCGAAGAATGAAGTTCAATGAAAGCAATTCTCAGTAATGAAACATCTCTCTGCGCTTCTAAAGGCCACGACTCTACTTTGTCCGTGTGTGTGTGTGCGTGCTTGTGTGTGAGAGAATGTGTCAATGTGTGCCAGCATGAGTGAGTGTGTGTGTGAGTGAGTGAGTGTGTGTAAGTGTGTGTATGTGTGTGTGAGAGAGAGTGTGTGTGTGTAAGTGTGTGTGTGAGAGAGTGTGAATGTGTCAATGTGTGCCATCGTGAGTGTGTGTGCGTCTGTCTGTGTGTGTGTGTGAGATGCTCCCAGTTTTTGCTGGTAATATCTCTTCGCGCCGGAGACAGCGTTCCCATGGCGATGCACTGAGGATTCCTCCATTGTCCTTAAACAATTATTTGAGTGGAAGAGGAGCGGAAACAATGAGAGTAAAAGCTTTGCTCCCTGCGCTTCTGTTGCTGCGTGTTTTAGTACATTGAGCGAAACAAACTAAATCTGCCAAACACACTGATCACAGTCACTCATCTGACTGAACTGTGTGTTTACAGCAGTTTAATGTGACAAAACACTACAAACAGCTTCACTGAGTCACTGAGCTGAGGCATTAATCACACACACACACACGGACATGGACACAAACACGCACACACGGACACACACACACACACACACAGACATGGACATGCACACACACGGACACAGACACGCACGCACACACACGGACATGGACACGCACACACACGGACACAGACACGCACGCACACGCACGCACACACACGCACACACACGCACACAGACACACACACGGACACACACACACACGGACACACACACACACGGACACACACACACACACACACACACACACGGACATGGACACAAACACGCACACACGGACACACACACAGACATGGACATGCACACACACGGACACAGACACGCACGCACACACACGGACATGGACACGCACCCACACGGACACAGACACGCACAAACACACACACGCACACACGCACACGGACACAGACACGCACAAACACACACACGCACACACGGACACACACACGGACACACACACGGACACACACACGGACACACACACGGACACGGACAGGAACACGGGCGCGCACACACACACACACACGCGGACGGACATGGACACGAACACGGGCGCGCACACACACACGGACACACACACGGACACACACACACACGGACACACATTCTCCCACACACATTGTGTACATCAAATTTAAAGTGAACAATCTGCCCTTCATCATCGTCTTTCAAGAAATTGTGCAATCTGAGCAGCGTTTATGTTGTAAAACTATATTTGATAGTAAACATTAGACTCTCACAAACAAATGAGCCTCCAAAGTTTATTTCTCAACATAGAGCGGAAGTTTTACTCATAATCTCCAAGCAGTGCTACTGTACTTCACACTGTATGAGCATACGGACACAGATTGTTGAACTACATTTATCAGTGTATGTGTGAATCTGTGAGTGTGTCAGTGTGTGTATGCGTGTGTGTGTGTGCTCTAGACGAGTGTTGCATCTGATCCAGTTCACCAGCAGAAACGCTTCACAATCCTCTGAGCACTTCTGGATAATCCTTTTTTCTTTCTTGAAAAATGTGTTTAATTTGAAAATAGCATCAAAGAAAATCCTCGTGAGTTTGAGCCTCTGAGGAAAAACAAATGAGGCAAATTAAATCATGCAAAAGTCCCATGACCAGAGTGTACAGGGACATAAATAATGGCTGCCAAATATTAATTAAATATGTTAACACTGCTAAATATATTTATCACAGCGAACACAGTTGCCTAATATGATACCGTAACCGCTTCATTCAGTTCTGTGATTTCTAGAAACTCACGAAATAATCTCACATGAAAGAAGCGTCACAACTTAGATAACTTACATTTCTATTGTTTAAATTTAAATGGAAATAAAATGAAATGTTCTGCTTTCTCATCCAGAAGAGATCTCAACTATGTTTAAACTGTTTCTCAAACACTAAAATATGCAATCAAAAGTCTGAAATCTCAATATGAACTCATACGTTTATCATCCAATAATCCGAGCTGCTCCACATTCATTTGATCCCAGCAAACAATGTTCTCTGAAAGTTCAAAACGTGTTTTCTTGCTTATGAAGATCATTGCTTATCATATTGCAGGCATTATGGGAATGTGGGGTTTGAATGTTTTCTAGTAACATTAAAAAACGGACTAACATCAAACTAAAACTGTTTCAGAAAACCGTTCCATGAATGATGTATAAAATAACATTAATATATAAAATGTATATTCTATTAAGAAAGTTTGTTCGTAACTTTGTGTCTGTTTTGTGTCTCATAAGCACTTCATTTCTGATTAGGGAAACATATTTCTATTCAGAAACGAATTAAAAACTGTTTCCCTGTCAGTGTTTTAAAAAAACGATGCCAGCCAGCGGCAGCATTTTTGATCATTTTCACAAAAGTTTCTAGGCCTGCAGAATATTTTGTTGTATGAATATCTGAACATGCAATATATATAATGTTATATCAAAAGAAAGAACAGACCCTCTGCTTTTAAACAAAAAAGCCAGTTTTACTCTAGCTTCATGCATAATTTTTTTAGCAACAATTGAATGTGGTAAGTTTAATTAAAAAAAGCAACATTTTGAACAAAAAGCTGATAAAATCATGTTTTTGTCAAAAACTAAGTCTGGATGGGATTCTGGACGATGATCAAAACACTCAAAGCTTCAGTCACGGCTGGACATTTATGTTTGATGATCGCATTATTTTACATATGCATCTGATTACATTTGATATCGCTTGTTTCTGCTTCTTCTTCATGTGTTTTGATCTGCTAATCTTTCAGTAGATGTGTAATAGCGTCCCCTACCGTATAACAGTGAAAACACGGGAAGCCGGAGATTTCCATCAACTGGCTATATGCACGCATAAGTTCCGCATTTGACGCAGGGATGCTCGTCAGTTTCCGGTTGGGGAGATTAAAGCGGAGGAAAACCGAGGAAAACGGGATTATGGCAGAGTCTTCAAAATGTACAGTCCTCCCGTCTTTGAAACGAAACTTTTATACGTTTAGATGTAATTTTATATATAGTTATGTTTATTTAATATAATTTTAAAAAGAAGCATAAACACAACGAGGTGTGTCTGTTTTGTCAGTTTTTGTGACTAACGCTTCTTTAGTATAACCATGGAGTATACAATTCAATATAAATTCTCGGTATTGCATTGGACTCTATGATCGACGGAAGTTATCGAGCATCCTTGACCTTCACCGGAAATACCGCCGTGCATAGAGCCCATTGTGTGGAAAGAGTTAAACATGCAATATTAATCAAGATTCATCATGATTAATTATTTTGGTAGCTCTAGTAAAAACAGCATATTTGCCTACAAAAGTGTTAAAAACATGCAGAGCTGTTGAGATTCATGTGAGTGTCTGTAAAAGAGCCCGTCGAGCTCATCCGCAGCCCGTGTTTGTTCATAACTGTGTTTTTGTTTTCATCATTTTTGAAGCACAACACGGTTGCGTACAGCAGGTGTTTGCAGCGTGTCCTTGTGTCTGAAGCTAGTCCTGCTGTAATGATCACACACGTTTCCCGCAGCACACATCACCACCGCTAGCCAAGATTTATCACGCTGTGCTTTAACTGGGGTGTGATTCAGTCCCACTGCTCAAAAGTTAGCAAACAACTCTTAAAATATAGGACAGAACAACCCATCATGCATTTACAAGCAGCTGCTCATCATCTAATATAAACCACAAATACACACTATTATACCATAAATGCCACAACTGGCCAATCACAGTCAAGTATTCCAACGCATCATCTAATGCATCTATTCATCCATTGTATTGAAATCTGAATAATTATCGTGTTTCTGACCTCATGTGCATCTAAAGCCTCTCGCCAACACTGAAGTGGATCACACACAGGTGAAACTCGAAAAATTTGAATATCGTGCAAAAGTTCTTCAGTAATTCAAATTAAAAGGTTTAGTATATATAACTATATACATATGCATGATTATACTTTTCAGAGGGCCGACCTTTCTGTATTTAAAATCCTTTTTTTATTGATTTCATGAAATATTCTAATTTTCTGAGATTTTGAATTTGGGGTTTTCATAAGCTGCATGCAATAATCTTTAAAATGATCAAACTTATGTAGATATTCTAATTGGCTGAGTTTCACCTGTATAAGCAGGATCCCCAATCAACACTTGTCAATCAACACATGCAAAGTTTACATGTTTCGGGCCTGTCGGCAGGTTCCTTGATCTGAAGCAAATCAAATCAAAGAATTACTGTTGTGCGTCAAACACAGTTCCTTTTAAGCACTGACAGACTTTAATCCCACTGTATCATATTTGATACACATATTTTAAAGGCCTCTAAATGATCAAAACGTTGCTGATAAACCTGTCGCACACAATCTCCTAAAGTCCTTCTGTCTCTGACTGATAGTTTATACTTTTTAGCAAGTAAAAGTTTTTTAGTATAATTGTACAAACGTCAGCTCGTGCTTCATGAGTCTTTCTGCTGTCAAATCTACACGGATTTGAATCAAGTAAACATAAGAATAGATTTATATTAGTAATATTTCAAGATGAACACTTACTGGACTGAAAAAACTCAAGTTTACTTGATTATCCAGGCATCATTTTGTTTTTTGTTTTAAATCATGAGTATCAGATATGATCATCAGGCTTTTGAGGAAGATTTATTTGTTCATCGCTCAATCATCATTGCCTGTATTGCATTATATGCTTTAAAACTACAGAGCTTTGATCATAAAACTAAGCATTAATACCTTACTAAGACTTATTATTGGCAGATATAGGGAGACGACTGATATTTATATGTGTTTTAAAATAAGTATCTGCTAAGTATCTCACTAGAACCAGGAAGTGTGACCATATCAGCCACCTTCTGTCAACACTGCATTGGCTCCCTATTAAACATTGTACACATTTTAAAATATTGCTTATTACTTACAAAGCACTAAATGGTTTAGCTCCCTGTACTTGAGCGAGCTCTTAACGCATAATACTCCTTCACGTCTGTTGCGATCTCAAATCTCTGGGCAGTCGATAATACCTAGGATATCAAAATCGACTGCTGGCGGTAGATCATTTTCCTATAACGTGGTTTAGGTCCTGCCATATTTTTTATAGTTTCACTATCATCAGCTTTTTTTAATACTAAAACGTAACACCCAATGGTCACTTTTGAAATGCACTTTTGAAATATCTGAACCCCGTCTTTGCAAATCCTGGGCCACCTGTTGCAGATATCTATCAGATATTTATCAAAAAAATAAAAAAATTATTTCACATTTCCGAAACAAAAAGACGGGAGAAGATGTCAGCATGACTATTTTATAGAGTCTTAGTCAATGGAGAAAAAAGCAGCTGGCTAATGTACTCAAAAAAGGACAGTTTGTACTGCTTCTGCTGTGAATCTTTTCACAGACAGATTTCAAATTGATTAGAGAAGGACTAAAGGACTGGAAAAATGCAAGCCACTTGCACAATACAAACATGGCAACATGGAATGAAATTCAAGGTTCGTCTTGCAAAAGGGATGACCGTAAATAAGCAAGAGATGGCCCTCGCTGAGGCAGAGAGAAACAGGGCGAGAGGTGCTCAGACTGGAGGGAATAATTCAGTCCTTAGCTGAAAGAAACATTGCTTTAAAGGATTAGTTCACTTTTTAAAAAACTTTTCCTGATAATTTACTCACCCCCATGTCATTCAAGATGTCCATGTCTTTCTTTCTTGAGTCAAAAAGAAATTAAGGTTTTTGATGAAAACATTCCAGGTTTTTCTCCATATAATGGACTTCAACGGGCCCCAAACGGTTCAAGGTCCAAATGACAGTTTCAGTGCAGCTTCAAAGGGCCTTAAACGACACCAGACAATGAATAAGGGTCTTATCTAGCGAAACGATCAGTCATTTCAAAAATAAATAAAAAAGTGTAGGTTTTTGTAGCAATGTTCAGGGAAGAAGGAGGCGGGAACCGGCGAAGAATCAAAATATAATTTATTTTAAATAAAACAAACAAACAAAAATACCGCCAGCAGCCCCTCGCGGACGACTGCTGGCTACCGAAAATAAATATAACTAAAATAAAATACAAAAACAAAACACAACTAAAATACAGGCCTGTTCCTCTCTCGATCATCAACGTCGTCGCTCCTCCTTTATGCTTCCGCTCCTCCGTGAGAGATGCGAGACCGGTGTGCTTCACAGGTGCTGCTCATTAGCAATCGCACCACCGGCCTCGCGCCGTTCTCTCACGTCCCTCGGCCGTCCTGTTCGCCACATACCCCCATCGCGCCTCACAGGCCGGGGGGTACTCACGAGCCTGTGCCTACTCCCCCCCCGGCGGCGGCGATCCCTGGGGGGTATGGACAGACAAACCGAGGGAAACGGAGACGGAAGCATGAGGAGCGACAGATCGAGAGAGGGGAGAGAGGAAAAAAAAATTGGTCCGGTTCCCACAACGCGCTGCCATCTGGTCCCCCACCAGCTAGGCGATCTCCTCCGCGGTGCCTGGCGGCGACGCTGGGTAGCCCTCGGTGGACGGCTCGACGCTCCTCCGCCGCCCGGTGGACGGCGACGGCTCCTCGGGTGCCTTGGGCAGACGGTAGGAGTCCCCCGCTCCCTGCTCCTCCCCTTCACTGGTGGACGGCAGCAGGCTCCGGCCCACGGCGAGCGGCGGCGACTCCTCCTCTCCCTCCCGGATGGCAGCCGCCCCTCCAATACCCAGGCGGCCGGCAGCGAGCTCGACCGTCCCACCGGCAACTCACTCCAGCGCACCGCCTCGAGCGTCCTTGGCCGCGAGTCCCCCCGCTCCCTGCTCCTCCCCTCGCTCGGCGGATGGCAGCAGGCTCCGGCCCACGGCGAGCGGCGGCGACTCGCGCACCATGCTCGATGGCACCGCGGATTCCCCACACCGGCGAGGACTCTCTGACAGCGCGTTCCTCCCTCTTCCCGGGTTTCGGCACCAGTGTAGCAATGTTCAGGGAAGAAGGAGGCGGGAACCGGCGAAGAATCAAAATATAATTTATTTAAATAAAACAAACAAACGAAAATACCGCCAGCAGCCCCTCGCGGACGACTGCTGGCTACCGAAAATAAATATAACTAAAGTAAAATACAAAAACAAAACACAACTAAAGTACAGGCCTGTTCCTCTCTCGATCATCAACGTCGTCGCTCCTCCTTTATGCTTCCGCTCCTCCGTGAGAGATGCGAGACCGGTGTGCCTCACATGTGTTGCTCATTAGCAATCGCACCACCGGCCTCGCGCCGTTCTCTCACGTCCCTCGGCCGTCCTGTTCGCCACAGTTTTATAAGCACAAATTGCTCTGTTCTGTGATGTGCGTTCGTGAATCGTGATGTCACGTAATACGCAATTACGTTGAAAAGGTCTCACAGAACAGAGCAAGGTGAGCATTTGTGCTCAGAAAACGTAAACTTTATTTATTTTTGAAATGACGGATGGTTTCGCTAGATAAGACCCTTATTCATCGTCTGGTGTCGTATAAAGCCCTCTGAAGCTGCACTGAAACTGTCATTTGGACCTTGAACTGTTTGGGTCCCATTGAAGTCCATTATATGGAGAAAAATCCTGGAATATTTTCATCAAAAACCTAAATTTATTTTCAACTGAAGAAAGAAAGACATGGACATCTTGGATGACATGGGGGTGAGTAAATTATCAGCAAACGATTTTAAAAAGTGAACTACTCCTTTAAGGGGATCCACAGACACATTAAACAAACCAGACAATGGCAATTTTCTCAAAGAGGTGGAGCTTATGGCCAAATTTGACCCAATAATGAAGCAGCATGTTGGTAGGGTGGAAAGTGGAGCTGGACGTCACACTCATAGACTCAATCAGCACAAAAATACTGGAAAAAATATTGGAAGAGATCAAGACCTCAAAGTATTTCTCCATCATTTTAGATCGCACCCCTGATCTGAGTCATAAAGAACAGCGCTCTGTCATTGTCACGATTGTTTCACTGGAAGAAGAATTGCCACAAATTAAAGAACATTTCATGGGCTTTCTTGTGGCAGAGGAATCAACCGGGGAAAGTTTGTCTTCTCTCATCCTCAAAAGACCGGAGGAGCTGAACATCCCCATTGAGGACTGCAGAGGACAACCCTATGATAATGGTGACAACGTGAAGGGAAAGAATAAAGGTGTTCAGGCTAGGCTGCTTCAACTGAACTCAAGAGCCTTTTTTTTGCCCACACCTTAAAGGGACACTCCACCCATTTGCATTAAGCTTTCCATTGTTAGAAACCCAGTCATACTATTGAATGGTCGTGTAACACTCATTTTCCCCTGAGACGAGAGAAATCCGCTATTTACCTTTTTCACTTCCTCCAACAATGACGTAAAATTACGTTTTTTGCGTAAGGGGGGGGGGGGGGGGGTTCTGTAAAAACTACAAGCACTAGCTCCCACCCTTTCAAACCCGCCCATAGGGGGTTGGACCTAATGCGCTAACAGACCTATCACAGATCAGTGCCAGTGCGTTTGATTGACCGGCAGAAACTTTTTGAAAATTTGTAAACAGGCGAAATCATAGGAGATGTGTTGCTTTACAGCAGACGACTATGTCAGTGTGTGTTCTCAGTAGCCACTAGCTGCTAATAGAGTCGAGTCAGAAAGAACCTTACCTCCAGGCAAATGCGTTTAGCGCTACTAGCACTGCTAGTTCCAGACGTTCCTGGCTGTTCGTCGTCATCATCTGACAAGGTAAATATCGACGGAATTGCGGTTTTCACAAGCGCGGGTCTCTTCAAATGGTGTGTTCACACCGAACGCAAATTTAATTATTTGCGCGAGTGGATTACATACAAAGTCAATGCAAAGACGTGAATAGACGCATCATTCGCGCCGGGCGTTGCGAATGACGCGAATTGGGCAACGCGTTTGCCGCGAATGTCTATCGCGCAAGTTGAAAAATTTTAACTCGAGCGAATGTTCAAGCGTCTAACTAGACGCGATAGACGTGTATTTGCCGCTATATTAGCGTTCGGTGTGAACACACCATAAGGGGTTGGGTTCGAAATTTTCTGGATTGAAATGTAGACTGCACACCGTCAGATGTTTTAGTGCTTCAATGGCTGTGTCCTCTCCGAACTTCGGGTTATTGATAGCCCGTAGCCACTTTTTGCACAAGTCCAAATCTTTGGGTAATCTATGAAAACTTACTCTGTGTATTTTCCTTGTGCTGGCTGAACATGCTGGTACTATGCAAGTGCACACCATCTCGAAACAAAAACGAGGAGTAATTCAATAATTAGTTCGCAAAGTAACTCTTCACTAGAAATTGTGTGAAATGATTTCCAGGCGGTAGCGTAGAGGTGGGAGTGGCCTGCGGAGCTGAGCATTGCAATGCACTATGGGGATTGTTGTCTACAATCCACAAGCACTAAAAAGTCATTTTCTGCCTTTTATCGGCCAAGGAGGACCCAAATTAGAAATGTATGCTACTATTCAACTACATATATCCCCCACTTTCAATACATATTCATGTCTCCACCAGTGGAATAACCCTTTAAATTTGGTGCTAAGAGCTCACCAGATGCCATTGGCTACTTTGGATATTTAGCTAAATTATTCAAACTCTTCTCAGCCTCCACCCATAGATGGGATATCCTCCTGAAATATGTCAAAACCACCCTGAAATTGATATTGCATCCTACCGCTTTTCTATTTGCACAGTCATATGGTATGACATCCTCAACAAGATCGCGTCCTTCGGATGAAACGTTAAACCGAGGTCATGACTCTCCGTGGTCATTAAAAATTCCATGGCATTTCTCATAAAAAGAGTAGGGGTGTAACCCTGTGCCCTGGCCACACTCCCTCCAATGGCCCTCGCCGATCATGGCCTCCTAATATTTCCCATCCACTGAATTTATCAATGCTCTCTCCTCTCTCCACCTGTAGCTGGTGTGTGTGAGCGCACTGGCGCCGTTGTACTGTGGCTGCCGTCGCATCATCCAAGCGGATGCTCACACTGGTGATGGTTGAGGAGAGATTACCTGATATGATTGTAAAGTGATTTGGGTGTACAGTAGTAACAGTACAATAGAAAAATAATACTAAAAAATAACATTGAACAGTAAAGTTTGAGTCTTCAGGTGACTCTACTGTTATTAAAAGATATCATTGATTTACTAAAGGTTTGACCATATAAATATCAGTGTGCACCAAATTGTGTATTTGTATGTTGTGTATTTTGCTCAGTTTAAGCCTCTGAACATTATGTCAGTATATACTCAATACTCATACTATACTATGAGCCATGTGACGAGTCAACTTTTTTCTTATATTTTGTCTGAAAATCCAATAAAATGTTCCATTTGAAAGCAACAACAAAAAACTTTGATCAGACTTTAATTTAATATGTCAGGTTTTGCAAGGGTTAAAAAATAAAATCTCTCAGTGCTGAGACATTCTTCCCCAAAAAATGAAAAATAAGGGCCAAAATCATGATTGTTCTGGATGTTTTTGTGACAGATGGTGTTGCACAAAGACCCAGGCTGATGAACAAGTGACACGGTGCCACAAATCTGCAGGACAAAACAGCTACAGAACTCATTCTCACATACATATATGCATTTTTAATGGCGGGCAAAAAAAATATTTTTATACTGCACTATTTTCTCAGTTCACAGGTGTTGCAAAAAGTTCATTATGGACCCTGTGTGCAAGCTTAAAAAATGAAACCCACAAACCACAACTGTTAGAAAATCCACAAAGTCAAAAAAACATGAACACAAAGAAATCTCCATTAGCTTGGGAACGAATGGCACAATGAGTTCAAATCGGAACTTATTCTACATTGATGGTTGATCGTAATGGTGTATTTCTGCTTACCTGGAGCCTGTTGCAGCACCATATCCGACAGATCCTGCAGGTGTATGAAGAGAACGAGTCCTCCGACGCCAAACAGCAGCAGAAACCAGAACGAACACGGCGGCTTAAAGACAGACACACGCAACCTCCTCCGGCCACGAAGAACATCCACCATCTTACAATCCATGAAGAGCATCACAGCTCCCAACCAAAGACGCACCTGAGGAACCAGAGAGAGAACGAGTCAGAGAACATTTCTTATGTAAAACAAACAGTTTATCCGAAATCTGCAGATGCAACAGTCTTTTCTTCTCTATTGTGCCCTATATCTGAGTGAATCGCTTTGGAAGAAGAACAAATGTGGGTGGGGCTTGATTGTGTCTGTGTGGAATTGATTGGATGGTTGTGGTTTGCTATTGGTGGATCTCATGTGAGTGACAGGTTATAGCCCCGCCCACATCATGAGAGAAGAGAAGTTATTCTGATTCAGGATTACGAGGCACACTACATAAATCATTTAAAATAAATAAAGGTGCAAAATAGTTAAGTTAACATTATTTGTGGAAAAAAGACAATCTACGAAAGTGCAAAAGACATTTCATCCCTGCAAATTAAATAGGAATTAATAAATATAGTAATAATAATAGTCAGAAAAGTATATATTTCTATTTAAAAACTTGAGTGTTGAGTGTCATATTTGATACATCAGGCTTTTATGGCTCATATAGTCTGATATAGTGAGAATATGGAGGAAAAAACACCTCAATTTTATTCAAAATATGCAATTTGGTGCAGATGCTGATATTACTATATTATGCTTTTAATGTAAATCAATAAGATCTTTATAACAGTATAACAGATACTTAGAATAAAGTGGATATACATATCAGTCGTCACTCTATATCTGCTAATAATATCTTAGTCTTAGATGATTTTTAAATGCTTGGTTTTAAGTAGTTTTAAACATGTAATGCAATGCAATACAATATTGATTGAGAGATGAAAAAATAAACCATCCCCAAAATCCTGTTGATCATATTTGATACTCATGATTTTTCTAAAAATGTTGTATAGATAATCAAGTAAACCTGAGTTTCTTCAGTCCATCTCGAAATATTACTAAGTTCTTCTTAACCAAGAGTAACTCCACCAGAGGCCTAAATAATGCAAAACTTACAAAAATGAACAGTGAAATGTATGTGCGCAGATATTAACCAGAACATCTCTGATCATCAGGAGTTTTAGGATTCGCTCACAAACATCATCGCGTCTCAATGCAGCGCTTTTAAAAAATCAACATGACTATAATGCATTTCACTTCCCTGAGAGACACACGTCTGTTCCGAGTTTAATTTCACGTCATGTTCCTCAGTGTGTAAAATACGTGTGTCGGCATCAAATAAGCCCATATCGCCTCTGCACTCGTATTTACAGAAGAGGCTTCACCGAACCGATGAATGATAGAGGAATAAGCACAAACGCATATAGACTCAACGGCCCATTATCTCAGCGCTGGACGCAGATTCACAGGCAGAACCGTGGAAATACTGTTTATTAGAGCTGATCTGAGAACAGACGGCTGCTGCTGATCACTGACAGTAAGCAGGGGAAAGGCTGCTAAAGAAGAGTGCTTGATTCATATGTTCAGCTCTATTTCGGTAAAGATTGGACACAAAAACACAAATTGAGCTCTTGCACAATGCAGATATGTTCAAAACAGAAAATTAGCACACAATATACTGCAAAAAATGTTTCTTACTCAGTATTTTTACCTTGTTTTCCAGTACAAATATGTAAAAATTCTTAAACCCCCCTGTAGTCAATCATTTTATCCCTTAAAACTAATCTTTGATCACTGAAATTGCATTTTTAACCGTTTTCTCCTTGAAAAATGTTCTTCATGACTTAAAATATCTTGAATGTAACTCAACACTCTCGCCTCATTTAGTATACGCGGTTCTATGAATATGCAAATGAGCCCCGCCTCCACTCACTCAGAGATCCACTGGTTGACGATCACACGTTGATCTGATTGGTTACAAGGTCGTTTGTGACGTCAGAAACACCAGCGATTTGGTTCACTGCAGTTTTAAGCAGAAAATACTCAGCAATGCCGTCGACTTATGAATCTAAACATGCTTTGTCTGAAAGCATATTAAAAACACCACAGACACATAAACAACATTAAAAACTTTATTTTCACCACAGGGGGACTTTAAATCAAGATATATTTACTTAGTTGAGATGCAAAATTACTTAAAATATGAAGTCTTGTATTCTGAAAAATTTATTAAAATGAAGCTTAATATGAAGGGACATTTTTTCAGACCCCATTATCAGATATTTGTTCTTATTTTAAGCATAAACTCACTTCATTTTGACACATTTTTCAGTAAACAACAAGACTTAATATCTTCAGTCATTTAGCTTCTCAAGTAAATCCATCTTTATCTAAGAATGTTTAAATATTTACACTAAAAAACTAAGAAAGTCTATATATTAAAATATGTAAAGTGTTCTGTTTGCAATATGCACAATATTACACCCCACAATGCAATGCACTTAACTAACGCCCCTATAATTGACACATAAGACCAGCAAAAGTTACACAAAATTGAATAAAAATGACAAATAACTACTTATCTAAGATAATAACTAGATGCCACCCACTGAATTAAACATGCAACTGAATGAGGTCATTTGACAACAACATTTCACTGCATAATGCTTCACAAGTTCATTATTTTGTAGGCTGTATACAGTGCTTTGCAATAAGTATTTTATTCCAAATACATCCACCTTTAAAAACTTGTTGTTTGTTGGTGGACTCATTAAAATGCATTCATAAATATAATTTTACAGTACACAGGAAATTGAATTTCTTTGAAATCCTCAAAGAGAGTAATAACACATGCATATGTTAAAACAGTGTTCACTATGATTGCGTTAAGCAGGAATTTTGTTACACTGTTGTTGTATGAATAATTATAGCAGGTTTTCTGAGGATTAATATTCTGAAGCAGAATGAGGCTCGTTAGTGTGTGAGTCTCATTAGAGAAGCTGTCACAGCGTGAGACTCAGTTTACCAGGGAAACAAGACGACAGGAGGAACAACCAGGACGGAAAACTCCACGTGAAAAACTGATGGTGAAGAGAGAACATTTAATAAAAAAAATGGCTCCTGACCACTGCAAAAAAATCTTTGCAAAAAAAAAGTTTACATCAAAACTGCTCAAAATTAGTTCCTTAAAACTGCGTTTTCTTGCGTTTTGTGCATGTTTTAAGAAATCTAAACAAGTGTATTTGATCTTGGTTTTCTGCAGTGTATGCAAATGAGCGTTCGTTTCATTATTCTCAGATAATGAGAATATACATTTGCAGAAGTCGGAGGATGTTGCTATAGTGATTTCATGTTGCGTGTCTACGGTCCACAAATAAATTGACATGAAATGTAAATGTCTAATTTTGTACGTAAATTTTGCAGAACCACCCACATATGAAAACGCTAGACATCTTCATCTTTCAACTCTTTCTGGAGAAGCTGCAGCGCACACACACACACACACACTCACAATCATGTGTTCTCTGTTTTTACACTGAATTACACTCTTCAGATTCATCAGAACAACTGCAATGCTGAACATCATAATCTTCATTAGAGTTTAATTACATTGAGAGCAGGTTTTTCCTCACAGTGGTACTCAATAAGGCCTGTGTGTGTGTGTGTGTGTGTGTGTGTGAGTGTGTGTGTGTCTGTATGAGTGTGTCTGTGAGTGTGTGTGTGTGTGTGTGTGTCTGTATGAGTGTCTGTGAGTGTGTGTGTGTGTGTGTCTGTGTGTGTGTGTGTGTCTGTGTGTGTCTGTGTGTGTGTGTGTGTCTGTGTGTGTCTGTGTGTGTGTCTGTGTGTGTGTGTGTGTGTGTGTGTCTGTCTGTCTGTGAGTGTGTGTGTGTGTCTGTATGAGTGTGTCTGTGAGTGGGTGTGTGTGTGTCTGTCTGTCTGTATGAGTGTGTCTGTGAGTGTGTGTGTGTGTGTCTGTATGAGTGTGTCTGTGAGTGAGTGTGTGTGTGTGTGTGTGTGTCTGTATGAGTGTGTTTGTGAGTGTGTGTGTGTGTGTGTGTGTGTGTGTGTGTATGTCTGTATGAGAGTGTGTGTGAGTGTGTGTGTGTGTGTGTGTGTGTGTGAGAGAGAGAGAGTGTGTACTTGTCTACCTATCTAAGAGGGGACCTTGGTGTCGTTACACACTCACCAACAGGGGACCGCCGAGCCAAGTGGGGACATTTTTCAAGTCCCCTGTTGGTCATGCCTTAAAACATGTTAAAATCATCTAAAATACGCTCTGGTGAATTTTTTACATTTTTGACCAAGTGGGGACCTGCAAGTGTGTGTGTGTTTAAGCCCATACTCAGCAGCGCTCCTGTAGGCTGGAGCAGGAACTGCAGTGGCCCATTAACACACGTCGTTCACACTTCTCTATTGTTTGAATGGCTTGCTGTCTCAGAGAGGCTCTGAAACTGTAGAGCTGCTGTTTAACTGCTGCTTAGTTAAAGAACTTACGGTAACTATATAATAACCACACGCTATGTATCATTAGTTAAGCATTAGTAAACAGTTAATTCATAATTTATAAAGCATTAATAGACATTAATAAGCAGTATAAAAATACAGCTATAAAAGCTTTATTCTTGCTTTAAAAGCATATCTATAATGTGTTTAATAATTGTATTTTCATACTTTATTAATGATCAATTTATAATTTTTAAATGAAGTATAACATTATATACAAACCAGTTATTTAGGAGTTGTCAGTGGTTCATAAGATCACTTAGAAAGTGTGAGTAAAATGATTATTAAACTATTTCAAATGTACATTCATACATTATACCGACATTTTGTAATAGGTACTTAGTGTGTTAATAAATGCTTTATTAACATGTATTTCTACTGTAATTCAGGTAGTTATAAAGCATTTGGTAGTGGTGAGTATAAGTATTTTATAAAGTGAGGACTAGTTATGCCTTGTAAAGCTTTTATAAAGGAGATTTAAAGGTTCAGTTATATATTTCTATGTTCTGTATCACAGTGTTGTGTTTGTTTCATTTTTCTGTTTAGAAGATAACTGAGTCTTTAAATCTCCTTTATAAATGCTTTATATTTTGTGATGAGCTCACAAAAATAGTTAACTGACCACTACTAAATGCTTTATAACTACCTGAATTTACTGCATTTACTTACACTTAAGTGATCTTATGAATCACTGACAAATCACAAATAACTTGTTTGTAAATAATGCTATACTTCATTTAGAAATTATAAATTGATCATTAATAGAGTATGAAAATACAATTATTAAACAAAATATAGATATGCTTCTAAATAAAGAATAAAGCATTTATACAAGAACAAAGCATGTATAGCTGTAATTATAAACTGCTCATTAATGCATATTAATGCTTTACAAATTATGAAGTAACTCTTTACTAATGCTTGACTAATTATTAATAGTGTGCAGTTATTATAAAGTGTTACCGAACTTTCAAGTATTTTCAAACATGCCCAAACATACATATATATGTAATTATATAATGTTCACACAGGCATCAGAGATCACAATATGCATAGATAAACATAAACAACTAAAAAAAGAATGACCAAACCATCAGTTATCAATACTGTACAAATTTGAATTGCTTGAGGAAAGACCATTTAAATCTACAACGGGGTAAAAAATACAGACGGCAACAGTTCAAAAGCAGAGGCGAGAAGACGCCTCTTATCATTCATATTAATATTATTTTTCTTATTTAACTCTCTTTCTTCATAGATACTTTCTATTCTTAGTTATGCAGTCCCTAACACTTTATTTGCAATTATTATGTGCCATTGTACACACACACACATGCATGTAATATATATTAACAGAGCAGTGTCGCTCTACACTGGCCAAGAGGGGACCTGACCTCCATCTCTGAACGATCTCTAACCATCCAAGTGGGGACTCTCATAGCCTGCAATGAAACTGTGTGTGTGTGTGAACAATGAAGTCTGTCATCATTATGTAACACATATAAACATTATTTATATATATATATATATAATGTGTGTGTGTGTGTTTGAGTGTGTGTGTGTATTTTCACACTGGCATTAGAGATCACAATATGCATAGATAAACATATAAAATATACAATTAAAAAAGAATGACCAAACCATCAGTTATCAAAAATGTAAAAAAAAAAAATTCAGGAAAGACCATTTGAATCTGTATTTCAACGGGGTAAAAAATATCGGTGGCAACAGTTCAAAAGCAGAGGCCTTAAGATATTCATATCAATCATAATATTATTTCTCTTATTTAATGCTCTCTCTTCATAGATACTTTCTATTCTTGGTTATGCAGTCCCTAACAATTTATGTGCCATTGTACAAACACACACATTTCTATATTACTAACAGAGCACTGTCGCTCTACACTGGCCAAGTGGGGACATGAACGATGTTTACCTATCGAACAGGGGACTCCCATAGCCTACAATGGAACTGTGTGTGTGTGTGTGTGAACAGTGAAGTCTGTCTTCATTATGTAACTTTTATATATATATATAATATATATATAGTGTTTATATATTATATATGTAATATGTAATTATATAATGTTTACACAGGCATCAGACACACACAAACACACACATTTCTATATTACTAACAGAGCACTGTCGCTCTACACTGGCCAAGTGGGGACCTGAACGATGTTTACATATAAAACAGGGGACTCCCATAGCCTACAATGGAACTGTGTAACTTGTGTGTGTATATATATATATATATATATATATATATATATATATATGTATATGTATATGTATATGTATATGTATATGTGTGTGTGTGTGTGTGTTCATACAGGCATCAGAGATCACAATATGCATAGATAAACATATACAATATACAATTAAAAAAGAATGACCAAACCATCAGTTATCAAAAATTTAAAAAAATTTAATTTTTTGAGGAAAGACCATTTGAATCTGTTTTTTAACGGGGTAAAAAATACCGATGGCAACAGTTCAAAAGCAGAGGCTCTTATCATTCATATTATTATTTTTCTTCTTTAACGGTCTCTCTTCATAGATACTTTCTATGCTTGGTTATGCAGTCCGTTTAGGGTTCATGGGATAAATCAAACAGAAATAGCTCTTTAAGGTAACAATTTCAGGTCACTACTTTATACAGTCAATAATGATTATATTAATCAAAATGAACTTCGCGTCCCCAGTTGGATGGTAAAGAACGACACCAGTTCTTCTGCTTTGTACATTTCTTGCCATCACAAAAACACGGTAAAGATTTTGGAGGTCAATCTCAAAATGTTATGTTGACTCTCTGCACTGAACAATTTTACTTCATTCAGTTGAAATATATGAAGTAGAGATGTTCATTTAACATTTTGTTTTCTGACTGACAGCTGATGCTTGTTAACCAGTCATCAGCAGTTAACTGACATTATTTTAAGGTTAGATTAGAATTAAATGTAATTAGAAAAGATAAGTGTCTGTGACCCATTCAAATACCTCAAAAATGTAGATTTACATGTGCAAATAGCAGCATAAACAACAGAACATGAGGATTCACACACACCGTCACATCAAGCACCCGCAGTGCTTCTGTGAACACAGTAAACCAGAATAAAAGTGTATATATAACTGTATATATATATTAGTGCTGTCAGTTTAACGCGTTATTAACGGCGTTACCGCAAACACATTTTAACGGCGTCAATTTTTTTAGCGCGAGATTAACGCTCTTTTTGGCCTAGCAAACATTGTAGTTTTTTCACATGCTGTTGCAACAACTGGTAACGTTAGAAAAACTACAACATCACACCGGATAGCTAGACCGGAAACAAAACAAAACGCGGGACTAGATTTGATGGCCGAGTGCGAGCGCGGGCGGTAATGCACTCACTCTGTGTGTGCGGGTACGGGAGAATACAACGATTCGGGACTCCCACAAACTAGAAAAATCTATGAATAAAACATAAAAACTAATACATTTTTATTCTTATGTTGCAGAAAAGCAACAAGAACAACTAAAACAAAATAGAAACGATTTACAGGCCAGAGTTACTTTTTATGACATGTTTGCAGCGTTGAGCGATGCAGCCAATCACAGACATGTGTTGATTTCTTAAACGCAATGGCCAATCAGATGCATTTAAAATAGACTCCCCTCACTGCTCAAAACTGACTTTTTGTTCAGTGCTGAATTCTGGATATTGGCAAATCCTCTAATTAAAACAAACAAAGTGTATATATTCTGAAAGATTCATTGTGCAGTCAGCTTCATTGATAATAACAGAGATGTGTGAGATTGCGATGAACTGATGTCAGCTTTTTAGGAATTTTTAAAGGATTGCACTTTGTGCGCATTCAGTCATCCCAAACCATGCACTCAGTAGCCTGCTTGCTTTTATATTATAACAGTGGTTTGTGTGTTAATGCTTTAATAACAAATAATTGATCAGGAGCATTTATGCTGATGTGTATGGTGGCGACACGTAGGCGAAGTAGCCTACAAATAAAGTCTATTTGCGGGCGGGAGTGGGACAAAAATGTTGCGGGCGGGAGAAAGTAACATAGAAAGTAGTTGAGAACGTCAGTTATAACGACCCACGTATTAAAAAGAAATGGACGGTTTTAAATCGGGCTCGGGACGGGCTCATAATTACAGTAAATGTGTCGGGCCGGGCTCGGACACAATGCGCACACGCTCGGGTCGGCTTGATTTTTTGGGCCCGATCTAAGCCCTACAATAGATGACTTCAGACAGAAGCACATGGATACCACAGCTAAGAACAAACTTATTGCTGATCCACTTTTCCTTGTTCATAAGAGCATTCAAATTAGAAAAAATGATGGGACAAATAGAAATCAAGGGACATTTAGAATAGATAAAAATGTGCGATTAATCGCGAGTTAACTATGGCATTAATGCGATTAAATATTTGAATCGTTTGACAGCACTAATATATATATATATTTACACAACATTATTTTCAACTGAAAATTGTAAGCTTTTCATGTGTTTTGGCCACTCATTTACATGAAAATGCCATTTTGGAGGCCTGACAATGCAAACTTTCCAACCCGGTCCCACTAAATGCGTCTCTGCTTAGAAATCTTGGCTTGCTCAAAACTTTTTGTCTTTAAATGAAGTCAAAACTGAGGTGATAGTTTTCGGCCCCACTGATAATTTTAATACCACCAGCATCGATTTGAGGAGCTTCTCTGCATTCAGATCTACGCATGACAAACAAATATCTTCGCTAATTGGATCTAGTTTCTATCAACTCCGTCTTTTGTATCAAATTAAACACTTCCTATCTGACAAAACTCTAGAGATGTCTGTTCATGCTTTTATTACTTCCCGTTTAGACTACTGCAACTCATTGTACTGCGGTATTTCCAAGTCACAAATCGCTCGCCTTCAACTGGTCCAAAACGCTGCAGCAAGATTTATTCGCAAAAGTCCTAAATATGATCACATGATGATAATGATACATTTTATTTATATTGCGCTTTTCTCCAACCCAAAACGTTACAAAAACAATACACAGTACCAATATATATATATATATATATATAAAGAGATTAAAAATTGTAACATTACAAAATTTAATGACAGTACATTTCAAATACCTAAAAATGGTACATTAAGTGGTTTTGTTCAAGTCAAAATAGTACTTAACATTAATGAACCAACCTACATACAATAAAACTACATTTTTGGGGGGTTAAATCAAGCAGAAATATCACTTCAATGTAACAATTGCAGGTCACTACACAAGTTAAACTGTACATGATCTAGACTCTAGATAAATGAAATGCAATCGCAGCAGTAAGTCAGGGGAATGCTTAGATTTATTTCTTTGGTTTCAATTTTGAACATGTTGCAGTTCTTTTTAAAAAGGTATACATTTTGACATAATTATAAAATGATATAACATGATTTGATACTGTATATTAGCAGAAATTACACATTTTTCACTTCAGCAACAAAGTGGAGACCCTCTTTTCTGTAATGAAAGACCAATCTTATGGGTTGCGGTCTCTCAGACATTGGCCAATATCAGTAAAAAAAAAAAAAACATTGTTTCCCTTAGGGCTTAAATGAACCAGATTTTTTTTTTACATCCTTACACTTTTAGACAGGTGATGCTTGCAACCCGACCATAATCCATTAGCCGACAAGATTAGAATGTTATATTCTAATTAAATTAGAATGTATGTATTTCTCAATACTTATCACTGTTTTAAAAGCTCTTCACTCCGTTGTCTTAACCAACTTTCAGCTTCACTGCAGTAAATTTCACATTCAAAACGCATTAAAACTACCAAAACACATCATTCATGTCTCAAAATAAGTCATTCTTTCAGAACACTAGTAAAGGTTTCACCCAACAAACAAAATTAAAAATCAAAAAACACAAACAACAGGCAGTAATATGCACTATTTTCTGCTGTTCAGAATTCAAGGCAGTTTATTTTACATGGTTCATGTTTACATTAATGTACACAATTATTTCCTTTTGTATCGATGGCGATGAAAATGAAAGACTAAGACTAGTGTAGGTGTTTAGTTACATCTTAATTGTTCTGATAGGTTTTTTTTAGATTCAGAATATATTTCAATGTTGTATACGGTATAAAAATATTGCAAATTTCAGTCTTATTCATTTTTGTTTGAGTTGAAATGTTTTTAACTTAAATATAACAGTCTTGGAAATAATATGTAAGCATGTGCAAATTGGCCTGTACAGTAAATCAAGTTCTGCTGGTCTTTGTGTTTAAGTGAGAAATGAATTCATGTAAATTGAAAGATCTCAGTTTAGCCGGACACTGATCTTGTGATCACTGTGTGAAGAGTTTCATGGTATTAATTAATCTTGAGAAGGTATTAATCTTTCAGTTTAAACACAAATGTGTACTGTAATGTAAACATTGACCATGTAACATAAAATGCTGTGAATTCGGAACAACAGAAAACAGCAGAAATATTTTATAATGCTCCAGTTATTTGTGTTTTTTTGTATTTTATGAGTGACAAAGTGTGTTTGTTGGGTGAGCTTTACTAGTGTTCTGGAAGAACTGTATTAGCAGCTGTAAATGGATATCTGACATAGGTAGTTTCATGTGTATGTAGACTCTTGTGTGTGGATTGAGTTGCTGCACATCCCCCCACACGCAATTTACATCTCAATACTTGAAGGTGTGTGTGTGTGTGTGTCATGGAGAAACCGGCCTAAAGATCTCACAACTCTAACAATACAGTTACCAATGTCCAAGAATCTGTGGAACTTCTCAAATAAACCACAATAAACTAGAGAAAACGCTGGGATTTACTCGGACAAATTAAATTACAGGTTTTTACAGTCGCTAGGACGCATTTCTCAATATTTAGGTACATTTTCAAAACTCTTCACTCAGTTCTTCATTTCACATTCAAAATGCACCGACACTTCCTTCATGTCTCAAATCCCAACTCAATCTTCCAGAACACTAGTAAAGGTTTCACCCAACAAACACACTTTGTCACTCATAAAACAGAAAAAACACAAACAGGAGCATTACACAATATTTTCTTTTGCAAATTGCTTTTACAAAACAAGAATGGCACTACTCTACTGTTTTTAATTCACTGCAGTTTAATATTAGATTTTAGAATCAGAATATTTATTTCAATATGATATTACTGTGGGAATGTTGCAAATCTCGGCCTTATCATTTTTAGTTGTTAGGTTTTGAAAATAAGTTTAACAGTTTTAAAAAGAGAATGTAAACGTGCAAATTATCCTGTATAGCACATACAATTCTGTAAGTGTTTGTGTTTAAGAGAGAAAATAATTCATGTAAATGGAACAAAATCCATCCGATGACATTGTTCAAAGCACTGATCCACAGTTTAGCTCATATAGACGGATGGTGTGATCACTGTGTGAAGAGAGTTTACAAAAAAAGAGAATTTTATGTTCTATACAGGATAATTTGCACGTTTACATTCTCTTTTTAAAACTGTTAAACTTATTTTCAAAACCTAACAACAAAAAATGATAAGACCGAGATTTGCAACATTTCCACAGTGATATCATATTGAAATAAATATTCTGATTCTAAAATCTAATATTAAACTGCAGTGAATTAAAAACAGTAGAGTAGTGCCATTCTTGTTTTGTAAAAGCAATTTGCAAAAGAAAAGAATGTGTAATGCTCCTGTTGTTTGTGTTTTTTCTGTTTTATGAGTGACAAAGTGTGTTTGTTGGGGGAAACCTTTACTAGTGTTCTGGAAGATTGAGTTGGGATTTGAGACATGAAGGAAGTGTCGGTGCATTTTGAATGTGAAATGAAGAACTGAGTGAAGAGTTTTGAAAATGTACCTAAATATTGAGAAATGTGTCCTAGCGACTCTAAAAACCTGTAATTTAATTTGTCAGAGTAAATCCCAGCGTTTTCTCTAGTTTATTGTAGTTTATTTGAGAAGTTCCACAGATTCTTGGACATTGGTAACTGTATTGTTAGAGTTGTGAGATCTTTAGGCCGGTTTCTCCATGACACACACACACACACACCTTCAAGTATTGAGATGTAAATTGCGTGTGGGGGGATGTGCAGCGACTCAATCCACACACAAGAGTCTACATACACATGAAACTACCTATGTCAGATATCCATTTACAGCTGCTAATACAGTTCTTCCAGAACACTAGTAAAGCTCACCCAACAAACACACTTTTCACTCATAAAATACAAAAAACACAAATAACTGGAGCATTATAAAATATTTCTGCTGTTTTCTGTTGTTCCGAATTCACAGCATTTTATGTTACATGGTCAATGTTTACATTACAGTACACATTTGTGTTTAAACTGAAAGATTAATACCTTCTCAAGATTAATTAATACCATGAAACTCTTCACACAGTGATCACACCATCCGTCTATATGAGCTAAACTGTGGATCAGTGCTTTGAACAATGTCATCGGATGGATTTTGTTCCATTTACATGAATTATTTTCTCTCTTAAACACAAACACTTACAGAATTTTATGTTCTATACAGGATAATTTGCACGTTTACATTCTCTTTTTAAAACTGTTAAACTTATTTTCAAAACCTAACAACTAAAAATGATAAGACCGAGATTTGCAACATTCCCACAGTAATATCATATTGAAATAAATATTCTGATTCTAAAATCTAATATTAAACTGCAGTGAATTAAAAACAGTAGAGTAGTGCCATTCTTGTTTTGTAAAAGCAATTTGCAAAAGAAAATATTGTGTAATGCTCCTGTTGTTTGTGTTTTTTCTGTTTTATGAGTGACAAAGTGTGTTTGTTGGGTGAAACCTTTACTAGTGTTCTGGAAGATTGAGTTGGGATTTGAGACATGAAGGAAGTGTCGGTGCATTTTGAATGTGAAATGAAGAACTGAGTGAAGAGTTTTGAAAATGTACCTAAATATTGAGAAATGTGTCCTAGCGACTGTAAAAACCTGTAATTTAATTTGTCAGAGTAAATCCCAGCGTTTTCTCTAGTTTATTGTAGTTTTTTTGAGAAGTTCCACAGATTCTTGGACATTGGTAACTGTATTGTTAGAGTTGTGAGATCTTTAGGCCGGTTTCTCCATGACACACACACACACACACCTTCAAGTATTGAGATGTAAATTGCGTGTGGGGGGATGTGCAGCAACTCAATCCACACACAAGAGTCTACATACACATGAAACTACCTATGTCAGATATCCATTTACAGCTGCTAATACAGTTCTTCCAGAACACTAGTAAAGCTCACCCAACAAACACACTTTGTCACTCATAAAAATACAAAAAAACACAAATAACTGGAGCATTATAAAATATTTCTGCTGTTTTCTGTTGTTCCGAATTCACAGCATTTTATGTTACATGGTCAATGTTTACATTACAGTACACATTTGTGTTTAAACTGAAAGATTAATACCTTCTCAAGATTAATTAATACCATGAAACTCTTCACACAGTGATCACAAGATCAGTGTCCGGCTAAACTGAGATCTTTCAATTTACATGAATTCATTTCTCACTTAAACACAAAGACCAGCAGAACTTGATTTACTGTACAGGCCAATTTGCACATGCTTACATATTATTTCCAAGACTGTTATATTTAAGTTAAAAACATTTCAACTCAAACAAAAATGAATAAGACTGAAATTTGCAATATTTTTATACCGTATACAACATTGAAATATATTCTGAATCTAAAAAAAACCTATCAGAACAATTAAGATGTAACTAAACACCTACACTAGTCTTAGTCTTTCATTTTCATCGCCATCGATACAAAAGGAAATAATTGTGTACATTAATGTAAACATGAACCATGTAAAATAAACTGCCTTGAATTCTGAACAGCAGAAAATAGTGCATATTACTGCCTGTTGTTTGTGTTTTTTGATTTTTAATTTTGTTTGTTGGGTGAAACCTTTACTAGTGTTCTGAAAGAATGACTTATTTTGAGACATGAATGATGTGTTTTGGTAGTTTTAATGCGTTTTGAATGTGAAATTTACTGCAGTGAAGCTGAAAGTTGGTTAAGACAACGGAGTGAAGAGCTTTTAAAACAGTGATAAGTATTGAGAAATACATACATTCTAATTTAATTACAATATAACATTCTAATCTTGTCGGCTAATGGATTATGGTCGGGTTGCAAGCATCACCTGTCTAAAAGTGTAAGGATGTAAAAAAAATCTGGTTCATTTAAGCCCTAAGGGAAACAATGTTTTTTTTTTTTTACTGATATTGGCCAATGTCTGAGAGACCACAACCCATAAGATTGGTCTTTCATTACAGAAAAGAGGGTCTCCACTTTGTTGCTGAAGGGAAAAATGTGTAATTTCTGCTAATATACAGTATCAAATCATGTTATATCATTTTATAATTATGTCAAAATGTATACCTTTTTAAAAAGAACTGCAACATGTTCAAAATTGAAACCAAAGAAATAAATCTAAGCATTCCCCTGACTTACTGCTGCGATTGCATTTCATTTATCTAGAGTCTAGATCATGTACAGTTTAACTTGTGTAGTGACCTGCAATTGTGACATTGAAGTGATATTTCTGCTTGATTTAACCCCCCAAAAATGTAGTTTTATTGTATGTAGGTTGGTTCATTAATGTTAAGTACTATTTTGACTTGAACAAAACCACTTAATGTACCATTTTTAGGTATTTGAAATGTACTGTCATTAAATTTTGTAATGTTACAATTTTTAATCTCTTTATATATATATATATATATATATTGGTACTGTGTATTGTTTTTTGTATCGTTTTGGGTTGGAGAAAAGCGCAATATAAATAAAATGTATCATTATCATCATGTGATCATATTTAGGACTTTTGCGAATAAATCTTGCTGCAGCATTTTGGACCAGTTGAAGGCGAGCGATTTGTGACTTGGAAATACCGCAGTACAATGAGTTGCAGTAGTCTAAACGGGAAGTAATAAAAGCATGAACAGACATCTCTAGAGTTTTGTCAGATAGGAAGTGTTTAATTTGATACAAAAGACGGAGTTGATAGAAACTAGATCCAATTAGCGAAGATATTTGTTTGTCATGCGTAGATCTGAATGCAGAGAAGCTCCTCAAATCGATGCTGGTGGTATTAAAATTATCAGTGGGGCCGAAAACTATCACCTCAGTTTTGACTTCATTTAAAGACAAAAAGTTTTGAGCAAGCCAAGATTTCTAAGCAGAGACGCATTTAGTGTGACCGGGTTGGAAAGTTTGCATTGTCAGGCCTCCAAAATGGCATTTTCATGTAAATGAGTGGCCAAAACACATGAAAAGCTTACAATTTTCAGTTGAAAATAATGTTGTGTAAATATATATATATATTAGTGCTGTCAAACGATTCAAATATTTAATCGCATTAATGCCATAGTTAACTCGCGATTAATCGCACATTTTTATCTATTCTAAATGTCCCTTGATTTCTATTTGTCCCATCATTTTTTCTAATTTGAATGCTCTTATGAACAAGGAAAAGTGGATCAGCAATAAGTTAGTTCTTAGCTGTGGTATCCATGTGCTTCTGTCTGAAGTCATCCATTGTAGAGCTTAGATCGGGCCCAAAAAATCAAGCCCGACCCGAGCCCGTGCGCATTGTGTCCGAGCCCGGCCCGACACATTAACTGTAATTATGAGCCCGTCCCGAGCCCGATTTAAAACCGTCCATTTCTTTTTAATACATGGGGCGTTATAACTGACGTTCTCAACTACTTTCTATGTTACTTTCTCCCGCCCGCAACATTTTTGTCCCGCTCCCCGCCCGCAAATAGACTTTATTTGTAGGCTACTTCGCCTACGTGTCGCCACCATACACATCAGCATAAATGCTCCTGATCAATTATTTGTGATTAAAGCATTAACACACAAACCACTGTTATAATATGAAAGCAAGCAGGCTACTGAGTGCATGGTTTGGGATGACTGAATGCGCACAAAGTGCAATCCTTTAAAAATTCCTAAAAAGCTGACATCAGTTCATCGCAATCTCACACATCTCTGTTATTATCAATGAAGCTGACTGCACAATGAATCTTTCAGAATATATACACTTTGTTTGTTTTAATTAGAGGATTTGCCAATATCCAGAATTCAGCACTGAACAAAAAGTCAGTTTTGAGCAGTGAGGGGAGTCTATTTTAAATGCATCTGATTGGCCATTGCGTTTAAGAAATCAACACATGTCTGTGATTGGCTGCATCGCTCAACGCTGCAAACATGTCATAAAAAGTAACTCTGGCCTGTAAATCGTTTCTATTTTGTTTTAGTTGTTCTTGTTGCTTTTCTGCAACATAAGAATAAAAATGTATTAGTTTTTATGTTTTATTCATAGATTTTTCTAGTTTGTGGGAGTCCCGAATCGTTGTATTCTCCCGTACCCGCACACACAGAGTGAGTGCATTACCGCCCGCGCTCGCACTCGGCCATCAAATCTAGTCCCGCGTTTTGTTTTGTTTCCGGTCTAGCTATCCGGTGTGATGTTGTAGTGTTTCTAACGTTACCAGTTGTTGCAACAGCATGTGAAAAAACTACAATGTTTGCTAGGCCAAAAAGAGCGTTAATCTCGCGCAAAAAAAATTGACGCCGTTAAAATGTGTTTGCGGTAACGCCGTTAATAACGCGTTAAACTGACAGCACTAATATATATATATATACAGTTATATATACACTTTTATTCTGGTTTACTGTGTTCACAGAAGCACTGCGGGTGCTCGATGTGACGGTGTGTGTGAATCCTCATGTTCTGTTGTTTATGCTGCTATTTGCACATGTAAATCTACATTTTTGAGGTATTTGAATGGGTCACAGACACTTATCTTTTCTAATTACATTTAATTCTAATCTAACCTTAAAATAATGTCAGTTAACTGCTGATGACTGGTTAACAAGCATCAGCTGTCAGTCAGAAAACAAAATGTTAAATGAACATCTCTACTTCATATATTTCAACTGAATGAAGTAAAATTGTTCAGTGCAGCAAGTCAACATAACATTTTGAGATTGACCTCCAAAATCTTTACCGTGTTTTTGTGATGGCAAGAAATGTACAAAGCAGAAGAACTGGTGTCGTTCTTTACCATCCAACTGGGGACGCGAAGTTCATTTTGATTAATATAATCATTATTGACTGTATAAAGTAGTGACCTGAAATTGTTACCTTAAAGAGCTATTTCTGTTTGATTTATCCCATGAACCCTAAACGGACTGCATAACCAAGCATAGAAAGTATCTATGAAGAGAGACCGTTAAAGAAGAAAAATAATAATATGAATGATAAGAGCCTCTGCTTTTGAACTGTTGCCGTCGGTATTTTTTTACCCCGTTGAATAAAAAACAGATTCAAATGGTCTTTCCTCAAAAAATTCTAATTTTTTAAATTTTTGATAACTGATGGTTTGGTCATTCTTTTTTAATTGTATATTGTATATGTTTATCTATGCATATTGTGATCTCTGATGCCTGTATAAACACACATACACACACATATACATATACATATATATATACATATACATATATATATATATATATATATATATATATATATATATATATATATATATATATATATATACACACAAGTTCCATAGTTCCATTGTAGGCTATGGGAGTCCCCTGTTGGATAGGTAAACATCGTTCAGGTCCCCACTTGGCCAGTGTAGAGCGACAGTGCTCTGTTAGTAATATAGAAATTAATGTGTGTGTGTACAATGGCACATAACAATGGCAAAAAAATTGTTAGGGACTGCATAACCAACAATATAAAGTATCTATGAAGAGAGAGCATTAAATAAGAGAAATAATATTATGAATGATAAGAAGCATCTTCTCGCCTTTTGAACTGTTGCCGTCGGTATTTTTTTACCGAGAATGACTGCTGTATTAATACTCCACTAGACCTTCATATTACTCTTCCATTTAGAACATTTGTCTTCCAGACTCCAGGAAATATTGGATGTAAAGCAGTAAAACAAGGAGCGTGCATGTGTGTGTAAGTGTGGGTCATAGTAAGTAAATATATGAATCTGACAAGTACTATCAGGCGAAATAATTCTCATTGTTTGTGGAATACAGTTCTGTCATCATTCAGTCTGTTTTTAGTCCATTTACTACACCCAAGGGATTGTGTGTGTGTATGTGTGAGTGTGGTGGATGTTGTTAACCTTTAATACCTCGTTGTAGATTTAAATGGTCTTTCCTCAAGCAATATTTTTTTTGATAACTGATTGGGGTCATTTTTCTTTAATTGTATACTGTATATTTTTATCTATGCATATTGTGATTTCTGATGCCTGTGTGAACACACACACACACACACACATATATACATATATATATATAATTTATATATATAATGTATATAAAAGTTACATATATACAAGTTACATAATGAAGACAGACTTCACTGTTCACACACACACACACAGTTCCATTGTAGGCTATGGGAGTCCCCTGTTCGATAGGTAAACATCGTTCAGGTCCCCACTTGGCCAGTGTAGAGCGACAGTGCTCTGTTAGTAATATAGAAATGTGTGTGTTTGTACAATGGCACATAACAATGGCAAAAAAATTGTTAGGGACTGCATAACCAAGAATATAAAGTATCTATGAAGAGAGAGCATTAAATAAGAGAAATAATATTATGAATGATAAGAAGCATCTTCTCGCCTCTGCTTTTGAACTGTTGCCGTCGGTATTTTTTACCCCGTTGAATAAAAAACAAATTCAAATGGTCTTTGAATTTTTTTTAATTTTTGATAACTGATGGTTGGTCATTCTTTTTTAATTGTATATTTAATATGTTTATCTGTGCATATTGTGATCTCTGATGCCTGTATTAACACATACAGGCATATATATATGTATGTTCACACAGTCATCAGAGATTACAATATGCATATCACAATATGCAATATTACACAATGAAGACAGAGTTCACTGTTCACACACACACGGTTCCATTGTAGGCTATGAAAGTCCCCCACTTGGCCAGTGTAGAGCGACAGTGCTCTTTTAGTAATATAGGAATGTGTGTGTTTGTGTGTGTCTGATGCCTGTGTAAACATTATATAAATTACAGATTACATATCTAATAAATAAACATTATATATATATTATATATTATATATATAAGTTACATAATGAAGACAGACTTCACTCTTCACACACACCACACACACACACACACAGTTCCATTGCAGTCTATGGGAGTCCCCTGTTGGTAAGGTAGACATCGTTCAGGTCCCCACTTGGCATGTTTTTTTAAAAATAAAAAAATGCATATTTAAAGTTATATTATGAAAAAAGACCTTAAAAGAAAATTTTGTATGTCATTTTTGTTTCTTCAAAATGACTAGAAACACTAGTCCCCTCTTGGCCAGTGTAGAGCGATAGTCCCCTGTTAGTAATATAGACGTGTATGTGTGTGGTGTGAGTGTATCTGTCTGTCTGTATGAGTGTGTCCTGTGAGTGTGTGTGTGTGTGTGTGTGTGTGTCTGTATGAGTGTGTCTGTGAGTGAGTGAGTGAGTGAGTGAGTGTGTGTGTGTGTCTGTCTGTATGAGTGTGTGTGTGTCTGTGAGAGAGTGAGTGTGAGTGTGTGTGTGTGTGTGTGTGAGTGAGAGAGAGAGTGTGTGTGTGTGAGTGTGTGAGTATCTGTCTGTATGAGTGTGTGTGAGAGTGTGTGTGAGTGTGCGTGAGTGTGAGTGAGTGTGTGTCTGTATGAGTGTGTGTCTGTATGAGTGTGTGTGTGTGTGTGTGAGAGAGAGAGAGAGAGTGTGTGAGTGCGAGAGAGAGAGAGAGTGAGTGTGAGTGTGTGTGTGTGTGAGAGAGAGAGAGAGAGTGTGTGAGTGCGAGAGAGAGAGAGAGTGAGTGTGAGTGTGTGTGTGTGTGTGTGTGCTTGAGTATTCAACCTTTAATTGATTTCCTATAGCCTCTTATTTGAGCCTATACACATAGCCTCTTCTCTAAAGCGCTCGCACACCCTTTGAGAGAACACAGTGTTTCCTCAATGGCCGTCCTTCACCTGGAGAGAAAGCTAGTCAATTCAATTAATAAACAAAGCTCAAAATGATGTTCCCTCTGGAGACATTGTGTTGTGTTTGAATATCTGATAGAAAGACAGAACGATCCGAGGAAAAACTGCCGCATCTTTAATGCACATAGAAACAATTTTAAATCTATCCGTATTTCCTATCATTGCTTCATTAACAGTATTAAATTACTGTAGGCAAGATTTTAGAAAGCCTGTATCCTCTACAACACACACACACACACACACACACACACACTACAGTTCAAAAGTCTGGGGTCCGTATGTGAATACACAGTAAAGTGTAATTTTTTCCTGTGATTAAAGTTGAGTTTTCAGCATCATTACTCCAGTCTTCAGTGTCACATGATCCTTCAGAAATCACCATTACAGTAGATATGAATGAATGCACATGCTGCTTGATATCACACACACTTTTTCACACAACTTTTAGACCGACACATGTGACATTACTCAACAAATCACTTCAACACACACGCTCACCTTCACAAACAGAGCAGTAAGCGTCACTCAGATGGAAACGTTTAATATACAGCTTCTGCCTCAAAACAATCTGTTGTTCCTCGCAGGACCTTGTGTTTTACGGCTGTTTGTCGGCCATGCTTCTGATTTAGTGTGTTTAAATAAATCCAGGCCTGCCTTCAGACAACATTAAACCACATCCAGCATCGATGCAGCTTAAGATGACGTACGGATGATCCGCATAGAGACAAGTCCTCCCTAAACCTGAGCAAACCTCCTAAAACTGACAGAGAAATATACAACTACAGCGTTTCGGCATCCATTACATGCTTTCCTTTCTGCTTTATTTATAGCCAACAAAACACTCATCCAACCTCCAACACACAGAAACAATTTCAGCTGCAAGCAGAATCAATAAGCTTTGTTTGGTTAATTATAGCCTGAAACGCGCAACCACGCTCAACACATCTCACACTTCATCGCTTCAAGCCCACAATTCAGTGCAGTTCAGATGAACAGCTTTAGAGTTTATTTAGCGGAAAAAGCCAAATTAGAGGAGAAAAACTACAAAAAAGAATTACAAAATATTTTAAATTATTCAGGCATGTGACTGGCCAAAAAAATATGTAGGACAATAAAGGACAAAAAAGCAGGAAAATATACAGATATTATAAATATTTTTTTCTGCAAAGTGAGAGCAAATGTTCAGTCAAAGTCAAAGCCAGATATAGTCTTCACTGTATAATTATACATTGATTCTTATTAAAGCTTCTATTAAAGTTCTCAGTCCAGAGCAGTGAGTGATTTTATTTTTGTTTTATTAACATTAAATAGATAGTTCTCCCAAAAATTTTAATTGTCATCATTTACTCTCTCAAGTTGTTTTAAACCTGAATAAGTTTCTTTCTTCTGTTGAAGTTATTTGGAAGAATGTGGGTAACCAAACAGTCGATGTACCCCAGTGATTTCCATAGTATATTTTTCCCTATATGGAAGTCAATGGGGACCAGCAACTGTCTGGTTACCCACATTCTTCCAAATATCTTTTGTGTTCACCACAAGAAATAAATTAATACAGGTTTGGAACAACATTACAGTGAATAAATAATGACAGAATTTTTTATTTTTGGGTCAACTATCCCTTTAAGGACAAACGGCTGCATGTTTATTATTAGGGCTACTGTCTCTTTAAGACCTGTACGCGACGCGTCTAATATTGACAAGCAGATTTCTCTCAATTTTCTAGGTTTGCTTTCAGTTTAGGCATAACCAACTTTCCTTATGTAAACCTTGTGTGTATTTGACAGTATTAGCGAAATAAGACTCGAAAGATAACTTAGTCCAGTAACAAGGCGCTGTTAGACAGGCTTTTAGTGCATGACGCGGGTGTTCGCGCTCAGTAAAGCGCGTGTTAGAACAGCGCATCAGCAGTGAAGGACATGTTTAACCGGCAAGGCTTTAAAGCACATGCAAATAATTAACTTTTGTGAACTCACTGAACTGATGTGGGCCGTTCCTCTGCGTTAACATTTGATATGAGTATTTGTCGCGTTGTACACTAATGCTGTTGAGACGGAGGCGCCAGAATTGCAACTGATAGAATTAATGCACGATATACAGGTCCTTCTCAAAAAAATTAGCATATTGTGATAAAGTTCATTATTTTCCATAATGTAATGATAAAAATTAAATTTTCATATATTTTAGATTCATTGCACACCAACTGAAATTTTTCTGGTCTTTTATTGTTTTAATACTGATGATTTTGGCATACAGCTCATGAAAACCCAGAAATCTAAAAAAAAAAAGCATATTTCATCCGACCAATAAAAGAAGTGTTTTTAATACAAAAAAAGTCAACCTTCAAATAATTATGTTCAGTTATGCACTCAATACTTGGTCGAGGATCTTTTGCAGAAATGACTGCTTCAATGCAGCGTGGCATGGAGGCAATCAGCCTGTGGCACTGCTGAGGTGTTCTGGAGGCCCAGGATGCTTCGAGAGCGGCCTTAAGCTCATCCAGAGTGTTGGGTCTTGCGTCTCTCAACTTTCTCTTCACAATATCCCACAGATTCTCTATGGGGTTCAGGTCAGGAGAGTTGGCAGGCCAATTGAGCACAGTAATACCATGGTCAGTAAACCATTTACCAGTGGTTTTGGCACTGTGAGCAGGTGCCAGGTCGTGCTGAAAAATGAAATCTTCATCTCCATAAAGCTTTTCAGCAGGTGGAAGCATGAAGTGCTCCAAAATCTCCTGATAGCTAGCTGCATTGACCCTGCCCTTGATAAAACACAGTGGACCAACACCAGCAGCTGACATGGCACCCCAGACCATCACTGACTGTGGGTACTTGACACTGGACTTCAGGCATTTTGGCATGTTCTTCTCCCCAGTCTTCCTCCAGACTCTGGCACCTTGATTTCCGAATGACATGCAACCACTGAGCAACAGTCCAGTGCTGCTTCTCTGTAGCCCAGGTCAGGCGCTTCTGCCGCTGTTTCTGGTTCAAAGTGTCTTGACCTGGGGAATGCGGCACCTGTAGCCCATTTCCTGCACACGCCTGTGCACGTGGCTCTGGATGTTTCTACTCCAGACTCAGTCCACTGCTTCCGCAGGTCCCCCAAGGTCTGGAATCGGCCCTTCTCCACAATCTTCCTCAGGGTCCGGTCACCTCTTCTCGTTGTGCAGCGTTTTTTGCCACACTTTTTCCTTCCCACAGACTTCCCACTGAGGTGCCTTGATACAGCACTCTGGGAACAGCCTATTTGTTCAGAAATGTCTTTCTGTGTCTTACCCTCTTGCTTGAGGGTGTCAATGTCAAGTGAGTAATGAAACAGGCCGGGAGTTTTTAAAAGCCTCAGGAATCTTTTGCAGGTGTTTAGAGTTAATTAGTTGATTCAGATGATTAGGTTAATAGCTCGTTTAGAGAACCTTTTCATGATATGCTAATTTTTTGAGACAGGAATTCTGGGTTTTCATGAGCTGTATGCCAAAATCATCAGTATTAAAACAATAAAAGACCTGAAATATTTCAGTTGGAGTTCAATGAATCTAAAACATATGAAAGTTTAATTTTAAATCATTACATTATGGAAAATAATTAACTATCACAATATGCTAATTTTTTGAGAAGGACCTGTACATATTTCTACAAACGCTGATGTTCTTGTCAACTGACAACGACACCACTGTAGCGCGAGAGCGACTGAGGTAATGTATGAAATTGAGCAGGTGAACAAGCTGAACGCAAATACGTCCTTGTTGATACTTGGAAAGGAAGGAACAATCTGTGTATGCACGTCAGCCTGTCATGTCCTCATATCCTCTCCTTTTCACTCCAGCAGCAACTCCTGGGGGATCCCCATGGGATTAGAAATCAAATCAAATTGAATAAATAAATATAAACAACAATAATTTAATGTTATAAATAACATGTAAAATATTACAATACATAAATAAATAATGCCATAAATTAAAGGTAAATAAATAAAGTAAATAACTTTAAGAAACTTAAAATGGGATTAGAAATCAAATCAAATTGAATAAATAAATATAAATAACAATAAATAAATGTTATAAATATAAATAACAAAATATTTACAATACATAAATAAAATATTGCCAGATATATAAAGTTAAATAAATAAAAGTAAATAAATGACCACATAAATACAAGTAAATAAACGAAAAAATATATAACTAAATATGAAAGGTAAATAAATAATTAATTGGCAAATAAAAAAAGCTAATAAAAAAACAAATGCAAGTAAATAAAAAGGTAAATAAAGAAAAGTAAATAAATATTACCAAATATAAAGAAAGATTTAATTAAAATGTTATTAGAAATAGTCAAAAGGACAGACAGACAGACAGACAGACAGACAGATAGAGATAGATAGATAGATAGATTATTTCTCTCTTCAATCAGGGAATGAAATTCAAAGTGCAGTTTTCTGGGTCACCGTGATGTCATGGCGTTGCTATGCAGTTGCTAGGGTGTTCTGAGCAGTTAATAAATGTTGCTAGGGCATTCTGTATTTTTTAATGGATCAATATTAAACTGAAGTGTCAAATATGTGGCTTACAGTATGACTTCAGTGAGTATTGAGGAGATGTTCATGGAGTCATTCCCGCAGGAACACAGAGCTGAACTGCGAGTCCTTGACCTGTGTAATACAGCATCTCTTCTGCATTTGATTTTTGTATTTTGCTGATGGAGGCGTTCTCTGAAACCAGGTCCAGTATAGATCCGAGCCACAGGCGGACTGCAAGATTCATGCCGCGACAGAAAAACACTTTAGCCACCAGCTCCTTTTTACACTTTTGTAGTTGCTAGTGCATCAAACAAGCTCCAATCTTGAAGTGTCCCTATTATGCTATTAAATAAATTCCTGATTTTGTTTCTGAGGTCTCATACAATATGTTTACCTTCATCCAATGTCAAAAAACACTTATGATTGGTCTACTCTGCTCTGATTGGTCAGATGGTTCAGTCTTTTGTGGTTGGACTACTCTGCTCTGATTGGTCAGATGGCTCAGTCTGCTGTGATTGGTCAGAAACCAAACGCTCATTATCATATCTGACTCTCAGCTCTTGATCACAGTGATACGAACAGTAACGATGGCGTGTTTTACCGTATCAATCTCAGAAAACAGCGTCTTCTCGACACGAACAAGAACCAAACTCTTCCAGTCTCAGAGACACTAGTGTTTGAGGGCGGAGCTAAGAGACGCTGCTCAGCCAATCAACACCACAGCCTGGCATTATGCTAATTAATTACAAACCTATGAATTGAATTACTGACAACTTGTTTTAGCAGTTCAGAATCAAATCTTTCTTTTAGAAGACAAAACTACATTAATCTGCACTTTGATCTTTAAAACTTTCAGACCTCTTACATTAATAATCAGCTTTATTACACAATGCATGAAAGGGAATATCTGAAAACCCCCGCCATCGTTACTGTTCATATCATTGAGTATCAAGAGCTGAGATTCAGATATGATAATGTGCGTATGGTTTCCGACCAATCAAAGCAGACTGACTGGGCCATTTCACCAATCAGAGCAGAGTAGACCAATCACAACAGACTGGGCCATCTGACCAATCAGAGCAGAGTACCAATCACAACAGACTGGGTCACCTGACCAATCAGAGCAGAGTAGACCAATCACAACAGACTGGGTCACCTGACCAATCAGAGCAGAGTAGACCAATCACAACAGACTGAACCATCTGACCAATCAGAGCAGAGTAGACCAATCACAACAGACTGAACCATCTGACCAATCAGAGCAGAGTAGACCAATCACAACAGACTGAACCATCTGACCAATCAGAGCAGAGTAGACCAATCACAACAGTGTTTTTTGACATTGGATGAAGGTAAACATATTGTATGAGACCTCAGAAACAAAATCGGGAATTTATTTAATAGCATAATAGGGACACTTCAAGATTGGAGCTTTGTTTGATGCACTAGCAACTAAAAAGTGAAAAAAGAGGCAAGTTAATCTGTAAACTTCTCACAGCACAAAAAAACACTTTTCTCAGCCTCGTACAGCATCACAGCCAGCAAACAAAATGAACAAACCACCTTTCTATCTTGTTTTGCTGATAATGTTCAGCTTAAATTACGCCTCCTTTTCCCACATAAAAACGACCAGTGTAAATTTAATGAGCACTAAAGGCAGAGGCTTGTTTTGCACTCATGTTTAAAGTCTCAATTATGCAACAGCAACTCAAAAGCTTCAACTAAACTCGTTTCTGTTTGCAGGGTCCTGAGCGAATGAACGGAGGCAGGAGATTTAAAAAAGAGAGAGAATAATAGACGAGCTCTTTCGATTTGGGGAGTGGCGTTGACCCAGATACTGTCTCTCCACTGGGACTGATGTTACAACAACATTCACTCGCATCCCAACACCAGCCCTGCTCCACTCAGGACACACACATCTGAAGCCAAACGCCAATGGCATCAAGATTCACACAGATTTCTCCTTTTGAGACCAACATGAAGTCAAGACTGAAAATTAGTTTCATATCCATTATGAATGATTCATCAGTGCATACAATTAGAAATGCACATTAGACATTTCACCGGAAATGTTTTAAAATGTGCCAAAATCATGAAACGAAATAGTGACATGGGTTAATCGGCGCTCTCCGAAGAAGCTTTTTCGGTTGTATCAGTCTTTATTATGTGCACAAAAATATAAATAAATAAATGTATATAGGCTGTATATATATATTTTTTTGATGCCATCATTATTTAATGTTTGAATAAATCTAATCGTTTCAACAACAAATTGGAGTAGACACAATTATGTAATTAAAAAAATTATGAAAACTGCTTTATTTGCAATTTAAATGTCTATATACAACTTTTATTTTATTCAATTTAAAAATTTTAAATTGGATTTTTATGCTATTTTAAAGTTTTGCTAATGTTGTTGTGGAGTCTCCTACAACATGTTTACACGCATCAAAGGTTAAAAAAAAATTCTTTAATTTCCTCATAATATACATTTGCACCTCATCACATTTTCAATAACGACTCGTCAAATGAATCAATCTCTCTAAATCCCTCCTTTCCGCGAGCTACTCTGTTCTGATTGGCCAGACAGCTCAGTCTGTTGTGATTGGCCTACCGTGTACAGCGCCTCGAGAACAAAAACGCCCATTGCTTATGGCGTTATTTTCCTGTCAAATGTCGAGATCACATTATTGTAGCGCGGAAGTATATTAATGTAATGCGCGAGCGCGAATCCCTCTGGTCGCGCGAGGAATATAATGCGCCAAGCGTGAATATGCAATATGAGGGTTAAGATATGCCAGAATAACATATTTTACTCATATGGTTTCAAAAATGTGTGTCTCACACTAAAAAAGGCCGAAACTGTGTCATCTCACTTTCAATGGGCATGGCACCTGTAGTATGAACAATGTGGTTGACAGTCTAGGTCATTTATATGTAAAATAATCCAATCGCCCTCTTCCCAGACATTTCTAAGATACATTTGACATATTTAACATCAAAACAAATAAAACTGGTTACCTGAGATCGTCGATTCGGCTCGTCTTGGTTGAATTTAAGTGAACTTATTCCATGTGCGGTTCAATATCAACCAATAAGATTCCATGTACAATGTCGCGTTTTCATTGGTCAGTCGTTCAAGCCTTTTCTGATTGGTTGTTGCCGTTTTGACAGCGTTTATGCCAAGAGCAAAGAGAAAGAAATCGAAGAGAAGAGTACTTGGGCATGCGCGAACGCACGGGACACAGTCTAAGCACATACACGCTTACTTTAAGCGAAGAGGAGAGATTCGCGATTGCAATGAACACGTTTTAAGTGCGAGCCCAGAGAAAATTCTTACAAGAGCAGCGTGTATATCTGAGAGCGCGTGCCCAGTTCCCGCACGCGAGCAGACGGATTCGCGCTCGGCGCATTATATTACTGTACTTTCACGCTACAATAATGCGCTCTCGACATTTGACAGGAAAATAACGCCATACATTGCCATAACAACGTCAGCTCTGCTTGTCCTGAGGCTTCCTCTAAACTAAACACAGTAACGAACAATGACGTCGATTTGACCATATTAATGTGAGCGCGAGTCTGATGATGAAACACTGTTATTCAACCCGAACCCGAAGATGTTGCAACTGTAATTCCTCACCATCAGCATTAACAAGTGCATGTTTTTTACTTGAACTAATTTATTTACCGACTATTTTTATAATACAGGTCCTTACAGGAAAAATTACATATTGTGATAAAGTACATTATTTTCCATAATGTAATGATAAAAATTAAACTTTCATATATTTTAGATTCATTGCACACCAACTGAAATATTTCAGGTGTTTTATTGTTTTAATACTGATGATTTTGGCATACAGCTCATGAAAACCCAAAATTCCTGTCTCAATAAATTAGCATATCATGAAAAGGTTCTCTAAACGAGCTATTAACCTAATCATCTGGATCAACTAATTAACTCTAAACACCTGCAAAAGATTCCTGAGGCTTTTAAAAACTCCCAGCCTGTTTCATTACTCAAAACCGCAATCATGGGTAAGACTGCCGACCTGACTGCTGTCCAGAAGCCCATCATTGACACACTCAAGCAAGAGGGTAAGACACAGAAAGACATTTCTGAACAAATAGGCTGTTCCCAGAGTGCTGTATCAAGGCACCTCAGTGGGAAGTCTGTGGGAAGGAAAAAGTGTGGCAAAAAACGCTGCACAACGAGAAGAGGTGACCGGACCCTGAGGAAGATTGTGGAGAAGGACCGATTCCAGACCTTGGGGGACCTGCGGAAGCAGTGGACTGAGTCTGGAGTAGAAACATCCAGAGCCACCGTGCACAGGCGTGTGCAGGAAATGGGCTACAGGTGCCGCATTCCCCAGGTCAAGCCACTTTTGAACCAGAAACAGCGGCAGAAGCGCCTGACCTGGGCTACAGAGAAGCAGCTCTGGACTGTTGCTCAGTGGTTGCATGTCATTCGGAAATCAAGGTGCCAGAGTCTGGAGGAAGACTGGGGAGAAGGAAATGCCAAAATGCCTGAAGTCCAGTGTCAAGCACCCACAGTCAGTGATGGTCTGGGGTGCCATGTCAGCTGCTGGTGTTGCTCCACTGTGTTTTATCAAGGGCAGGGTCAATGCAGCTAGCTATCAGGAGATTTTGGAGCACTTCATGCTTCCACCTGCTGAAAAGCTTTATGGAGATGAAGATTTCATTTTTCAGCACGACCTGGCTCCTGCTCACAGTGCCAAAACCACTGGTAAATGGTTTACTGACCATGGTATTACTGTGCTCAATTGGCCTGCCAACTCTCCTGACCTGAACCTCATAGAGAATCTGTGGGATATTGTGAAGAGAAAGTTGAGAGACGCAAGACCCAACACTCTGGATGAGCTTAAGGCCGCTCTCGAAGCATCCTGGGCCTCCAGAACACCTCAGCAGTGCCACAGGCTGATTGCCTCCATGCCACGCCGCATTGAAGCAGTCATTTCTGCAAAAGGATTCCCGACCAAGTATTGAGTGCATAACTGAACATAATTATTTGAAGGTTGACTTTTTTTTTGTATTAAAAACACTTCTTTTATTGGTCGGATGAAATATGCTAATTTTTTGAGACAGGAATTGTGGGTTTTCATGAGCTGTATGCCAAAATCATCAGTATTAAAACAATAAAAGACCTGAAATATTTCAGTTGGTGTGCAATGAATCTAAAACATATGAAAGTTTAATTTTTATCATTACATTATGGAAAATAATGAACTTTATCGCAATATGCTAATTTTTTGAGAAGGACCTGTATATTGCGGTGAACATGTGGAAACTGTATCAATAACAGTGCATGTATGCAATGTACATTAGCAGAGCTCTAGAGTGAATGATCAGATGTAACATAAACGTTGGTAAACAAATATTTCCTCAAAGTAGTGAGAACGACAGATAATCTGCATTAATAGACACACTTTTAGGTAATAGTGGCCCACAGCTGATCAGCAGAAGTATTTCAGTAAGACAGTGATAATGTGAGTTAGCCATTTAGCAGAAGACCAACACAAAGTAAAACTCAAAACTAAGTTTTATGAACAGCATCTTTCAAGAGCGAGCGGTTGGTGAATCCTGCATTGAGAAAAGCAGTCGTCAGTAAAATAAAGGGAACACAGCAAGAGTTTAGGATTATATTGCGGTGATATCGTGGTACAGATGAATTTTAACCACTGATTCTTCACATGCTCATCCTTGGGGAGTGAAAAGTAACTGGCTTTGCCTTCACGTTATGCACAGCCTCTTCTCGACATGATGCTATCCAGTACAGGAATCAGCTGGTGTCTGCGCGCGCAACACGTGCGCGGGTGGTTTGTTCACACCGAACGCGAATTTAATTATTTACGCGATTAGATTACATACAAAGTCAATGCAAGGACGCGAATAGACCCATCATTTGAATTGGGCGACGCGTTTGCCGCGAATGTCTGCAGCTCAAGTTGAAAAAAATTTGAACTCGAGCGGAAGATTTGCATGACGCTTTGTTGTGCCAGCCAATCAATGAAGAGCTAATTGATACGTCCGGTCTATCACTGTTGTCAAATAGCGCTGGAAGCGGCTGTCATCCAGGCGCAGCTCCTGGAGAAGACGGTGAAAGTCACCGGGTTGAGTGCGCTTCTGAATGGTGCTGTGAACCCACACGACGGCGTTTGGCTTTCCTCCGTATTTGGGACTTCCACAACAAGAACAAAGCAGCAATATCTTTAATTTCAGACATGACGGAAACGTATGCCAGAAAGAAATTGTGTTGTTGTTTTTTTTATTCGCGAGTGACGCGGACGAGCGAATGGGTTCAAAATAGGCTTGTTTGAGATGAGCAAAATCTGCGCAGAACCGATCACCGGTGATCAGCGCGAGATGCATGCCGGTTAGAAATGTGTCCGAGAGCGGTCCGCCTTGCTCTGATGTCATGCTGACGTTTGTCAAAAAACTCTCGCGACCGCGAGGCGCACGTGTCGGATTCTGCGCGCAGTTGCTCTCCACCGACTGCGCTGATCAAAAGCATGATGGGAAACGACTAGCTGACGACACAGCTCAATGCTCATTGGTTTAAACACTGATGTATTGTTCTCTTTTAAAATGTTTAAATAAAAAATGTAAAATAAACTCTCTGACAGTGTGATATGGGTTATGTGATGTCATTTGTATTTAAAAAAAATTCTGTATTAAAGAAAAAATATTGATAAACACGTATTTGGAATGGAATTAAATAACAAGTACTTTGGGTGTCTTGTTCATTATATTTATTTTCATATAAAAGCAACAGAACTTAAATTACATCGGTTTATTAGCAACACCGTGCACGAGCGTGAATCCCGCGATATCCGCCTGATCTCGCGGGAGTCTGATCCACTGCGAGAAGAGAGAACTGTCCGTCTTACCTGCGCTTTTTTCACTCCTCCTCTCACTGCAGCCGCTACTCTCACCTAGCCTACATTTCAGGCGAGGCAAGGCGCATCTCTTTTTTTTTCTTTTTTTTTATTTGCTCGTTTTTTTTCAACAATTGCACAGTTTACAGGAACGTTCATCTCCATTATAAAAATAATTCATTGTGCATTTTCCAACATTGCGGGTGTTTTAACATAAACAAAAACAAAAGACTCACATCATCACATTTTGCCAGGGGAAGTACGGATTTACAAAAATATATCAAATTGTTTACACACATTCACAGGTTTTGTTGCCTTTTGATTAAGAGAATACTTAATCGTGTGCAAGGCGCATCTCAAACAAGCCTAGTGTTTCGTCTTGACGTCATAACGAAACGGCTTATGACTCGTTTGAAAAACGATTCATTTAATTGACTCAGAGTCGACTCTTACTTTTGAAAGACAATAACTTTATATACGGTGCAGTTTCCGATTCAAAACTTTGCAGGATGTTTTCATTTACTTAGAGCTATGTTACACACTACATGAAAGGCCATTTTCAAAAATCAATAATAGGGGCCCTTTAAATATCATTGTTCACTTAGAAATATGATTCTTTCATAAATAAACTGTAATGTGGAGCTGGAAAACAGCCTCACAGGGACATTAAGAATAATTACTCATTTAATTCTGCATCTTTTTTCCATTACAACTTCAAATACTTTTTTCACTTCAACAAACTGGAACACAGTGCTGATGTAATTTATTATTGAAATGGCATACTATTGCAAACAAAGAGGAATTAAACTGATCCATCATGTTTTATAGAGGAAAAAATAGAAACATGAACACAAGTCTCACTGAGCAATGAAAAACTCTTTATGAACATCTAAACTTATGATTAATAGATCTGAAGTGTCTGAGCTTGACAAAACAGATTTTATTTGAATAGACATACTTAAAATTACAACATGAGCATATACAAAATTTTATAAGAGCAGAACAGAACCAAAACCAAATTCTTGTGTGAAATTCCCAGGGTTATTATAGTTAAATAAAACTAAAACCATTAAAAAAAAAGTTAATTGAAATAAAATAAAATCTGAAATAAAATGTTTTACAAATATTTTATTTCAACTAGTTGCCATTACAAATGTTCTCTTTTCATTTAGTTTAACTTAAAATAACTAAAACTGAAATAGAATAATTTAACAACAACAAAAAAACAACAAAGATATTTAATAAAATAAATGTTGAAAAAGTATTTGAAAAAATATATTTTATTTTGCCATGGCAAATTTTAATTTAGTTTAACTTAAAATAACAAAAACATGCTTAACATGCTTATTTTAACAAAATAAAATAAATGTAGAAATAAAGTATTTTTAAAAAATCTCATTTTATTTTGACAGCAATTTTTCTCATTTTCATTCACTTTAACTTAAAATAATAATTAAAACTGAAATCAAATTAATAATAAAAAATAAAAAAATACGAATAAAAACTTGCAACAAAAATCCTAAAATTAAAAAATAGAAAAAAAATAATTGTATATATAATAGATATGATAATATGATATAATGCTAATATGATTATTTTACTTAATGACAGTAAACTATAGCGAGCACACGGCTGAAATGAGGAATCACTGGATACTAAACTTCCCGAAATGCTGCAGGCCTGAAAGCGGATGAATTATTAATTACCGAATCTGTGCGACGCCGCTGGAACGCCACAATCCACCTGTCCCTCCCCTCCGAAATGAAATTACACAAATCAAATAGTACATTTTCATATAAATTAGCGTGGGGCTGTCGAGGGTCTGTCGCCTGTTGGTTTGTTTCAGAGAGACTGTAAAGTGGCAGCACGGCGACATTTCCAGTTTGATATAAATAGGCCCCATAAATCTGGAAGTGGCTCGGATCTGGCACAGGCGAGAGGGGATTTCTAAAGTACAATCCGCTGGACTGATGCCAGACTCATCAGTCAATATGGGCTGAAGCCTGTCTGTGCCAAACACTGTCAAAGAGCTTCTCCTGCCATCGCCGACGGGGAGGATCCTGTGTGCTTCCACATCTGTAGTTCGGTTCATTTGGTCCGGGCCAAGGGCGAAAAATGATACGCTTTCACTCGTTTTGGTTCCTTTTCACACCACACTGAATGCTCCGGTGCGAATCAGTTGATGAAACGAAACAAAATGCAGTCACGTGACAACATCCACCACGTCACTCATTGGCCAGATGTCTTGAACGTATTTCCATAAAAAATGGTTAGGTGAGTTCGACATCGGCTGGATGTAACCGATCGGCAAAATTTGCCGCGTGCTGCAAACATGACTTTATGGTTCCCATAGTGACCGCTCACGTGGTGTTTGCATACTTTACCACATCTGAATTGAAATAAATGCAATATTCCCAAATACACGCCTGCGTTTCCATTTAAAAGCCTACATTATGCTTAATACCGCATCTGTTTGTACAAGAATAAGTTCAACAGGCTACTATTTAAATAATGTAGTGGGGTCTATGTTTTTTAATCAGTTTTATTTTGATAAACATGACACAATAGGCTATAACATTGCGACTACATGAAAATAGATTTTACTGAAATAAAAAAAAACAGATTTGTGAACATTAGTGGAACTGAAGGTGTACGAATAAACACGAAACACAATGCTGTGAATCCGGCCAATCATGGAACACCTGTGTCGTCATCAGAGCTCATGCAGTCGAACAAGCCTTTTTTTAAAAATATATATATATATATATTTTATTGCTTTAAACAACAAAACAGTACAACATACATTTTAGACCCAGGGGAGCAAAAAACACACATATAAACCAAAAAATAAAATAAATATAATAATAAATCACAAAAATACACAACCTTTATATCAGTCAAAGATTGTGTAGACAGTACACAAACGAACAGTCTTAATAGCCTTTCCATTAGTACTACACTCTTAAAAATAAAGGTTCCAAAATAGGGGTCATAGAAGAACCATTTTGGTTCCCAAAAACCTTTTAGTGAATCGTTCTAAAAATAACCTTTTTTTTTTTTAGATGATTTGGCCGCTCATTTCTATATAGTGTCAGTTCAAAAATCCAAAAGTCAATGTTTTATTAACTTTGAGAAAGGTTTGTGTAAGATAAATAATCATTCTGTTAAATTGAATGTAATGGTTCTTTATCTGCATCATTGACTCCATAAAGAACCATTTTGTTCCACAAAAGTTTATTTATAGTGGAAAAAGGTTCTTTAGATTATTAATATGTTCAAAAAATTGTTCTTTTCAGAACGATTCACTAAAATGTTTTTTTTGGAACCAAAATGGTTCTTCTATGACCCCTATTTTGGAACCTTTATTTTTAAAAGTGTAGCTTGAATAGAGGGAATGCATTGACGTCACTTTCCCGCCAGAACACGGACTAAGTGGCAAAAGAGCTGCTGTGCTGTGTGACTGGATTTAATGAGGGAAACTGTGAAAATGCAAGTAAAATGAACGATTATAAATTTAAACTAAAGTTTGGACTCAATATAGTGTTCCTTACAACTTTTAAAGATCCAGTGATCCATGGATATTGACATGCAGCCAGGAATCGGGTTGCCTGACATTTATGTGCTGATTTCGACGCCGGGGAAATACAGGCCTAAAGCAAATTTGCCTGTGAACGCTTTATGTAAATACAAAATAGGTAGGTCTAAATCTAGGTGATCACTTATATCAGTGTTTTATTTATATATATATCATCATCATATCGTCCAGCCCTAGAACTTGTATCGTTTTTTGTCATTGTTTATTTAAAAACTTCCAATAGCCTAATGCAGAATATACAATGATAAATATTTAATTGATGAGTTGTTACTACAATATATAACAATACAATATATAGGGTATGATTTTACACATAAAGTCAGCATAATGACACAAAATGATAACTGCAAATCCACCTGTCCAGTTGTTTCTGAGAATTGCAGCGATCCATTTGCTCCTCTGGTCTGTAGCTTTCGTCATTCTGTAAAAATATACCTCAGATTTCTTGTCAGATCTAGTTGTACAGTCAATCGCAAAGCTGTTTCCCGCTTTATATGTGCTTTGTTGGTTTTTCGCGGCATTCACGCTGAAAACAAATGCTGTGCTCTGTGTTTTTGCCACTCACTGCAGCACACCGGCCGACGGTGACGTCACGCGCATACCCTCTATAGTAGAAAAGTAATTTTAGAATTCTTTAAGGAATACTGAGAAAATAGGCTTTTTGTTCGTAAACTTACACTTGTGGATGTGAAACTTGACTAATAAAATTAACAGATTAATTACAAAAGCCTTAATCACACTGTTATCATACTTTGAATATCCAAAAATTACATTCTCAAAATGCAAAATAAAATTAAAGAGTACCTTTTCAGACACCTCATACCATAACTTTTTCACATGACTACAATGCCAGAAAATATGGGGTACTGTTTCCAAGTGCAAAGAGCAAAAAGAGCAACTTACATCAATGTCTTTCTTAAATTTACTAAGGAAATGTTTGACAGGGTAGAATTTGTGCAATATCTTGAAAGAAATTTCTTTGATCTTGTTTGTAAGAAAAAACTTACTAACCAAACACTTTCCCAATCAAGGTCATTAACAAATTTAGTCCAATAAGCAACAGAGCAAGATTTGGTGACAATCACCTTTAAAAATAGAGAACAAATAGATTTGTTATTGCTTTTGGACTGTAAAAAACTAATTTTACCACATACTGTGTCAGATGGGTTAATTATGGGCATATCAACTGATGACAACACACCTCTACATAAGCAAATTAATCCAGAATTGATTGCATAAAATACAAGAGCAAATTGTGCAAAAGATACTCGTCATAAGGTATTCTTGAGTGTTAAACAAATGACACACTAAAACAATATCCTTTTCAAACCAGCTTTTAAAAAAATACTTTTGTGTTTGTACAAAATACAATGGTTATTCCAAATAAAACAACGCTGCGGAAGGCGAACAAGCCTTTTCTCTCTAAAAAAGCACATGAAATCCGTTCCAAGCTACATCCATTTATGTGGTTTGAAATCCTATTCAAATCATATATGAGGAGGACTGAGGACATCAGCTTCAGTCTGAGCGCGCTGGTCGGATCGCGTGGTATGTGACTTTCTCACGCCACGTGAAATGTAAACGTCAGACGTTGTTAACCATGGGTTTCATATCCATATATAGGGAACATGCGGAAAGTCGCTGCCGAAACAAGGCTGTGTTGTTGCAAAGTGCCGGACGAGCAGAAAATTATTATTTTTGGAACTGGCACAGAAAAGAGCGCGGGAAAAAAGCTCGAGACGCAGTAGTCCAGCGCGACGGCTACACATGTCAATGTTGTAAAACTTAAATAAGACAACATCTTTTTTGCAAATGCAAACCCCTCCATCAACGCAACGTCATTGCCATATTGCCAAAGAGCTGCATGGACACACACATCGGATCTGAGCAGTTGCGATACCGATACACAGTGTGGACATCATTTTTGATCAGATTCCAATCGGATACAATGATAATTGGATTTGGACAGACAGTGTGAATGTAGCCATAGTAAACAACGTCAACATTTTAGCCATAGTCAACGCTTCATTTACACATGTGATGGATGCTGTACCTCTCTCAAACACAAACGCCTCCTTTCATCAGTTTTTGCACTCTTCTCTTTAACTTTTGACAGTCTGTAGAACGCGAAATGTTTTTCCCGATGCGACCAATTAGCCTACAGTCAGCCTACAGACCAAAACACAACCATTTTTTCAGCAGCAATAATCAGCCAAATTTGCAGGTCAGTGGCATTGTTTACGTTCAGTGCCTCCAAAATGGCCGACTCCCGGATTGATGACGTGTAGTGAAAACCCTATAGGCCTACTTCATAATTAATTCGTTTTACGGTCTCCCTTTACTTATGCTGTCATCCATTGTCACTTCATTGTTGAAATGTTAATTTATACTTATATTTGTTGTTTGATTGTTCTTCTGCAGAAAAAAAAAGTATTTCCATAACTGCACTTTGATTGGTCAGAATTCACGTGCGGGAAAATAACCCTGCATTGTTCCACAGATCTATGAAACCCCCTTTCCCTTTCCCTGAGCTGTTCACTAAACAAAGCGAAGATTTCGCTGTTCTTGTGAGTTTTTGAAAGTTGGGACCTAATATAGCCTACATGGATTTCTCGGCGACGTCATCACTGCTTGCGCACCCAACCAGGAGGCAAAAGACCCGGGTCTTCGTACCGGAGTAAAGGGTTTAGGGAGCACATCTGACCTCAACACGCAGAAATCCGGTGCAGCATCAATGTATTTGACCAGCTGCACATGACCACAGCGTAGTATGCATCAAGGGATTTGTACGCTCTAATCATTTCTATTGTATACACACTTGGTGTCTGAATTAGATAATTATATCAGGCCATACAATTGCTGGCCACTTCTTGTCATCCACAATCCAAAGATCGTCAGGTATTGCGTAGGGATCCGGCAAGATCTCACCTTTGCTGAGAGTAAGTTTTTTAATATAATCGCCACGGTCTACTAGGCTTCCCACATAATCCATCGTCAAATCCTTGATTTACAGTAAAGTAACGTTATATTTGTGCAGTCATGATATGTTGCAGGTCGTAGAGTAACGTAAACAAGGTTAACTTATATAAAAGCAAATTCGGGCTCTATAGAGGCTATTACATTACTAACTTAGTCTAACGTGATCATTCATACATGCATCACAGTATGTCCGGTAAACAGTTGGACGTTTTACATAATGTTATATTAATACGAAACACAAACAAACAGATCCAACTCTGAAATTGCAGTTTATTACTGAGTCAACAAGAAATGACAAACAATGCGAAATCTACGTTAATTACAGTGTTCTTTTAAGAACTCGGCATAACAGATAGCGTTTTTTTGCCTCCTGGATGCGCGCGCATCCGGTATTGTTTGTATACATGAAACCCGTGTAGCCTATAGTCATCAGACTTAATATCCATGAGGCTCCGCAGCTCCTCACATGCTAAAAGTAGTAAAACAAACTCACGATACAATTTACAAAAAGTGGAGAAGAGGACTCAAGTGCAGTGAAAGGATATTTATTAACAAATGAAAACAAAAACACAAAGCAAAAACCCACAAGGGGGAAAACATAATCAATGAAACATAAAACAGAACTGAACTAAAATGACAAACACTGACCAAGAACACGAAGACCATCACTAGGAACAGGGGTAACATAAGACAAAGATCCGACCAAGACAGCAAACAAGAAGAGACTTAAATAGGGAACAAATCAAGAGGGAACTCAAACACTAATCAGGTAACGAGGGGGAGGGATCAAACAAAGACAAGAGCACATGGCCCAACATAACAAAGACACTCATGTGCAATACAAGACAGACACGTGACACAAACATTAGTCCTCAACCCATAATGCACAGCGCAGTTGACTACGGCAGCTGGTTTAGTCCAAAAAATGTAATATAAGTGCATGAAAAATTCAAATGCAAAAACTCAAAATAACTGGCTACTGTCTTCACTTCGTAACGTCTTAAGACATTTAATTAAAATTCATTCAAAAGCCAGATCGCAACACACTTATGTCCCCTCTCACTCTTTTCTTGACTTAATTTGAAAAGAAAATATGATTCACTGTGCATAACTTATCGCATGTGATATTTGCTCTGGTACAACGGAGGCAAAATCAATGTGTGCAACAAATCAATTTGCATTTGCAAATGTCATGGACACCCAGGTCAAGGCCACCAGCAGGTTAAAGGTCACCAGCTGTTTTAGGAAAAAACATCTCATTGAAGTGTGGGATCTTAAACTAAAACCATAAAAAAACATATTTGATACTTCAAATAAAATCGATTAAAATAGAAATAGAATAAATATAACTAAATATAGTTGTTTTATTAAAGGAAAATTTATCATTTCTGATGTTCTAAAATAATTAAAACTGTAAAACAAAAGAATATATATATTAAAAATCTGAAAATAAAAACGAATTCAATATATTAATAAAACTATAATAATGTCTCAATAATACTAAAATAACCCTGGCCAGTAAAATAACTAAAACTAAAACTGAAATAAAAAGTAATAAAAAAGATATTTAAATAACAACAACAACCTTACTAAAATTAAAAAAAAAAAACATTTTTATAAATAAAATAATAAACTACAATAAATATTTAGCCTATAGAATACTATACTAAAAACTATAATGATATTTCAATAATACTAAAATAACACTGGCCAAACAGAAGCAACCAATTATCAGCAACCATAATTAGCAACTACTACATATGTCTCTTTAATATCTAATTTATTTCTTCTAGACAGTGATGAGATTAAATAGACCATCTGGCCTCTCAAATATTCCTGTCTCTCAAACTCTGCTCAAATGTACCAAGATGATAAAATCATTTCTCATCAAATGATCTGACCATGTCTTTACATTCATTTTATACTCTCACTGGATGACAACTACTGACTATTATTATTTCTCCCAAGCAATTTTTGGACAATGTGATACTTAAAATATAACTGAGATCTCCATTAAGTCTCCCTGAGATATGAAAGAGCAGCATCTTTTCCCTCTGGGATGCATGCAAGAAAAGAATGTCATGTACATGTAGTTTCCCACCAGCTTCTCATGGCTGTATTACAGTGTGTTGTGACGGTGAATTATGACGGTAATGGATCACTCTGGTCTTGAGGAGATGACAGATGACGGTCCGTCACAGTTCTGCTCTGAAACCTGATCAAACACACTTTATCCAGACGTACAGTCGCCTGGAACTGGCCTAATAATGGAGTTTATATCGCACAATTACACAGAGAGAGAGAGAGCGAGAGAAAGAGAGAGCGTAACTATTGTATCACTACTGATGCTGACTAGTGTCAAACATTCACCAATTTACGTAAATTAGTACAGTGGTTCCCAAACTTTTCCATGACAAGGCCCCCCAAATACCACTAGGTTCTGGCCAAGGCCCCCTTTTGCAGGATGTGTTATTGAACCCATCAACAATACAGTGGCAAATGTAGAATTAAATAAATAAAACATCTAGGTTTTAACAGATTTTAGCCATTCTGATTTCATTTTTTTCTAACCACTTTACAGCACAAACAAATATTTATTTTCTATACTTTTTTTAATAAAAAAGTTTTACCCAAACTGAATAATTAAGACAAGTTTAAATTGGTATTTTCTATAAATATTCTTAAATATTCTATAAAGAGTCTTCATTTTCTTTTCTGACATAGCCTACTCCAGTTCTTGTTAAAACACACAAAACATCCAAATTATGTGCATTTTAGGCACTTTTTTGTGTGAAATCATATTTATTTTGTCCATCAAAAGTGTGCTTTCACTTTAATTGAGTGTGAGCAGCAGCAAAAATAGACTTGGTGCCGAAACCGCTTCACTGCTGCTCACGCCACGCTCCTACTCGCGGTGTGAATGCACTCATTGATGAACATGCACGCTGAAAAATATCTCGCTTGCGATCTGAAAGGGCCTTAATTCAGAGGTCTCCTACCAGTTCGGGATGGTAATCACGCGGCGCCGAGTGCAATTTGAACGGCATAAAATCGGCATATGTCAGACAGACTGACCCGCTGGTCATGGCCGATCACGTGAAAATCGTCCAATTCCGGTCACCAGCCGATCAATTGGTGCATCTCTAAAAGATTAGCATTAAAATTAGCCTATAATGTTCAGAGAGATAGGCTACGCGACAAATTTTATGGATGGATGGATGGATGGATGTACCTTACACAGAGTGCATTTTTACATGTAATATCTGGCCTAACGTAAAACACTTGCATATTTTTGTGGGGTTTTTCAGTGTGGTTTATACTAGTTCCACCACTGTGGTTTGATCTTCTGAAGCACTTACACAGATAAAGGCCTGTCTCTATCACACACACACACAATACAAGCACGCACGCACGCACACGTACACACACGCACACACAGTACTGAACATCCTCACGTCACACAGAACAGCAGCCAGATCTGAAGGCCAGCGAGTGTTTAGTGTTTATGAGTGTGTCGTGTCACTGCGACTCCTGACGCTGAAGATCTGCAACCTTGAGCTCAAACCTCAGCTGGAGCCTCCGCATTAAACACACACTCTAGTGTGCACATCAAATATTGATACGCTCTGATACACGTAAAAATCCTGCATCTCCCCGAGTGTCTTCTCCTGATGAATTATTTGTGGCAACATCAAGGTCTGTTCCTGTGCGAGTAACAGATTTCACTGGCCGCTGGACAAACTCAAACAACACGAAACATTTTCATTTTTGTTTTTATAAATTTAAATTAAAAAAAATATTAATTAGTTATTATTCATTAATTAATTAATACAACTAATTATTAAATAAAAAATTTGAATATTTTATTGTGATTAGTCAATCAGGCCATCTGACAGTCAAAAAGTTGTAAAATTAATACATTGAAAAATATATCCAATTTTTTCAAGATAAAATTCATGAATATATGAAAATCATATATATATATATATAAATGTAAATCATGTCGAATGTAGCCTATGTAAAATTTTAAAATGTCAAAATTCATACAATGATAAATAAAATTATTAAGCGACTTGAAAGAAAATATAAATAAAATGTGATTAAAAATAACATCAAATATTAAATGAAAAGTAAAATTCTAAATTAGTTTTATTAAGTAGCCTAATTAATTATATGAATTCTAATGATTTAAAAAAATATATATATTTTACTGGGATTGGTTAGTAAGGCCATATACTGTCAAAAAGTTGTAAGATTAATAAAAAAATCATAAGATGATAAATAAAATTATTAATCTGCTTAAATTATTTTTTTTATAATGACATTATAGTATTTTCTTTTACATGCTATGAGTCCTGAAAGACTCTTTCGCTGCACTGTGTTGCTGAACCAACGAATCCGAGTCGGACATTTGATCCAAACCTCAGCGGCCAGATGTGTAATTCGGTTTGACTTCACACCTCAAGGCCCGTCAATTCTGGTAAACCGGAGTGAAGCAGAGACCTGAGAGAGTCCGCCTGATGTCAAAGTCAATGCAAACACACACAACTGTGAGGAAAGACACAGATGTTTGCAACTGTAAGCCCGTCTATTGGTCCAGAGAGGGTTTCCATGATACGGGGAAGGTTTCTCGCGTGTTCCGTCGGTTCTCATGGAAAAGTATTTTGGGTTAAATGCAATACATTTTCTCATGTATTAACTCGTTATTTCATCTGACTCCATAAATGAAAAGATTTTAATGATATCTGTGCATCATTAAATGTGAGCGAATGTTTTTTTTTTAACTCTTTAATGAAAATAATAACAAAGTCTGTTAGAATAAAATGTTTACAATTTAATATGTCAGGTAAATGTAGCATGCCAATTTCATAATCAGTTCAATGATAATCAATAACATCGAATGCTATAGAATAAAGAGAAAGAGATGCAAACCCGACATTAAGAAATACATGAGGCTCACCGCCTCGGTTCACTATAGGCACGATATAGTCCGGCTGAGTAACACACTTCTAGCCAAAATAACCTTGAATTTGGTTGCATGTCGTTTTTGACTAAATAACTTGTGAGATGTACGATATTCCATCATGAAGGCAAAGTAAACAGTGATTACAAGGTGTTTGGTTTCATTTCTTCACTCATTTCATTTTGTTATGTAATTGATGACTAGTGTATTCTTGGGCGATAGTTTAAACGTCTTTCAAATTTTCACTGACAGCACAAATTTTGCCGTGTTTTAGTCTCGACGTCTGGGCTGAGTTTGGACGGCTATTAGACGTCTTTTAAACGCTAAATTGTTTGCTGGGTCTCGGCTGATCTGAGGTACAGAAAAGGCCCCAATCTCTCGCTGCATTTCATTAAGTAGCCAAAACCTCTTTCACATGGTGTCCCTGAGAGAGGGGAAGAGGGGGAAGTCAAATGTTAATTTCCAACACGGTCCTTGTCTCATAGACAAAGTTTCTCATAGTTTTTCCAGTCTTACACAACCAAACGAATCAACGATTCTGAACCTGATAACTGCACTGAACACTCAACCAAGAACAAGCACATATGCAATAGGTCAAATACACATTCACTGTAAAAAAATATTGTTGGTTTAACTTAAAAAAATAAATGACCTGATTGCCTTAAAATTTGAGTTCATTGAAATTAAATATTTGAGGAAATACAGTGAAGGGAATTGGTTTAATTAATAGAAACTCGAGTTATCTGAACCACATTTATTATCTTGAAGTTGATTTGACAAAAGAAAAAAAGTGTTGAAGACGCTCAAAAGGCATGATTGACAGGTCAGCTATTCAATCAGGTGGCTTTACCACTTTTTAGCAATAACTAAAGCACATTCAATAAGCGCCTTGTGTTTAAACTGGAGTAAATCAGCTTTGCAAACCTCTCAGCGATAATGCGGGACTGTATTGAACCTTTTAATAATTACTTAAATGGACGAGACTGTGTGTTTGTGTAAATCTGTGTGACCTTGCTATGCCCATCTCGCTTTTGTGGTTTACAGATTAACTAAATATACAATGGACTTGAATGTATTGAATGGTCATTACTTAATGCTTTTAGGTAATGAAAAATATAATGGTGTGTTGCATATGAATGCCGGGCCCCAAGGAGCATTATAACCAACATTAAATACAGACCTAACAGAGTCTTGCAGCACAACCAGGAGATAACCTCATTTTCTGAGGAACATTCAAGCAGAGCTAGCTTATGCAGAAGTTGCCGTCGTGATGCTGTGGGTGGTTGTTTACGAAGCCAAGTCAAAAGTCTCAAAAACTATAGCAGTGTTTGCTGATGAGCAGAATGAGAAATCAACACATCCGTTTGTTCCGCTCGTGTGCGCCAGGAGACGCACATCATATTTCAAATCGCTCCAACAATAAACTCTCGGATTACAATTTATGATTATTAGAATTATGAAATAATAATTTCATATTCTGTATGGGTCCTTAATGAAAAAAACACCACTTTAAAAAGTTCAACCGAAACTGAAAATCATCATTTACTCGCGATCAAACACATTAACATGACGACATCGATAAAGATATAGTTCTATAAATCAAACTAAATATAAAAGAATAGCAGAGTTCATAGCACAACTATAATGGCACAGAGGAACAATATAATAAGAATCACTTTCAGAATGATTTTTTTCCAGCTGATGAGCGATAAAAACATTGACAGCCAATCAGAATCCTGCTTTAAAGAGCTTGAGCATTTAAAGTGACAGATGAACTGCAGCGTGCGCTTATAATAACAGAACGATATTGTCTGCTGGTGTGGACGCTCGTATACTGTAGTTATAGTTATCATTATAGTTTTCCTTCTTGGTGTTAACGTGTCTTAAAGTCCCCCTGTGGTGAAATTTTAACGTTGTTTATATGAATGTGGTGTTTTTAATATGCTTTAAGACAAACCATGTGTAAATTCATAAGTCGACAGCATTGCTGAGTATTTTCTTTCTTGAAACCAATTTCAATTTCTACCTTGTAACCAATCGTGGATCTCTGAGTGCTGTGAGTGAGTGGAGGCGGGGCTCATTTGCATATTCATGGAACCACGTATACTAAATGAGGCAACATTGTAGATATTTTGAGGCATGAAGAATTTTTTTCTAGGAAATTTTTTTTAAATATATAATTTTGGTGACTTTATTTCTTCACTGGAAACCCCAAAAGAGACTCTCCAAAGAACCAAATTAGTCTTTATTTGCTGATCTCTCTCTCCACTGATCAAATGCAGCCCAGCAAAGCTGATTATGCAAAAAAAAAGTGGGCTCATAAATCAGTTACATGTCATTAACAGAAGCAGCGTCACCTGAGCAGGAAGAGATTCTGAACACCCATTCTCTCAGTGTCACTCTCTCTCACATGCTGAACGCACACGTCGTGTGATGAGATCTGATGTGGAGCATTACACACCTGCTGAAGGGAGTCCGGGCTCTTTACAAGAGGACAATAATTCATGACACTCAAAAAAAAAAGATGTCCCATATTCATGCCATCACACATTAACAGTACAGTAAATGAGCTGCACACACAGAAACCCTCTGATCAGGCGATGATACACACATTTTCAGGAACAGTCACTGGTAAAACATCTACTTATGTAAAACAAAAAATATATATTTATATGTTGCTTGCAAATTTGTTTCATAAGAATACTTTAGAAAAGCCTACAATGGATTAGTGTTATCAATAACTAAAACTGAAACAATTAAAAATCCACCCATCATGAGTGGACACACCCCCTACTGCTGATTGGCTCACTTTCTCTCCATCCCCCATCATGTGTGGACACGCCCCCTGCTGCTGATTGGCTTACTCTCTCCTCCCCATTATGAGGACACGCCCCTACTGCTGATTGGCTCACTCTCTCTCCTCCCCCATCATGAGGACACGCCCCTACTGCTGATTGGCTCACTCTCTCCTCCCCATCATGAGTGGACATGCCCCCCACTGCTGATTGGCTCACTCTCTCTCCATCCCCCATCATGAGTGGACATGCCCCCTACTGCTCATTGGCTCACTCTCTCCTCCCCATCACGAGGACACGCCCCTACTGCAGATTGGCTCACTCTCTCTCCTCCCCCATCATGTGTGGACACGCCCCCTACTGCTGATTGGCTCACTCTCTCCTCCTCCATCATGTGTGAACACACCCCCTACTGCTGATTGGCTCACTCTCTCTCCTCCTACATCATGTATGGACACGCCCCCTACTGCTGATTGGCTCACTCTCTCCTCCTCCATCATGAGTGGACACACCCCCTCCTGCTGATTGGCTCACTCTCTCCTCCTCCATCATGAGTGGACACACCCCCTACTGCTGATTGGCTTACTCTCTCCTCCCCCATCATGAGGACACAGACCCTACTGCTGATTGGCTCACTCTCTCCTCCTCCATCATGTGTGAACACGCCCCCTACTGCTGATTGGCTCACTCTCTCTCCTCCTCCATCATGTGTGGACACGCCCCCTACTGCTGATTGGTTCACTCTCTCTCCTCCTCCATTATGAGTGGACACGCCCCCTACTGCTGATTGGCTCACTCTCTCCTCCTCCAAGTCATAGCGACCTTGGATCGAGATCTGCTGTTCACTGATCGATTGCTCCTGTCTGCCTTCCTGCCTGCTGTGAGTTTGTTGGTGTCGAGGCTGTAAGCTCTACGCCTCGTATTAGCTTCGTATTTCTTTCTCTTTTGAACCATCATTTACTATCATTTCTAGTTGTTTATATTACTAAATACAGTTTACCCACCATCTCAGATTAACCTTACATCGCTAGCTTCCGTTATTGTTAGCACAGCACGCTAGTGTTTACGCACCACCCGCGCTCATTTATTTATTATTTATTTTCTCTTGCGCGCCCGCGCCTTTGAGTTCATAAAAGCCCAGGTACGTAAGAATCAGTCAACACAAACGGTGAGTAATGTCTTGTCCTGTTATTGTCACCTGTGTCACATGTTATATGTTTAGTATAGCCTTCTCCGATGGCAATATAGGATTTATTTGTGATAAATGCAAGGAGACAGTCAGGCTGACGGAGAAGATTTCAGAGCTAGAGACACGCATCCAAACTTTAATTGAGGATAGTAAGGATAGTACTAGAGCTTTAGATACTATTTTAGATACTCTGTACATGATTCGGTTCCGGCTGAAGTAGAGCCCACGCAGCAGGGCAGATGGGTGACCGTGAGAGATCAGCTCTAGTCGCGGATTAAAAAAACACTCTTCCGTTCCGATTACCATAACAAATCGATTTGCCCCACTCAGTGAAACACCCACTGAGAATTCTGTCGATTGTGCCCTGGTAATTGGTCATTCGATCACACGGAACGTGAAAATAGACACCAGCCACCATAGTCACATGTTTGCCGGGAGCCAGAGCGCCTGACATCAAAGCAAATTTAAAAGTGCTGGCTAATGCTAATCGTAAATTCTCTAAGATCATTATTCATGTCGGCACTAATGATGTTCGACTCCGCCAGTCGGAGATCACCAACATTAATATTAAAGAGGTGTGTAAACTCGCAAGTACGATGTCAGGCACTGTAATTTTCTCTGGCCCCCTTCCTGTTCGCAGGCGTGATGAGATAGTTAGTAGATTGGCCTCACTCAATGGTTGGTTGTCTAAGTGGTGTCCGTTGAATAATATAGAATTCATAGACAATTGGAAAAGTTTTTGGGGCAAGCCTGACCTGTTTAAAAGAGATGGTGTTCATCCCTCCTGGGATGGTGCTGCTCTTCTCTCTAGTAATATGGCACATAGTCTTAGAGCTAAAACATGACAATCTGGGGCTCAGGTCAGGAAGCAGACAGACTAGCTAAACCGACCGTCCACTAGCGGCCTCGCGTCACCAAGGTCAGATAAATCCCATCACATAGAGCCTCTTTCACCTAGATATCATCATATAGAGACTGTGTCTGTTCCCCGAATTTGGAAATCCAAAAAACGTCAGGTAAAAAATTTAATTGATGTTCAACGAATAAAAAACAGATATAATACAGATGAGCAAATGATAAAGCTTGGGTTGCTGAATATTCGATCCCTTACTTCAAAATCGCTCATAGTTAATTATATGATTTCAGATTATAATCTAGATGTGCTGTGTTTGACAGAAACCTGGCTAAAACCAAACGATTACATTACTTTAAATGAGTCAACCCCACAAGATTACTGTTATAAACATGATCCTTGTCTAAAACGCAAAGGGGGAGGTGTTGCTGTAATTTATATTAATATGTTCAAAACCACTAAGAAATCTTTTTTAAATATACTTCTTTTGAAGTGTTGGTGCTTAATGTAAAAATATATAGTGTAAACGATAAATCACGTTTGAGATTTCTGCTGGCTACTGTATACAGGCCACCAGGGCACCACAAAGATTGTATCAAAGAATTTGCGGACTTTCTATCAGAATTAGTATTGGCTAACGATAAAGTACTAATTGTTGGTGATTTTAATATACATGTAGATAATGAAAAAGATGCATTGGGATTGGCACTTAAAGACATTGTAAACTCAATTGGAGTTAGACAACACGTGTCAGGACCCACTCATTGTCGTAATCATACTCTAGATCTAATATTATCACATGGAATAGATGTTGATGCCGTTGAAATTCTGCAGCAGAGCGATGACATCTCAGACCATTATCTAGTCTCATGTAAATTAAATTTAGCCAAGGCTGCAAAGCCGACTCCGTGTTATAAATATGTTAGACCTATAACTTCTGCCACTAAAGATTGCTTTATCAATAATCTTCCTAATCAGTTTCATCATCTCAGCATCCCGGATAGCTTAGAAGAACTTGATATTGCAACAGAAACTTTTAACTCTCTCTTTTCCAGCACTTTAGACGCAGTTGCTCCGTTGCTCTTAAAGAAGATTAAAGAAAATAGTCCAACGCCGTGGTACAACGAGCACACTCAGGCCCTTAAGAGAGCAGCCAGAAAAATGGAGCGCAACTGGAAGAAAACAAAACTAGAGGTATTTCGGATTTCATGGAAAGAGAGCTCGATTGCTTACAGAGAGGCTTTAAAAGCTGCTAGATCTGATTATTTTTCAACCCTATTAGAAGAAAATAAACATAATCCTATGTTTTTATTTGAAACAGTGGCTAAACTAACGAAAAAGAAAGCTTCAAGCACCGAAGTTTCAGGCCAACACAGTAATGACTTTATGAACTTCTTCACTTATAAGATTGATAATATCAGGGACAAAATTATAACTATGCAACCGTCTACTACAGTATCGCATCAGGGAGTGCATTGTAGTCTCCCTGAGGAAAATTTTTATTCATTTGTTGCTATAGGAGAGGAGGAATTCTGCAAACTCGTTAATTCATCTAAATCGACAACTTGTATGTTAGACCCTATACCGACTAAGCTATTGAAAGAGATGCTTCCAGAGATCATAGATCCTCTTCTTAATATCATTAATTCGTCTTTGTCTCTAGGATATGTACCAAAAACCTTTAAGCTGGCTATGATAAAAACGCTTGTTAAAAAAACGCAACTTGATCCTTCAGAATTAGTCAATTACAGGCCGATCTCAAATCTGCCTTTTCTGTCAAAGATATTAGAAAAAGCAGTATCCTCACAACTGTGTTCTTTTCTTGAAAGAAATGATATCTGCGAGGATTTTCAGTCAGGATTTAGACCGCACCATAGTACTGAGACAGCTCCCATTAGAGTTACAAATGATTTACTTTTATCATCCAATCGTGGTTGTATCTCTCTATTAGTGTTACTTGATCTTGGTGCTGCATTTGACACAATTGACCACAACATTCTTTTAAATAGACTAGAAAACTATGTTGGCATTAGTGGAATTGCACTAGCATGGTTTAAATCATACTTATCTGACCGTTATCAGTTTGTAGCAGTAAATGAAGAGATGTCTTATCGATCACAAGTTCAGTATGGCGTACCACAAGGCTCAGTACTAGGACCGCTGCTGTTCACTCTGTACATGCTACCATTAGGACATATCATTAGGAAACATGGAATTAGCTTTCATTGTTATGCCGATGATACTCAGCTGTATATTTCTTCAAAACCAAACAAAACTAACCGATTCACAAAATTAACGGAATGCATAGCTGATTTAAAAAATTGGATGACTAGTAATTTCCTACTACTAAACTCTGAAAAAACAGAGATTCTAATTATTGGACAAAAAACTTCCACACGTAATAACCTAGAATACTGTCTAACACTTGATGGCTGCTCTATTAAGTCTTCGTTGTCGGTTAGGAACCTGGGTGTGCTCTTTGATAGCAATCTTTCATTTGAAAGTCAAGTGTCTAGTATCTGTAAAACCGCATTTTTCCATCTTAAAAATATATCTAAATTACGACATATGCTCTCATTAACAAATGCGGAACAATTAGTTCATGCTTTCATGACATCAAGACTAGATTATTGTAATGCTCTACTGGGTGGTTGCTCTGCACGCTTAATAAATAAACTACAGCTGGTCCAAAACGCTGCAGCTCGAGTTCTTACTAGAACCAGGAAATATGACCATATTAGCAAGGTTCTGTCAACACTGCATTGGCTGCCTATTAAACATCGTATAAATTTTAAAATATTGTTGATTACTTACAAAGCACTAAATGGTTTAGCTCCGCAGTACTTGAGCGAGCTCTTAACGCATTATAGTCCTTCACGTCTATTGCGATCTCAAAATTCGGGCCAGTTGATAATACCTAGAATATATATTATATATATATATATATATTATATATTATAACATACACATAATATATTATAGACTTTATAATTCAATGTTAGGCTGCATAGATTAGGTCAGCCGGAACTGGGAACACTTCCCTTAAATCCTGATGTACTCGTTACATCATCATAAGAAGAATGGCATCTACGCTAATTTTAGTGTCTTTGTTTATCCCGAGGTTTTCCCGCAGCCTACCGGATCCAGGCCGTATCCAGATCTGACTAGGAGCTTTGCCTGGACCCGATGACAACGCAGTGCTGAAGTGCCAACTAGCCTCTCCCTATGGATGATCTGATCCCTTTCCCTCTACAGATAAAACGTTGTGATTACGGTTCGCGTACCCACCCCGAAGTGATAAAATAAAACAAAATTCTGTATCAAATTACAGTTACTGTAAATCCGGCCTCTAGTTCATAAACGCCAGAGGAGAACTGGCCCCCGACTGAGCCTGGGTTCTCCCAAGGTTTTTTTTTCTCTCCATTAAGTCACCTGATGGAGTTTTAGGACACCAGTAGGTCACTTGATGGACTTTTTCGGTTCCTCGCCACTGTTGCCTTTGGCTTGCTCAGTTGGGGATATTCAAATTAATTAACCAAGCATTAATACCATTGATCAGCCCTACCAAACGTGGATGTTTTTTTCCACTAAGAAACAAACATTGTTATGTTATTTGATTGATGTTGTGAAGCTGCTTTGATGCAATTTATATTGTGAAAAGCGCTATATAAATACACTTGACTTGACTTGACTTGACACGCCCCCTACTGCTGATTGGCTCACTCTCTCCTCCATCATGAGTGGACACACACCCTCCTTCTGATTGGCTCTCTCTCTCCTCCTCCATCATGAGTGGACACACCCCCTACTGCTGATTGGCTCACTCTCTCTGTTTAAATTAACACTGAAACGGAAAAAGTGTTTCTTTATCTACCAGCAAGGGCTAACTGGACAGCGTGAAATACCAATCAGATCTCACGGGAATTCGTACGAATTCTACGAGGTGGCTAATTCGTACGAATTCATACAACCTCACTCGTACGAATTAGTACGATTTGGGCTAAAACGTACATATTTGACGATTTGGCCAATTCGTATGAATTCGTACGAATGACCTATCCCTGACCCCGCCCCTAAACCTACCCATCACGTGGGTTTAGACAAATCGTACGAATTCGTACGAGTGAGGTCGTACGAATTCGTACGAATTAGCCACTTTTTAATCACTCGTACAAATTCGTACGAATTGGTCGTGAGATAGCGTTGGAAATACAGTAAATGCTAAATGTGTGTACAATGCTAAGTGTGTACCAAGCTAAACATGTTTATATCTATTTCTAAAATCTATAATTGTTTCTTGTCCGTTTAACATTCCCTCCCCACTCAATCTGTGAAGTGAACTCCATTTTCAAAATTCAGAAGCACACAGTTCAAAGAATGAGTCATCAGCTGTTCCCGAACTACAGGAAGCCAGACGTGGGATGAAACTCTGCTATTGATGCATATTCAGCGAGAGCTGTTGATTTGAGTCAAAATGAGTGACGTAAAACCCTGTCAATGAACAACACCAAGTTTTTCCACTCCACTGCTCTAGTTTTCCATTGCTTTCTATGTAAACACGATCTGACCTGTTTGACTGTGACCCCTTAGACCTTAAAGGGGTTCTGTCAGGTGTAGGGTTGTCAAAAGTACAATCTTCGATACCAAGTTGGTACTGAAATTTAAAAAATGTGACGATTTGAGCGCAATTGAGCGGAATCATAAACACCTGTGATTGGCCATTGTGTTTACCAGCTCATCGGATATGTCTGTGATTGGCTACAATGATCAGCGCACGGCAGCATTTGAGAGCATATGGAAGTGTTTGAAAGTGTTTTGAAAGCACAAGCGCTCAAACACTCCCGCGCTCGCTGAAGAACGTCATTTAAGTATATTTACAACATGTTTTTGAAGCGCTGATCATTGTAGCCAATCACAGACATATTTAATGAGTGCGTGAACACAATGGCCAATCACAGGTGTTTATGATTCGCTCAAAGCGTCACATTTTAAAAATTTCAGTACCAACTTGGTACTTTTGACAACACTAGTCAGGTGATCATTTTATGGATTTAGTTTTAATTGATTTATTTTGTTTCAATTCATTTTTATTGATTTGTATGAATTGAGCAGCTCGTAAACATACTATATCACTAGAATGAAATAACCTGTTAAACAGGAAAGTATTATGTGATAATTTAAGATATTTCTCCTTTTTGGCATAAAATTGAGCATTAAATATAAGCTTTTTTTCTAAGTGTGTATAAATTCACTGTTG
>CM060633.1:37161053-37221053 GCA_030578275.1 Meda fulgida
AACCCTGTACTAACCGTTTCTGAGGGAGTGAGGGCGGGCCCTTGATATCGCGGGTTCACTTCTCGCTCACTAATGCACAGAATCAGGTCCCAAATCTGCGGAAGATGTCAGCGCCATTTTAGGACTTTGGCGGCTTCACTTTTCACCAATGGAAGATCGTCCATCTTTATTTACAGTCTATGGTTGTGGCGTATTCCTCCTGCACTCTCTCTCTCCTCGTTCTCCGACTCTAATCCTTTTCCCAGCGTATCACATTACGCTATTCTTCCCTTTAATACACATTAATAGTGCGGATATCTGCTGCCGTCGCCTCTGCCAACACAAACACTCTCAAAGCTTAACAAAGCTGCTTTACCTCACTGAGTCTAGCAGAGCTGATTCATAATTCCTCCTCATCCACGGCTGTTTAAGGCCTTGTCCACACTAATACATTTGCTATACTTTTATAATACATTACAAATGCGAACGGACGAAAAGGGTTTGCTTCAACATAAATGCGACTGCGACTCTGAATGCATCCATGATCTCCAAAGGCAAATGAAGATGTAAACATGGACGCACTTTTGACGCAGGAGCAAGTTCTGTCGCATCTGTGACGTCGCTGCCTAAAACTCACTTTTTATCTGTTTACGTGCAAAGAAAGTTTTCCAAAATCTCCACTCTGGCCGGAGTTTTAGAAAGAATCGTTTTCAGAGGCGAATTCTCCGTTTGCGTGTAAACGAAGGGAAATGTCTCCGTTTTTCAAAATAACCATGTACGTGTAAACGGGGCCTCAGACTGAGTTTTTATTCATGAAAACGAAGCTTTTGAAAACACTCTCCAAATTGGATAAATTTGAAAACGCTGTTTTGGCAAGGTAGTGAGGACTGTCAAAACGGAGGTATTTAAAAACAATGACGTAAGTTTAGTCATGTGACACATATTGTACCAATAGATATTCATGTTTATACCGTTTATATTGTCCCTGTTGTGTGCTTTTCACTTTCACACATTTGCTAAAATATGTAACTTTGCACACTCTTCATATCACAGTCCTGCAAAGATGACAGAAAATTCACTCACAATACATGAGAGCCGCCGCGTTTGAGACCAAACATGAGTGAGTGAGTGACCTGGATGCTTCAGTAAATGAGATATTTTGTTAAATAAAATGATCCTGCCCGAAGAATTGCGCGTTTCAGGCCCCGTTTACACGTTTATTTTGAAAAACGGAGACATTTTCCTTCGCTTGTGCCCTTCGTTTACACGCAAACGGAGAATTCGCCTCTGAAAACGATTCTTTCTAAAACTCCGGCCAGAGTGGAGATTTTGGAAAACTTTCTTTGCACGTAAACAGATAAAAAGTGAGTTTTAGGCAGCGACGTCACAGATGCGACAGAACTTGCTCCTGCGTCAAAAGTGCGCCTATGTTTACATCTTCATTTGCCTTTGGAGATCATGGATGCATTCAGAGTCGCAGTCGCATATATGCTGGAGCAAACCCTTTTCGTCCGTGTGCATCTGCAGATACAGCTGCTCTATCATGTCGAGCTGTTTTTGCTATTTCTGATTGGTTAACGTGGGCTTGAGCTTCTCGTCACACTGACACCTACAGGTCTGGCATGCTCTTGACGGCATATATACACGAGTTTGTGTAAACGAACACTTTTCTGAAAACTGACGGTGTGCACGATGTTATTTTTGAAAACAGAGAGTGTGAAATATCCATTTATGAAAATAGCCGGCCACATGTAAACGTAGCCTTAGTAAATTAGATATTTTGCTAAATAAAATGATCCAGCCAGAAGAATTACGCTATAACTTCCATCATCTCAGTGAGCTTCTGTGAGGTTTTACGCATGCGCAGTAAGGTGAATTTAGCTTTTTCAGATGTTTCAGTGGGAATGAGAAACTATTTGAGAAAAAAAAAACTCTTGAAAATGCTAGTGTAGATGCAGCCTAAAATACAAGTGACCTGGCTCATTTGGAGGAGTTTGTGCTCATTTTCTCAGGTGTTTTCTAGAAGTTTGATCCGGGAGTGACAGCAGAGGTCGAGCCGAGTCCTGACCAGATATCCAACAGAAAACAAGCAAACACACAGTGTGAAAGCGAGAGGAGAAGCTTCATGCATTATTCACACTAGCGGCTCTAAACTTCAGTCTTTGGGGGATTGTCTGACATCCCAGATGAATAATTAAGCTCTGACCTTTTATCCTCATTAAAGGTGATGTGGGGGGGGGGGGGGGGGTCCGACTCATAGAAAAGCTGTCAGGAACAGCACAGGAATCAAACGCCACCATGTCTCCACGACACACACACACGACAGACTCTCACACACTTACATGAGCTGTTGAATTTGCTGAAGGTTTAGTTCTGGAAATATGGACATGATTCTTTCTAACTCTGTTCCAAAATAATAGCGAGCTTCTAAAAACAGTGAGCCTTGGATGGATAGGCTAATATGGATCAAATGAATGCATAATTTAATTATCATCTATGCAATACTGCCTTAGGTTTTGGTCAAAAGATGGTATTTTCATACCAAAATCATACACTCACGCATATATACTGTATACTATATACACATGTGTAGTCTACTTCTCACCTGTATGTATGTGCGTGCATATATATATATATACCTATGTGTATGTGTGTGTGTGTGTGTGTGTGCGTGTGTGAGAGACAGAGTGTGAGTGAGTAAAGGTTTGTGTTTGTGTGTGTGTGTGTGTGTGTGTGTGTGTGTGTGTGTGTGTGTGTGTGTGTGTGTGTGTGTGTGTGTGTGTGTGTGTGTGTGTGTGTGTGTGTGTGTGTTTGTCTGTGTGTGTGATATCTGAAATTTCTAAGAAAGCAGAAAAAAGATTGACAAATGCAAACAGCTGGTGCAAAAACGCAAAATCATAAATGCCTATAAAACATGTGGAGGTGAACAAGTGAAATCAAAGCCAAAATCAGACAGATTGTTCTCATTGCACGATAATAAAATGTTCCAAAAAAATAAACACAAGCAATAAATAATAATAAAATAAATTTAATTTAAATTAAATAAATAATAAATATATTGCTTTATAAATCTTATTTTACATCAAAAAATAACATTTACAAAAATGAATATACATAAATAAATATATATATTTGTAAATATAAATAAATCTTATTTTAGATTATGTTGGATTATTTGATTAGAGCAACCATCATGTCAAAAATAATAATAAATAATTGAATTTTATAATACACCATAGATAATTTTCCACTGGCTGCACAAAATGCAATTTGAGCACGTTTTCTTTCCACTGCATCAGATGTTGTGTTGCTGTATAGGGACTCTAATGTGTTTTCTATAGACTCTGAAAGGCCGTTTTATCTGTTGATTCAGTTACGATCATGTGAGTGGAAGTGAACGCAGGGTTATCTGAGCTCATGAGAAGCAGCGCAGAAACTCCAGGCCCGAAACTCGCACACGTTTGAGGCAGAGAGTATTTATAGCCAGAAGAGAAATAATTCATTGTTCATCAGAGTGGAGATTGTACACAAACACAACAGCTGTGCTGGATTAAAACAAACCCTCCACTGCGTCCCTCATCTTTCTGCTGGCTCTCTCTCTCTTTCTTTGAAGCGTGTTTTTCACACTGTGGCTCTTTCCACTGCAGAAGCCTTGTGTCTGACACACACCTGGACCTCACGTATCACACACACACACACACACACAACACGCCACTGAAGACATTCTCCAAACCTCAGACTCTACTTCAACTCTAATGACTGATGAATCTGAAACCGTTGCGCAATAGTCAATATGCAGCTGCTTATTCTATAATTCTATATTATTTGACGAATTTTAATCGGTGAAACTTGTGAAATAGACAGTGTAAGAATTTAATTCTATATTCTGTGATGAATTTAAAACTGCTAAATCTGAAAAGTGTGAAGTAGTCAAAGTGCAGCAGTTTAATTCTATAATTCTTTATTCTGTGATGAATTTGAAACAGCTAATTCAGAAACTTGTGTAATAGTCAAAATGCAGCAGCTTAATTCTATAATTCTATATTATTTGACGAATTTTAATCGGTGAAACTTGTGAAAAAGACAGTGTAACAGTTGAATTCTATATTTTATGATAAATTTGAAACTAAATCTGCAACGTGTGCAATAGTCGAAATGCAGCAGCTTAATTCTATAATTCTTTATTCTGTGACAATTGAAATGGCTACTTCGGAAACTTGTGTAATAGTCAAAATGCAGCAGCTTAATTCTATAATTCTATATTTGACGAATCTGAATCGGTGAAACTGTTGTGAAATAGACAGTGTAAGAGTTTAATTCTATATTCTGTGATGAATTTGAAACGGCTAAATCTGAAAATTGTGCAATAGTCAAAATGCAGCAGTTTAATTCTATTATTCTTTATTCTGTGACAAAATTTAAGCGGCTACTTCGGAAACTTGTGTAATAGTCAAAATGCAGCAGCTTAATTCCATAATTCTATATTATTGACGAATCTGAATTGGTGAAACTGTTGTGAAATAGACAGTGTAACAGTTTAATTCTATATTCCATGATCGTGTAATTAAGTTTGTTAAAAATAGCCATGAAAGTGTATTTTCTAAGTGGCCTTTTGCTTTGCTTTTGCAAGTACGGTAATTACAAACACATTTTTATGATTTGAATTACAGTACACATGCACTTTTTTCACAAGGGTACCAGAAAATATCATCGTTATTTTTTAACACCAGAATAAACGAGGTGTGAAATGCCACTGCATGCAGAATCCATGAAAGGTGAACTGATTGCATATCCTAGTGAACTGAATATAGAGGTAGGTCTGTTCCCTCTTTATCTAAATGGTTAATGGCTTTTTGTTGAGCTGAAAAGGACCCAGAAAGAAATAAGAAGCTTTTCCTCTGAAAGCCCAGGACTCCTTCCAGAATTACATCTGAAGACACTCTCTCTCTCTCTGCCTTTCTCATTCAGTTCAGTAATGCACACGAGCCAAATGCTCTTCTCTACAGTGCAAATTTGACTATCAAACCTGATTAAAGTGTATTCTAATGGAGGAAAGTCTTTCATCTTGATTAAACTCAAATTTAGGGAATTAAGCTTCAATTTTCAGTTGCACAGAAGAAAGTGAATATAATCTCGTATTGAAAATCAATACATGAACACAAGACTGATTGCTCCCTTCAAGTCCATATTTATCTACTTAAAGGAATCGAGATTACGAAATGAAGAAACATGCACACATTCATATGCATATATGGGTGAATCTCTGAGAAATCATCACCAGCCTCGTTTTAATCTGTTAAAGTAACTCGAGTCCATGTGTGCACCATTTAAGATTCCCATTGCATGTACAGATATTGAGGACCTATATGCCCTTTCTCAGAGTCTTGATGTTTCTGGCTCTACTAGAACAGGTTTTCCTGCTTGAATGTTGATTATTTCCTCATATCCTCCATTGTTGCGGCTCCTCTCTCTCCAGTCTGTCAGTAACTCTGTTTACTTCCTGTCTCTGTGAAGCCCCTCCTTCTGAAAAGCACACTGTGCTCTGATTGGCCGTCTGGAGCAGTGTGTTGTGATTGGTCGAGCGCTTCAAGTGTGTTTGGGAAATGTCCCGCCCCTTTCCATAACCTCCAGTTTAACACACTACTAACCAACTCAACCAGGCCCCGCCCCTTTATTCTGCATGTGAATTATCCTCTGGTGCTCTACTGTCATTTTTGACCGAAAATATTTACATTTGTTCTTTTTAGAATTGTTTTCTTCATCAGAATGGTACGAAACTTGGTAAAGGTTTTGGCACTTGCTATGTGAACACAAACAAAATCATGGACATGATTCGAACTGGTTAAATGGTCCTGAAATAAAAAGTTACAAAGTCACGGTCAAAAATGAGCGCATTAGAAATGCACGGGAGACGAATTTCATCTAGCGGAAGCGTTTGGTACTGCAGCCAAACTAAATCTCACTGAAAGCTCATTTTTTTGAGACACCAACCTCAAATTTTGGACACAACTTGTTTAGATTTATGGCGTTGATTTTCTCACCGTTTTAGAGTAAAACATGTTTTTGAAAATATATAGTTCCTATAATTTTTATTTTATTTTTTTATAACAATAAACGTAAAATTCTTTAACTTTTTTTAAGTTCACTTTTTAAAACTTTTCAGTTCAGAAATACTCTGTCAAGTGTCGTCTTTGAAAAGAGATCAAACTTCAGTCTGTTGCTCTAAACTAAAGCATTCAAGATTTACGACAGTTTAAGTTGGAAATTACATTTTCAGGTCTATGCTCAAAAAGTGAAGACATGGATTATAAATACAGCTTAAATATAATTTAGTACCATAAAATCCCCTAAAAGTACAAAATATGAAATAAAAAACATGATCGAACTAAAATATAGTACATTCATTTTATTGAAATAAAAAATAATTAATTTTGGTCATTTTTGACCAACACGGGAAGAGCACCAGAGAGGAATATTACAGACTACAATGGAGACGTTTCAGGGAGTTCAGAAACAGAGACACTGATATAGAGAATAACTCTATACAACATTACATTACACACTAAAGAAAGATGAATTTGTAGAAAAAGCAGAATATGTCCTCTTTAAAGATGCATATTCACATGCACTCTGTAACACGGTACATGCAGCTCTGCTTCCCTGCGGGGTCTGGAGCGGATCTTTCCTCAGGTCTGTGGGAACGCAGGAGCCATCTGGAGTGTGACTGTGTGTTCCTGCCAGCGCTGAGACTCTCCGTACACACACACACACACACACACAACCTGACAGCGCAGCCTGCGTGCGTCAGACCCCGCGGTACACCAGCAGCTCCAGCACAACGCATGCTAACAACGACTCAAGCTAACAATACAACAACCAGAGAAAACTGTGATTGAGACGTTCTTCAGATGTTCCTCAAGAGCAACAAAGTCAGCATGAAATGGAAGGTACGGCAGTCTTTTCTTCCCTATTGTGACGTATGTCCGAGTGAAACACTTCTGGAACAAGAACAAATGTGGGCGGGGCTTGATTGTGTCTGTGGGGAATTGATTGGTTGGTTGTGGTTTGCTATTGGTGGATCTCATGTGAGTGACAGGTTATAGCCCCGCCCTCGCAATATTAAACACGTCATCAGAGAAGAAAATTATTATTATTATTATTATTATTATAGAATAAGGATGTGCATGGTTAAATAATTTAATATTTTTATATTAAAAATTAGAATTGTCAATTTTGATTTCTTGGTGACTATGAAACTGTCATTTTGCCAAATTATTTTCACTTTTGTATCATTCAAATTTGCCGGGAAATCAAACCCTTGATCTCGGCGTTAATATGCTCTACTCTTTGACCTACGTTTGTTAATATTTTTAGCAGAAACTGACACAAAGAAACAAAAGTGAGAACATCATTAAATCTCTTTTGTTGCATTATTTCCCTGTTATCACCGTGAAGTTGCTTTGAAACAATCTGTATAGTAAAGAGTGCTGTATAATAAAGGTGAGTTGACTCTTGAGGCCTCAGAAATATATTTTACACACGCACTCACTCTTTCCAGGTCAATGACAGACGCTGCGGGTTTGGCTGATTTTTCTTTCATTTTGGATACATGATATATAGTCCTGACAGGAGCATTTTCACAGTGTGAATCTAAATTACAGCAGAGAAGGACAGATAGCGACCTGATGACCACCGATGGAGCTTGACAGCATCATTCGTCATGTCACGGCTGTCACTTTTATACAGCTTTACAATGTAAATCAGAGAATCCTTGAATTAATGTGGCGTGTTCAAAAATGACAAAGCAGTGAAAACAGAACGAAGGACATGTGTGCTGGATAAATGGACCGCTAGTTTTATGAATCTAAAAACTTCAAGGTCTGACCTCAAAATACAGGAATTTCATTGCAGAGTCTGAAATTTGAACATTGATCAAAACACTGCAATCCAGTAATTGAATTAATCTTGAACTGCACAACACTTAAAACATCTACATCAACAGAGCAGATACTCGTGTGAAATCTTACGAATCAAAGATTAAACTTGCATTTGAAGTCCATTCATGCTTCAGAATTCAAATTAATAACTTTGGCAACTTGTTTAAAGACTCTCACGCATAATAAGACATGCATCTTCCAACAATAAAATCACTTAAAAATGCATTATTTCTTTGTGATCATCATGGAAGAAGTGACATTATTTGTGCATGAACAGAATCCAGATAGAGACCTTCATTTCTCAAAATTCCCCAAATTTTGAGTTGTAAAATTACCCATATTCGAATCAATTAAAGTATTTTCAACAATAGCATAGTTCTGCAGACTGTCAGAAACCTGAGCATATAACGTCACCCTTACAAAAAGTTAACCATGGAAACCATACCATAGTGTGGTAAAATTCCATCGCTACTACTGTTAATATTGTACAGTCATAAATCTGTATCTGTGCAAGTGCATCAAATAGACTTCAAAACCTTGTGCCACAGTTTTACAGTACGCTAATACAAACAAGTATAGTATTTAGTCGAAAACGTGTGGTCAGCATGGTAAGTTTGTCTAAGGGCTGTGAGATGTTTAACCACCTTCTCATACAAGTATAATAAATCCATTTGTGCAGGAGGACAATAAAACTATCGGAACCGACCTGTGCAGATGCTGACGATGTTGATGATGATGAGGGACTGAGATCAGATAATTTTCAGCACCATGGAAAGCGCGATTCAACATCCACTCGGGCTGTGTTTGAGATCCTCCTGTTGCCTGATGATCCAGACCCGGTTCGGTCCGTCGGAATGATGCGCGTGTCTGATATATATATATATGTATATATTTCCTTTGTGAGTCTCTGTGGAAGGAAACCGCAAAACTGTTCACACATCTGCAGTGCGCGCGCGCTCGGGATCCGCGGGGAAACTGTCTGCAGCTTTAGTTCTGTGTGATGAAGAGGATCGGAACTGAAAACTCCCAGTACAGACGAAGGAGTGCATGCGCCGCCTCTTAGAGAGAGAGAGAGAGAGAGAGAGAGAGAGAGAGAGAGAGAGAGAGAGAGAGAGAGAGCGCAGTGTGGGTGTCCTCGCGCTGTGATTCAGTGTGAATAGAGTGGATCTGTTCCACTCATCATCATCACACAGCATTGCACGAGCGAATCTCATGAAACCCGTCAAGAACATGTGCCGATCACATTCAACCACAAAACAATTATTTTGCTTGAAGAAAGAAAATATATAAAGTAGACTAATCTTTAGGGCCATTACGATTTTGAATGTCGACATTCACGGGAATGTGTTGGATTTGCTTTAAAACAACTTTCACACTGGTAGACACTGGTCTCGCTAGTACATTTCACAAATTAATTCAAGTCTTGCGTTGAATTAAAATTACTGTAAAAGTATTTTCTTGTAAAACATACTCCAATAATCGTTTTACCTAGGCTACAACTTCGAAAAATATGTTTGTGTGTATATATATATATATATATATATATATATATATATATATTTTTTTTTTTTTTTTTTTTTTTTTTTACTTGCGTCTTTCCAAAGCCCAAAGTTGCTTTACCCAAGGTTTGAATACCAGACATATTATGTAGATGGGGGAACAAAATACTATGGAAGTCAAAGGCTACCATCAACTGGTTACCAACATTCTTCAAAATATCTTCTTTTGTGTTCAACAGAAGAAACTCATACAGGTTCGGAACAACACAAGGGTGAGTAAATGAAAGAATTGTCACTTCTGGGTGACCTATCTCTTCAAGGTGATTTGCCTCCAGCCATAGCTTGAGGCTTTTGATGCAAGTTGTGTAGAGGAAACACTGAGGTGTGAAGAGTGCTAAAATAAATCTGTATGCTAAAATAAATAGAACCCAAAGCATCTGATTATTAGTCCAAGTGGTAACTAGTAAAAAGTAGAGGGCCCATAACAGAGCCTTGAGGTACACCAGGTATGAATTTGTGTAGTTTGAATGCAATTGCATGAGGAAAGGACATCCGAAATGTACCGTTCTGTGGGTGGAAACCCACTCGATAAACAACTGAGATCTTATTTGTAATATTATGTGCATTTATGAATGACTACAAATATTAGTCTAAATATTGGAGGTTTTAAGAATAAAAGTATGAGCTTTTTTTTTAAACAGATACATAAGGGATTATAAGGATTTTGTTTATAGGTTTTGTATTGTGCCAGTTTGCTCCTGTGTGTGTGTGTGTGTGTGTGTGTGTGTGTGTGTGTGTGTGTGTGTGTGTGTGTGTGTGTGTGTGTGTGTGTGTGTGTGTGTGTGTGTGTGTGTGTGTGTGTGTGTGTGTGTGTGTGTGTGTGTCAGGGAATAAGATTTCTGGAGATGATTATATGTGATTCAGAGAATCCATCCTCAGTAACCCGTTTATCCGTATCCTCGGGTTCAGACGCTCTGTCTCTATCTGTCTGTCTCTGCCTGTCTGTCTCTACCTGTCTGTCTCTATCTGTCTGTCTCTGCCTGTCTGTCTCTATCTGTCTGTCTCTATCTGTCTGTCTCTATCTGTCTGTCTCTATCTGTCTGTCTCTACCAGTCTATCTGTACCTGTCTGTCTCTACCTGTCTGTCTCTACCTGTCTCTGTACCTGTCTGTCTCTATCTGTCTCTATCTGTCTGTCTCCACATGTATGTCTCCACCTGTCTGTCTCTATCTGTCTGTCTCTACCTGTCTGTCTCTATCTGTCTCTGTCTGTCTCCACATGTATGTCTCCACCTGTCTGTCTCTATCTGTCTGTCTATCTGTCTGTCTCTATCTGTCTGTCTGTCTGTCTCTTCCTGTGTCCCTTCCTGTCTGTTTCTATCTGTCTATCTGTCTGTGTCTATCTGTCTGTCTGTCTCTTCCTGTGTCTCTTCCTGTCTGTTTCTATCTGTATGTGTCTACCTGTCTGTCTATATCTGTCTGTCTGTCTGTCTCTTCCTGTCTGTCTCTTCCTGTCTGTCTCTTCCTGTTTGTCTGTCTGTCCATCTGTCTGTCTCTATCTGTCTGTCTGTCTATCTGTCTGTCTCTATCTGTCTGTCTCCTCCTGTCTGTCTCTTCCTGTCTGTCTCTATCTGTCTCTGTCTGTCTCCACATGTATGTCTCCACCTGTCTGTCTCTATCTGTCTGTCTCTATCTGTCTGTCTCTATCTGTCTGTCTGTCTGTCTCTTCCTGTCTCCCTTCCTGTCTGTTTCTATCTGTCTATCTGTCTGTGTCTATCTGTCTGTCTGTCTCTTCCTGTGTCTCTTCCTGTCTGTTTCTATCTGTATGTGTCTACCTGTCTGTCTATATCTGTCTGTCTGTCTGTCTCTTCCTGTCTGTCTCTTCCTGTCTGTCTCTTCCTGTTTGTCTGTCTGTCCATCTGTCTGTCTCTATCTGTCTGTCTCTACCTGTCTCTATCTGTCTGTCTATCTGTCTGTCTCTATCTGTCTGTCTCTACCTGTCTGTCTGTCTCTATCTGTCTGTCTATCTGTCTGTCTCTATCTGTCTGTCTGTCTCTACCTGTCTGTCTGTCTGCCTGTCCATCTGTCTGTCTCTATCTGTCTGTCTGTCTATCTGTCTGTCTCTATCTGTCTGTCTGTCACTATCTGTCTGTCTGTCTGTCTGTCTGTCTATCTGTCTGTCTCTATCTGTCTGTCTCTATCTGTCTGTCTGTCTCTATCTGTCTGTCTCTACCTTTCTCTGTCTGTCTCTACCTGTCACTGTCTGTCTCTATCTGTCTGTCTGTCTGTCTATCTGTCTGTCTCTATCTGTCTGTCTCTATCTGTCTGTCTGTCTATCTGTCTGTCTCTATCTGTCTGTCTCTACCTGTCTCTGTCTGTCTCTATCTGTCTGTCTGTCTATCTGTCTGTCTCTATCTGTCTGTCTCTACCTGTCTCTGTCTGTCTCTATCTGTCTGTCTGTCTATCTGTCTGTCTCTATCTGTCTGTCTCTATCTGTCTGTCTCTACCTGTCTCTACCTGTCTCTGTCTGTCTCTACCTGTCTCTATCTGTCTGTCTCTACCTGTCGGTCTGTCTCTATCTGTCTGTCTCTACCTATCTGTCTGTCTCTACCTGTCTGTCTCTACCTATCTGTCTGTCTCTACCTGTCTCTATCTGTCTGTCTCTACCTGTCGGTCTGTCTCTACCTGTCTGTCTCTACCTATCTGTCTGTCTCTACCTGTCTGTCTCTACCTGTCTGTCTCTACCTATCTGTCTGTCTCTACCTGTCTCTATCTGTCTGTCTCTACCTATCTGTCTGTCTCTACCTGTCTGTCTCAGTCAGTAACATTTTGCTCCAGTTCTTGTGAAGGGACTGAAGAAAACACATGCATCTCCTCTGACATGTGACTTTCCCTGTGAATGTCATCTCCACTTGTTTTTATATGATTTCAGATACTCAAGAACTAGTCTGAGACATCAGATTCATCAGAATGGACATTTCCTGCAGTAGTCAGCCATTAAAATTACATCTGTACGCTTAAAGTCATTTGCAACCTCCATATAGTGACACATTGCTGCTGTAGATGCCACTATCTGAACACAGACAGCATCTTTCTTCATTGATGGACATTCAAAATGAGTGCAAGCATATTATCATAAAACTTTACCAAAGGTTTACGTTGATCTGAATTGCATGCACTGAGGAATTTTGCTTTTTGGGTTAAAAATGTGTCTTGACTTATTTGAATTATTTGGAAATATAAACACAAAGAAAATGTTGCCAAGCATTTTCAAGTTGTAGTTAAATTCTATTAACCTCATTATTGTCACGTTCTGTTGTGGTTTCAGTTTCATTTTCAAAGGTTTTATTTTGTCTTCATCATTTCCTGTGTTTTCGTTTTGGTGATTCATTGTTTCATTGATTAGTTCAGACCTGGTCTTGTGTTGGTTGTGTTCTTCATGCATTTGATTTTATTTTCATTTTGGATTTCATTCTTTAGTGTTATTTAATAAAGTTATCCGTAACGCCTCACCTCATCATCAAAACATTACAATTATCATCAAATCAAACAGAAACTAATTTAATACAGATGTATTAAATAATCAGATATGGTGTCTTACGTGATGCTAGTGAATATTCATAACATTCTGACTCGATGGATCCACAATCCACTTCACTTACAGTAGCAGATATAAAGCAATGCTGTGGGCTCTGAAAGAGAGAGAGAGCGAAATAAAGAGAGAGAGAGAGAGAGAGAGAGAGGCATGCTGCAAACCTCAACATTCACTTCTATAATATATGCAATGCATAATGAAAATAAATAATAAAAGTTTGAATCAGAAATGCAAAAAGTTCTTCAGGGAATAAAATCAAAAGGCATGTTCAAAAGGATCATTATTTTGAGAAGAAGAGCAAAGGGAGACTGGTGATTTTCTACACCTTTCATGCAAATAAGATTGTCTCGAAGTTCACAAAGGCAGAAAATGAACCCTATTACCAACATCAGAGCAACATATCTCATATCTCAATGTTTTTAAAGACCCCGCAAAATGTGTTTATCTGCTAAAAGTCCAATTTATGACCTCAAAGCAACAGACAAGAAGGAAACATTAATAATCAGAAGCAAATAAAATCATGATTTATTTTTTGATGATTAAATTCACCTGTCTCTGTCATGTCGCCCTCTGCTGCACAGGGACTGCACTGCATTTACACAAGCATCATCTCCATTGAACAGCTTCAGCATGTTAAACCTTTCTTAATGCAGGTCCCAATGTATTAACAGCTATCATTAGCATTCCCATTCATCTCAATGGCAGAGGCTCTGATGGTCTCTTTTTCCAAGCGGCACACAAACACCAACACTCGCTCACCGAATCATTCACAGCTCTGAAGTGCAGCAAATTGATGCTTTAGTTTCAGATGCTTGATCCGGCTCTTCGTCACTGATTGCATGAGCATTTGTGAAGTGTATGCCAAGAGTTTAGCGCTCACAGCACTGAAAGTCAGAAAAACATCTCAGGGCCTGGAGAGAGAAGCTGCCAAGATGAATCTAGTGTTCGTTCAGTTCATCATGTGTCAGACCGAGAGAGAGACGAGATCTTCAGCAGAACGAAAGAAAGAAAGAAAGAAAGAAAGAAAGAAAGAAAGAAAGAAAGAAAGAAAGAAAGAAAAGAAAGAAATAACGAACAAAAGAACGAAAGAAAGAAAGAACTAACGAACGAACAAAAGAAAGATAGATAAAAAGATAGAAAGAAAGAAAGAAAGAAAGAAAGAACAAACGAAAGAAAGAAAGAAAGAAAGAAAGAAAGAACGAACGAAAGAAAGATAGATAGAAAGATAGAAAGAAAGAAAGAAAGAAAGAAAGAAAGAAAGAAAGAAAGAAAGAAAGAAAGAAAGAAAGAAAGAAAGAAAGAATGAACGAACGAACGAACGAATGAACGAAAGAAAAAGAAAGAACGAACGAAAGAAAGAACGAAAGAAAGAACGAATGAAAGAAAGATAGAACGAAAGATAGAAAGAAAGATAGAAAGAACAAAAGAACGAAAGAAAGAAAGAAAGAAAGAAAGAAAGAAAGAAAGAAAGAAAGAAAGATAGAATGAAAGAACGAAAGAAAGAACGAATGAAAGAAAGATAGAACGAAAGATAGAAAGAAAGATAGAAAGAACAAAAGAACGAAAGAAAGAACGAAAGAATGAAAGATAGAACGAAAGAAAGAAAGAATGAAAGAAAGAAGGATAGAATGAAAGAACGAAAGAAAGAAAGAACGAACAAAAGATAGAACGAAATAAAGAAAGAAAAAAGAACGAATGAAAGAAAGAAAGAAGAGCATAAGATGCCATAAAGCAAATCTAAATTCTAAATTTTATTCAATTTAATTCACATTCATTTGTATTTTCACAATACACATAATTTCAAAGCAGCTTTACAGAAAATCTGTTATCAGAGGTAACTGTCCAAGTTATGCATTTCAGAAATGTACATATAAAAAAAATCACAGTTCGCTAAAAATGTATTAATTTAAACAATGTAATAATTTAAGTCAGAAACAATGAGCTCATTGAAGTAATGAATACTTGTTTTTTAATACTCCAAAAATACTAAATTTTATACCAGTAATAGTTTTATACTGTACATTGAATTCCATGCAATCATGTGCACTAGTGCTCATAACCTCTGCTCATAACCTTTGACCTGGATGCTCATAACCTCTGACCTGGATGCTCATAACCTCTGACCTGGATGCTCATAACCTCTGCTCATAACCTTTGACCTGGATGCTCATAACCTCTGACCTGGATGCTCATAACCTCTGCTCATAACCTTTGACCTGGATGTTCATAACCTTTGACCTGGATGCTCATAACCTTTGACCTGGATGCTCATAACCTCTGCTCATAACCTTTGACCTGGATGTTCATAACCTTTGACCTGGATGCTCATAACCTCTGACCTGGATGCTCATAACCTCTGCTCATAACCTTTGACCTGGATGCTCATAACCTCTGCTCATAACCTTTGACCTGGATGCTCACAACCTCTGCTCATAAACTTTGACCTGGATGCTCATAACCTCTGACCTGGATGTTCATAACCTTTGACCTGGATGCTCATAACCTTTGACCTGGATGCTCATAACCTCTGCTCATAACCTTTGACCTGGATGTTCATAACCTTTGACCTGGATGCTCATAACCTCTGACCTGGATGCTCATAATATCTGCTCATAACCTTTGACCTGGATGCTCATAACCTCTGCTTATAACCTTTGACCTGGATGCTCATAACCTCTGCTCATAACCTTTGACCTGGATCCTCATAACCTTTGACCTGGATGCTCATAACCTCTGCCCTGGATGCTCATAATCTCTGCCCTGCATGCTCATAACCTCTGCCCTGGATGCTCATAACCTCTGCCCTGGATGCTCATAACCTCTGCCCTGGATGATCATAACCTCTGCACTGGATGATCATAACCTCTGCCCTGGATGCTCATAACCTCTGCCCTGGATGATCATAACCTCTGCCCTGGATGCTCATAACTTCTGCCATGGATGATCATAACCTCTGCCCTGGATGCTCATAACCTCTGCTCATAACCTCTGCCCTGGATGATCATAATCTCTGCCCTGGATGATCATAACCTCTGCCCTGGATGCTCATAACCTCTGCCCTGGATGCTCATAACCTCTGCCCTGGATGCTCATAACCTCTGCCCTGGATAATCATAACCTCTGCCCTGGATGATCATAACCTCTGCTCAGAACCTCTGCCCTGGATGATCATAACCTATATCACTGCACTGGATGATCATAACCTCTGCCCTGGATGCTCATAACCTCTGCCCTGGATGATCATAACCTCTGCACTGGATGCTCATAACTTCTACCCTGGATGATCATAACCTCTGCCCTGGATGCTCATAACCTCTGCCCTGGATGATCATAACCTCTGCACTGGATGATCATAACCTCTGCCCTGGATGCTCATAACTTCTGCCCTGGATGATCATAACCTCTGCCCTGGATGCTCATACTGTAACCTCTGCTCATAACCTCTGCCCTGGATGATCGTAATCTCTGCCCTGGATGATCATAACCTCTGCCCTGGATGATCGTAATCTCTGCCCTGGATGCTCATAACCTCTGCCCTGGATGATCGTAATCTCTGCCCTGGATGATCATAACCTCTGCCCTGGATGCTCATAACCTCTGCCCTGGATGCTCATAACCTCTGCCCTGGATGCTCATAACCTCTGCCCTGGATGATCATAACCTCTGCACTGGATGCTCATAACCTCTGCTCATAACCTCTGCCCTGGATGATCATAACCTCTGCACTGGATGATCATAACCTCTGCACTGGATGATCATAACCTCTGCCCTGGATGCTCATAACCTCTGCCCTGGATGATTATAACCTCTGCACTGGATGCTCATAACTTCTACCCTGGATGCTCATAACCTCTGCTCATAACCTCTGCCCTGGATGATCATAACCTCTGCCCTGGATGATTATAATCTCTGCCCTGGATGCTCATAACCTCTGCCCTGGATGCTCATAACCTCTGCCCTGGATGATCATAACCTCTGCCCTGGATGATTATAATCTCTGCCCTGGATGCTTATAACCTCTGCCCTGGATGCTCATAACCTCTGCCCTGGGTGCTTTTATATTTTTTGAAGGATGTTTTTAAATCCCTGTGGGAAAAATGCATGAGGCAAGGCCACTGAAAACCTGCTGTATTCACTCGCATTTCTGTGCGTATTCTGTTAACGGCCCCATCTAATAAATGCTCCAGCGCACCGATGCTTATGCTGATTGCTAATATTCCCCATCCACGCGCCACATGACCTTGTCATTTTCAATAAAGCCCGTTGAGACGGCAGCGGAAGAAGCAAAAAGCCACAGCTAAAAGAAAAGAAAACCTGCAACAATCCAGCCACCAGGGAAATCTCCACAGCTTTAAACCCAGCAAAACAGAAGAAACTCTATCCAACACGGCCAAAAGCAGAACACAGGCCTGCGGTGATGCTGCTGTATAAACGCTTCACGAACAGGCAAAACAAATGGTTTTATTGGAGCAAAAGATCAAAATAATTCAATGGAGAGAGAAATTAGATATGCAAATGCGAGGGGGTTTTGAATTTACCAACATGTGTAGAGTTAAAAGCACAAACCCCAAGGCTCTCAATTTCTTTTCCGCACAGGTCGCTGCCGTGAATGTGGAAAGCACACACAGATAACGCTTCCAAAAGACGCTGTTTAATGAATATGCTTATTCCAGCAACACGTCTTTCTCTCATTTTCTGCTTTTATGACCAGCCTCAAAGCAAAGCTGAGACATGAAGGGGTGTTTGATCTGAGTCCGCTCCACACAGGAGTTTATTAGCCGCTTAAACTCATCTGAAGTTATGGACTGGCGTGACCCGCGGGCCGGATCCGGGACCAGCTCTCGGAGGTCGTATCTGTTTAATTGCAGAATGCTGAGTTGTGTGTGAGTCAGCGTTACTGTAAGTGGAGTGTGTTGTAAAGAGCTGCGCCGTCTGGACCGACCTGTCGATTGATCAAGATAAATGAAGAGCAGCAGCCGGTTAATGAACTACAGCACTGGAATGTGAATCTTACAATTTAGCAGCAAGTACTTTAAGACTCATGTTTACAAACACACACACACACACACACACACACACACACACACACACACACACACACACACACACACACACACACACACACACACACACACACACCTTTATATAAAATTTGAAGGTTAAAATGAAGGTTATCACTGACTTCAGGGGTCATAATTGTTCATTTGATCTAACTACTTAACGAAGGGGATTTAACAGACCTTAAAAGAAATCCTTTCATTGTGAGAAAGAAAAAAAAATCACCCATTTAGGACGTCCCCAAGTCAGGTAGTCAGATATAGGCCTTTCTGTAGCTCGTGGTGTTGTGAGACGCCCTCATTAGCATTAGCATGAGCATTAGCATGAGCAGTGTCAGGCCTCTAGCGAACGCTTTGGCTCGGCTCAGGGTCACGGAGTCACACTTTTATTTGTCCTGCGCTGCCGACGGCCCCTGAAGAGACGAGAACAGCCGTCGAGAGAGCGCTCGTGCTCATCTTCATGTCAGGAGCGTTCAAAACTGCCCTGTAGCGACTCTGGAGCGGGTCACAGGGATGCATATTACATGTCCATTATTCATATCTGCTCAGAGGGCTTAGGGATTTATTACTTTTTGAACTTTCAGCGCTTTTTTGTGGGGAAAACTAGCCAAAATATTTAAGACAAGACACTACTGGTAAAAACATTATGTTAATATGCACTGGTCAATTCTGTGATTTTCTTTCAGGCTAGTGGACAGAAAACATCCAAAATATATATCTAAGCGTTTTATGATACGTTATCTATTTAGGTTTGTGGATTTCAGTTACGATACACATCTTTACAGGCTGTGAGTCAGACATCTCCACTTCAGAAGAACTCACATCAAACTTTACCGCTTTATTCCTATCTATATTCTGAAGGATTTTACAGAGGGGATAATTTGCCTGATTATACATTTCATTCCTAAAAACCTATTCACAGTCTGATTTATGGAGCGATAAATATAATGAGCGAGTCATTGAATCATTAATTCAACCATTTTATTTTATAATTCAAATTAAATATTTTTAAATGGACTGTAGCAATTCATCTTTTGTCAGAACTCTAGTGAATTGTATGTTATTTTTAGTACTGGCAAAATTAACAAAACAAATATTTAACGCAATTAATGCAGCATACGTTTTTCCCGTCAATATGATCACGCTCTTATTCATGCAAATGCTTTTAAACCATTCAAGCTTGATAAGACACAAAAAAGAACTCAGCAGTACTGGAACCCGTCTGTGAATCTCCTGTCTGTGTGACACACACACACACACACACAAACACACACACACAAAGGCAAAAACACATAAAAATACTCGTTTTGTCGAATATCCTCGCAAGCACAGTCTTAAATGAGTTAAACTAAGTTTTAAAGTCCCCCTGTGGTGAAAACAAGCTTTTAAATGTTGTTTATATGTGGTGTTTTTATTATGCTTTAAAACCATGTGTAAATTCATAAATCGACAGCATTGCTGAGTATTTTCTGCATAAAACTGCAGTGAACCAAAGACAGTCTCAAAAAGCTGGTGTTTCTGACGTCACAAACTACCTTGTAAACAATCAGATCAACGTGTGATCCAGTGGATCTCTGAGTGAGTGAGTGAGTGGAGGCGGGGCTCATTTGCATATTCATAGAACTGCGTATACTAAATGAGGCAAGGACATTTTTTTTCAAGGAAATTTTTTATAAATATGTCATTTTGGTGATCAAAGATGAGTTTTAAGGGATCAAATTGTTGACTTCAGGGGGACTTTAAAATACAGGCAGCTATATGTTGTTTCAACATTAATTTGGAGATTAAATGTGAAATATTACAATAAGAAAATAGATTAAAAACTATAATGTTAGGTGCAATTAATTGTGATTAAGTAGCAGAAAAAAAAGTGCGATTAATTTTTTATTCTTTTGATTGACAGCACTTGTTATTTTCCTTAGTGGTCCATTCAGAATCGTGGGAGACTCACGATCTCAATTTAAACAAAAAAAACAAAAAATAGTGATTCTTAATTCATCCAGAATCGTGCAGCTCTACTTTGCAGAATCTAGTGAACCATTTCCCAGAAGTGCCAGATCAATAACCATGTGGGCAGAGATTTCAATGCCCAGCAAAGGCCAATACAGCCTCAAACAAAACAGGACAAAAATACCCCCCCCCCCCCCGCATTATCGGCTGTTCCTAATGTTTATTCCCTTTTCATCATAAAATGTCATTATATGCCCAGCCAGCGTTCCAGTCTATTTGTAATGGAGCGTCACAATGAGCTGCTCTTGTTGTCTTTATTCGAAGCGTGGATGACTTTATTTGCCGCGGGAGGATTCATGTTGGTGTCAGGGCCACGGAGCCATCCATCTTTCTCCCAGAGAAGTGCAGAGATGAGTTGTGTCTTCTCCAATCCCGCGGCCATATATTTAACTCCAATCTCTGTCACCGCCCCGCGAGCTTGGAGGAGACCAATTTTCTATATTTCAGCCGACAGCTTGAAAATGAACATTAAATATTGATCGCGGGTTACGTGACAAGCGCTGGGATGCTGTGAACCCTCCGGTCAGCCGGATCTATTTTGGCCGGAGCTATTTTTGGCCGTGTCTTCCAGCGGTTTGTGGCATTATGGGTCGAGAGCTTTTCCCTCAGAGTAATTTAATCTTTAAATGTTTATCGGATAAACATTTCAAAACCAAGCAGGCGACAGTCGAGAACTCAGGTGATCAATGGCGTTTGAGAACACGGGTCGTTTAGCATTAATAAAAATGCACCGTAAAATAGTATGAAACAAGAACACGGTTGAGTCAGTGTTATTATTATACTAAAACTAATAGAATCGTTTTCCTATATTGAATATATCTGAAATCAAATTAAATATATTAGAAAATATTAAAACTTACTTAAGTGAACAATAATACTTTTAAGATGAAATAGGCCTAGCCTACTAAAATTTAAATATATTAAAGTTAATTATATAAACAATTTATATTATTGCTGTCAAATCGATTAATCACATCTAACATAAAAGTTTGTTAATATAATATATATTTTTATATAAATAAATTATTAATATAGGCTATGTGTAAACAAACATCTAGAAATACACACACACACACACACACACACACACACACACACACACACACACACACACACTGTATATATAGGCCTACGCACAAACTTTTGTTAGATGTGATTAGTCGCCATTACGTGATTTGACAGTCATTTATATACAAATGCATAAACATGAATAAATATTTTTAATATATATAAAATATGAAACCAAAATGGACTATTAACTTTCTTAATGCATGTGTTCCTGCTCTTATACTCTCATAATCTTTCGTCAAAAAATATAATAACTCGCTTTTCCTCCGAAACAACTTTGCTTTTCGGCTGATGTCACAAATCCCGAGATTTTCACCTCCAATTCCCTCCATCCACGCTTCTCACCATCCTGATGGTCAACACAAGCCTTTCTGAATATCAGATTTCACTCTGAAATCAAATGCATCACATTACCGAAGTGAAATGGATCGTGTCATGTTGGCATGCCTAAATACATGCAAATCAATTATAAACTACTTCACTAAAGCAATATTGCACTTTCAAAAGCCTGTTCATATCGTTACTTGAACGATCAAACATGGTAAAACACAGACCTCTGACTCCAACAGAGCAATAACTACATGCCGCTCCGCTGCATAAATGATGCTTGTTCACAGTTTATATCTTTGCATCTCATTTAAAAACAGAAGGTGATTTGTGTTGATCTGCCAGAGGCCTCGGAGCGCCCACTTAGTTCACTTGTTTGAACAACCGGCCCTGATTATGCCAATAACATTGCTTATGTTCTGTGCAAACTGCATGCCAGTAAAGCTCTGATCCAGATTCATAAATATGAAGATATACTGGTAGCCTTTGTCTCAAGCAGAGGCAAGATTCTTTCATCAAAAGATTATGCTTTAATCAACTAACATTATCATCGTGAGCATGCAGAGAATTGTTAACCAATCATCCATGATCAGGTCTTAAAATCCTGCATCTGATTTGAATAATATCAGAAAGATAATAGCCTATTCTATACATTAAAGTCAAAGAAATTGTTCTTGATCTTGACTTCATCCCCACTCAAACTGCACAAATTAAAGAACTACAAAAACATGAATGTCCACATCTACACTAGTGATGTTTGATTCTCCAACGAATCATTCCGAGCCGGTTTAATTCTTAAACGAATCATTCCGAGATGGTTCACAGAATCAAACTTGTTGATGACGCAAAACCTTGCACAGCCAATGAGCAGGTCCAGCAATGAACGAATCAAACTTGGCAGAGTTATAAGTCAGCTTTCGGTTGAGTTAGAATCGGCTCATTTGGTTCTTTTGAGTCTGTTCTTTTTCATTTGTTCATTACGAACAAATTCTTTCGTTCAATAACCCATCTGGACTTGCTCATTGGCTCATTCGGAGTCTGCGTGTTACGTCACAAACCCTCAACTAAAGTTTCATTTAGTTTGATTCTGTGAACCGAACTCGAATGCTTACCAGATATACTGGCTTAAAAGAATGATTCGTTCAAGAATCGAACATCACTAATCCTCACAACTCTCATGAGTAAAACAAAGGGCTGATGGAAATTTGGGAATCTTCTAAGAGGAATATATTTAAGATAAGGATTTATTTGTAATATTTCAATATATTTCGTTATTAGTAAAATACTCCGAGTCAATCAATTCATTAAAGGAACACTCCACTTTTTTTTGGAAATAGGCACATTTTCCAACTCCCCTAGAGAGTTTATATTATACAGCGCCTGAAAATAGTCCCCAGCTATATAACTTCCAACTGACCAGCACTAAGTTTCAGCCGCTGCATTATATCACTTCGTCTCCTCACCCATGGCACTACAGCAAAGTGCCTTGATTATTACGCAGGAATGATATAGTTCCTAGCCATATTGTCCTAGAAAATCGCAACTTTTCATTTTCCGTCGGTCTTAGTTCACCATGTAACTACTGTAGATTCAAGTTTTAAATAGGAAAAATATCGGTCATTTTTGAGAGAGATGCTAACGGTCTAATCAATTTCAATGATCTATGCTAAGCTATGCTAAGCGTGCTACCGCCAGACACGGAGATCGGCTGAATGGATTCGAAAACGGTGAAACTGATTAACTAGGTGAGTTGGAAAATAAGCCTATTTCGCCCCCCCCAAAAAGCGGAGTGTTGCTTTAAGATAAATCTATTACAAATAAACATAATAATAAAAATAAAAAAAATCACTACATTTTAGGAGCTGCAAAAGCTAGTTTCAGATTTCAATGCTTTGCTCTGGTGTTTTTTTAGACTGGCTGTTTAAACTGCAGTTGTGTTTGCTAAAATGTCTGCACTGGTTGTAATCAGTGATGGAAGAAACTAAGCTTCTAGAAACTCTGAATCAATTAACACAATTGCTTTGCAAAATGATTCACTGTTTGAAGCACTTAAAACATCACAGGCTGATGGGACCTGCTGGTAAAAACGCTGCAAATGAAAAAAAAAATGTGAAAAACTCAGCCCAAACACCTTTTAAAATTAAATGCAAATATATGCATGACAGTCTATTGTATTAAAAGTACTCTACAAATGAATGAATAAACATATCATCCAATATCCAGGCCAGTATCATCCTCCTTTTCTTCAGTATACATGCTTAAGTATTAAAATTCATTAAGTTATTAAATAAATAACCTACATTAGGCCTATAAAACAGACCAAGATCAGATAAAACCATTAGACAAACTTTTAAAACCATGTAATGAAGCCTCGTTCGATGAAATCATGTGACTTGGCAAGTTTGATACAAAAAAATTGAAAGTTGATGAAAAATTGGAAAATTAATTTTCATGATGGCAGTTGAGTTTCCAAATCCACATTTGTGACAACAGCTTTAAAAACAATGTGAAATTTGTTTTTCTGTTTATCAGAAGACAGCAAATTATGAAGAAAAAACACATGAAATCAGAGGCACCAACTGATATCAGATTTTAATCGGATGTCAAATCACTTTTAAAGGGGATTTGGATCAAGCTTGAGAAAATCTGATTTAAGAACAGATTGGCAAAAATAAATTATGTAAATAATTTAAAGCCTATAGTTGAACAAGGCCCAAATCACCATAATGTCACATCATGCAACAAATTGAAATAATCTTTAGAGAAAAGCATTGATGTCATTAAATATTCTTTCCAAAAAAAAGTGCTGCCTTTATAAAAACAAGACGACAGAATGTAATGCATGAATTGCATTCATCCATGACTTGGTTCTTACCGCCTGAGATGCAGGACGTTACATCCAGTGCGATGAGAAAAATCTTCCTGGAGGAATTAGATGAGGGTGTCCTGAAACATAAAATACCTTTCAGCTCTAAAATGAAATGAAACTGTTCATTTGTTCAACGCTTTATTGAATGAGCCTCCGTTAATAATGTGACACCCTGACTGTTACACAGCTTTTTAAAGTTATAACTTGATCGAGACCCTCTTTTATTCAATCTCTTTCTGCTTTTAAGATGTTAAAGTCAACATGAATTCAATTCACGATAGACTTCTTCCTGGTCTTTTGTGAATAGTAGAGACACTTTACATCAAATCAATTCTTTGTGAATAAAATCAAGATCTTTTTCTTATCATTGAATGTCCTTTTTTTTCCACTTTTTTTTTTTTTTACAGACTTAAGTAGGTAAATGCCTTTTCGTGACTTTTGAGACGCTGGAAAGAAGCTTCATGCCAGTTTCGTGAAGGAGGGTCTTTGTATCTCACACGGATGGTTGAGACGAAGCTTCAGCTGTTTTTCCTGATCACGACAGAAACGCAGCTGTGATCCACATGTTCTCAAACACCAGACTCATGCTTTTCACACCGCAGAACCAGAAGCTTCGACATGCTGCACGTGTGCAGAGGAGACAGGGACTCTTGTGCTGCTGGAGATGCTTTAATATCAAAGGAGTCCTTGAGACTCTATATCAAAGCCCTCGTGAGCAACACTGAACCAGACAGTCTTCTCTCCCGCATGAGCGTGTGTGTGTGTCGAGAGAAGAAACACAGCTAGAACAACCTTCACTTTCTCCAGCAGTTTCCAGCGTGAAGACATCCGTCAAACAGCACGTTCACAACTAGTGCAGATGACATGTTTACATTTTGGTTGTTGGTGGTTGCCAGGGTGTTGCTATGTGGTTGCATCACTTTTAGAAGAAAATGTTCTATATAGAATCTTCAAGGATTCCGTCAGGAGCTTCATTTAACTTTTGAGGGGCTCTTTTCATTTTAATTGAATTGTAAGAATAAACACCTCATGAACATACTTTATCACTAGAAAAAAAATGTAATAACATAAAAATGGATTAGGCCGGGATTAGGGCTTAGTTCAATTAAGTAGCAAATGTGCCTTAGAAAGAAAACATTACTGGTGGGCATCTTCAGACAAAACAGTTTTAAACTCCCCCTGCAGTCAATAATATTATCCCTAAAAACTCATTTTTGATCACCAAAATTATATATTTAAAGTTTTTCCTTGAAAAAAAAAATTCTTCATGCCTTAAAATATCTTGAATGTAACTCGACACCCTTGCCTCGTTTAGTAGGTTCTATGAATATGCAGATGAGCCCCGCCTCCACTCACTCAGAGATCCACTGGTTGACGATCACTCGTTGATCTGATTGGTTACAAGGTCGTTTGTGACGTCAGAAACACCAGCGATTTCAAAGCGTGTTTTTGAGACTGTCTTTGGTTCACTGCAGTTTTAAGCAGAAAATACTCAGCAATGCTGTCGACTTATGAACTTACACACGCTTTCTCTTAAAGCATATTAAAACACACCACAAAGACACATAAACAACATTAAAAACTGGATTTTCACCACAGGGGGACTTTAAGATATGTCAGTGCGAGAAAAACAGCTCAAACATTCATTTTAGTCTGAGACTAGACTCAAGCCTTGTCTTTAAAACCAGGGGAATTACTGTACAGAAAAACATTTTGCATATTGCAAAATCAGTGTTAGTGCTACTCGAATGTGTCATGAATGCCTCTGTCCCAGTAGAGCTCTGCAGGTGCCGGTGACCTTAAGAGATGCAGAGAAGGAGCTTTATGATGATGAAAGTGCAGCTGGCATCCAGAACAGACCCATGTGGAGAGATGATAAAAGCATTCTGTTGTGAACTCATGCACTCAGACTCAGATAGGTCCAGATGCTGGACGTTATAATGCACTGCAGGGTTTAAGGTGGAACCTGGTTTGGGGTTGATATAATCCCAGTCAGACCGCATACTAGTGGTTAACCGACCTGTGCTTTCCAACTGCTCATACTGATAACTAAAAAACTGATAGTGTTGTAATTTTACTGTCCTCAAAAAAAGGCCAATCGTTGTTTTTCCCCCTCAATTCTTATTATTCAGAATGTGGATGAAAATCTAATAAGGGTCTATTAAAAAAAAAAAAACTTAACATATATATATATATATATATATATATATATATATATATATATATATATATATATATATATATATATAACTGTAACTAAAACATTTGTTACTTGAGAAAAAAATAAACGCTACCTGAGATAAAATCATTTTATAAGATAGGCAACCTTTCTCATTTCTCATTCACAAAAAATTACTTAACCTTTAACAAAACTTCAAATGAAAAGAGAAAATGTAAAAATAAAAACTGATTTAAAAATATTAAAAACTATTATAATATCTCATTGATACTGAAATAACACTGATATTGACAGACTGAAATAGAGCCCTATTAGATAAAGCAATTATATAAAACACAAAATCAAAACGGTCCATCCAAATTCTGAAAAATAAGAGCCAAACAAAAAATGATTAGCCTTTACTTTGAGGATATATTTAGAGTAAAAAGGATTCATGCTGATTTCATGTTGACTAAAAGCAGAATAAGGCAGAGAAAAATTACAGCATAAAACAACATGCATGTGTATCTGAATGTAAAATAGGGCAGTGGCTTCATTATTTACACACAGACCTTGAGAAAGACACTGATATGATGGAGAGAAAGAAAAAAGCTAATCAGCCAGATTATGTGGATGCAATTACAACATCAAAGCCACAGGACTCCTTAAAAACCACGAAGAAAAAGTCCTAATACCAGCATATCGAGGAAACTGAAAGCAAACTCATCCCTGATGGAATCATGCGGTTGGTTTTCTGTCATGAGAAACATTAGACAAAGGACAGCAGGATGAGATTTTTGCTTAAATGCATCTATCCGTTTCTCACAGACTTTTATTAGACCGGTAATGCAACATCTGTAGGGAATGTGAGACAAACGCAATCATGTGTTTTTCTGCTGTTATTTCAGAGTTTGGGGCTGATGATAAGATCCACAAATCTAACCCTGACGGAAAAGGGACACATCCTGAAAGGATTAAATGATAAAAAGAGGGATACTACAGCATTAGATTGTATTGTGCCATCTTCAAATTGTCTTTTAATTTCCTTGAGGGGAGAAACTTGTAATGGTGTTGCAGAAAATACCTCTCTCGGGTTTGAAGGAATTCAGAGGAATTATGAACCGATGAAAGATGATGGTTTTGCTCTGCTCATTCCTTTGTGTTATGGTTTATTGAATGTTTTACTCCCAACTACAGACAACAGAGTAAGCTGAGAGCGTTCATTTTAAATATGACATCAACAGAGAGGATGATGCAAAAGGTCATGCAAAAGGTCATCTGAAATCGCATACTAGGTACTACATTTGAATTTGAACTTAATTCTATGTTCTATATAGTATAGAACTATATATTTTTGAATGGGATGTGAAGGTTTTGTAGATCAAGTTCTCCCTTCAGAGTCTTTTGATCAATATCTGCTATATTGTTGTTGCTGTATCCTTTATTACATTAACCAGCATTATCTTTTTTAGAATAAAGTTGACTGATGAATTGTACATTTTCATTTTTCAATACATCTCATAAATATGTCATCACACACACAACATGACATTAACATCAGCACTTGAAATCCCACATCTTAAAGTTTATATGAAATAAATTCCTGTTATAGTTAATAAATTAACTTAAAACATTGGAATAAAACGTAATTTCCCAGAATCTAATCTACTATAAAATAATTACTGTATTGACTATATTATCTAAAAACAATGTAACTGACATTTTGTGGTGCATATCACAAAATTAAAGAGTTTGACTGTACTGACCCATAAAGAAATGTCTAATCAGATGACAAAAAGATAATTTTTCATATTAGGGGAATAAATAAACAAAATAGATTAGCCCAAATCAAGTACAGCTCCTTTAAAATTCATCCAATTCTTCTTTCTGTCAGTCTAATTCATATCCCAATTCAACATCTAGTGTCAGAGGTGTTGTTAAATAAGTACAGGTGTTTTTTTACTTACACTTGAAAAGAGCCACATGGCTCACAGTTATCCTCCGTTTTTTCATATATGCTAAATTACATTGCACTATATATCCTTCTCTAGTCATCAGTGGGTTTGGTCTCACTCACTCACACACGTGGAAGAGGCGTCACGTGATCGAGTTCACGCACGTTGTGCACGCGCACGCCGTGAGCAGCTGCTCTTGATCACATGACTGAATCTCTCAGCTGAGCAACAGAAGCATGGCATCATCACATCAGTGAGTTTCTTGTGTTTTATTTTACTCTAGGATATTTATTTTATTCATAATCACACAACATTGAACGCATGCAGATGTGTTTACTCCTGCGCATGCGCGGAGCTCGGTCTTTACATTTAGAAGCGTTGTATTTAAGGTTTCTCTCAGATGTTTTGCAGACGTTTGTCTTCTTTATTTAACGTTACAGTTTTTGTTTCTATGTTTGCAAATAAACTCTGCTATTACTTTATTTTATGCTCTGTACGTTCCCTTACAAAAATGTTCTGTAGTAATACCATGGTACATCGGCGATGTTAGCTCGCTAGGTGAATGTTGACCAATTATGTCTAAACTTTGTTTTATCACCAAAGTTTTAGGTTAAATATATCCAAATATATATATTAAGATGTTCTATGACTGGTCATCGTTTCCTTATACGTTTAACACTTTTAATCGCTTTTTGTAGTTTATTTCAATTATCCTGTCTGTGCTGTTTGTAACGTTTTATTTGAACTGAAGTAATGGTATATTTTAGTAGTCTGTCAAAATGTCAATAAAACGTTGTTGAAATAGTTATATATGAAGTATGTTTTATAATGGACTGCTTCTGACACAAATATGCAATATGCAAAATAAGTGCACGGCATTTGTGGCATTCAGAGATCAAATTTGCATTGTATTTGTATTATTATTATGCACATAGTATGTTGTTGTAGTTTTAATCTTGTTTTTAGACCACTTTCTATGTTTAATGGATTTGTTTTTTTTACTTTCAACTATATAGTTGAAATAATATAGTTGATGTCCATCTATTTTTTCTTTTTATATCCCTGTAATAAGCAGAGTAATATGCCTGTCATTATCATAAACTAAACCCCTGGGGCTGATCGCCTCACCTACTGTTCTCCTGCTGGGGTTATTTTGTGATAATGAACGGCTGACTGTACATTATCCCTGACATATGACTCTTTTTATCAGGATGATTTAAGAGGAGTGAGCGTTTAATGTGCGATGACATGAATGTGAGCTGTTACCTTTGACCACATACTGTACAGACGCCCATGATCACTGTTAATCTTTACACACTCGATCAGTGATAAAGCTCTTTGTCTTCCTTTTAGTCCAGTGTTATTGTAATGTTAGATATGAGAAAGTTTCTCAGGGTCTAATCAAAAGCATAATCTGTTTCTGATATGGATGGTTGAATGGATATTAAGAGTTCGTCCAAAAATGAAAATTATCTGATAATTTACTCACTCTTTAGCCATCCTTTTATTTCAGCCAAACACAATCAGTTACGTTAAAAGATATCCAGGTTCTTCCAAGCTTTATAATGGGAGTGAATGATACCTGAGATTTTGAAGCCCAAAAAAGCACATCTATCCGTTACCCGAAGCCAGTGATTATAATTTATAAAGTTATAATGGATATTTTTCTAACACAAATGCATGGCTTTGCTTCAGAAGGCTTTTTATTAACCCCTGGAGTCATATGGATTACTTTTATGATGGGTGGATGCACTTTTTTTGGGCTTCAAAATCTCAGGGACCATTCCCTCCCATTATAAAGCTTTGAAGAGCCAATATATTTTTTAATATAACTCTGATTGTGTTCGGCTGAAAGAAGAATTCATTATTTATTAACCAGATATGTATTTTTTTTTTTTGTTTAATGCTAAATAATTTCTGAAGGACCCAATTCAGCTCTTTTTCTGGTAGTTTTCTGGTTGTTTTCTATGATTGTTTATTGTGAGAAACATACTAAAGTATAGTTTTTTTTAATATTGAAAATCATGCAGCTCTCAAATATCAATTCTCCATACTGCATATATGAGTATAAACAAAATCAAACCTGGTGTGAGATGTCAAGGCATACTTTTTTTATTTGAACATCAAGAATGACGGAGGTAAAAGTATCGTCAGAGAATAATGATTTGGTTTTGATTAAGGAACAGATGTACAGAATATAGCACTACTGTTATGAAACTTTGTAGCTTTTTTGTTATTTTTTTGTATCTCTACAGATGTATTTACTATAAAGTAGGAGAAAAGCAGCATTATGGTGTTCAAAGCTTCTTTTAGGCATATATTTCATGAAAACAAATGGCAGACCAGATGTGTTTCTGCTGTGGTCAGTGTTTCTCAGTGTTTCTGGCACAGAGATCAGCAGAAAAACATTGTTTCCTGTTATCATGGGATCAAATCCAGCTCTTGCGTAACAGCTGTGTTACAGTCACAATGCTATTCTTTTCATCTCAGCAGGTTTTTTGATCAAGATGTAATCAATAATTTATACCGTCTGTGTGTAAACTGAATAAGAAGAATGAAAAGACTCTTGGCACAGTGTGATTTGCAGTGTGAATAACATGTTTCTGTGTTGTCTATAACAGGAAGGCAGTGTATTGGCTGGGAAAGGATACGTTGAGGGTATCGGCCGCCCTTTTTGCAGAAAACCGAGAGCGTTTGTGTCAAGGCCTGAAATCTGAGAAGGATCTACAGGCTGGATCTGTTGTAGTTCTTCAAGGAGGAGAACAGAAGCAGAGATACTGCACCGACACCGACATGATCTTCAGACAGGTGCTGCACACACATTAAGTTAAAGACCAACTATTTTGCCCTTTTATAAAGTCTTGATGTTGTTTCTGGGCTCTAGATTATTAACTTCTGATTATTATCAATGTTAAAAACAGTTCAGTTTTTTGTGGAAAGCGTGATACATTTTATTCTTCAGGATTCTTTGATGAATAGAAAGTTCAAAAGAACAGCATTTATTTGAAATATAATCTTTTGTAACATTTTTTGTCTTTAGTGTCACTTTTGATCAATTTAATGTGTCATTGGTAAATAAAAAAAGTATTAACATTTAAAAAAAAAATCTTACCGACCCTGAAGACGATCTACTTTTCTAGTATTTATTTAGATTATCAAAAATGCCAATCTAAAACAGATCAACAGCAGCAATAAACTAAAAAATGTCACCACAAAAAGACTACACAAAATATCAAAGAGGTACTTATGTGCACACACTCAATCTCACATTCATTATTTGCAAACCACATCATTTACATGAACTATCTAAAACAAAAACGATCAAATCATCCGGGTGGTAATGGTCAATGAGGCCGGATGTAGAGTTTCCGAAACAGCAGCAATGCCTGACTGACACAAAACAAATGATGATTTCAGATGTTAAAGAGGACCTATATGCCCTTTTATAAAGTCTTGATGATGTTTCTGGCTCTACTAGAACAGGTTTTCCTGCTTGAATGTTGATTATTTCCTCATATTCTCCATTGTTGCGGCTCCTCTCTCTCCAGTCTGTCAGTAACGCTGTTTACTTCCTGTCTCTGTGAAGCCCGTCCTTCTGAAAAGCACACTGTGCTCTGATTGGTCGGCTGGATCAGTGTGTTGTAATTGGTCGAGTGCTTTGAGTGTGTTTGGGAAATGTCCCGCCCCTTTCCATAACCGCCAGTTTAACACACTACTAACTAACTCAACCAGGCCCCGCCCCTTTATTCTGCATATGAATTATTATAATGAGGAATATTGTGACGTGTTCCTGGAAGAAACTCGAGATACAATGGAGGCGTTTCAGGAGTTCAGAAACACTGACACTGATATAGAGAACTGGAGCTTTGAAGAGCTTTACAATAAAGCTCCATTTGTTATTAATTAACTTGAACTAACGATGAAAAATACTTCTAAAGCATTTATTAATCTAGTTGTTGTTGATTTTGTGATTCTGCTCGTGGTTCTTCAATCTAATTGCAATTATTCGATATAACTGCAATAATCATGCAGTTTAAATTTCACATGTGCCATCTTAAAGAAATGCCATCAAATGCACAATATCGTGTCTCTTATTCCGGTGTTATAAAGTACAAAGATAGTCAAAGGTCTTCCTTCATATGAAATGCTGGCTTGTGGGTTTAATCAGGATATTATATTATATTATAATTTATTATGTCATGTTATATTAATTATACAAACATTTTTTTTCACATAATTAAAGTAAATCTTAGGGGCCTATTTTATTATAATTTTCTATTATTATATACAATTCCAAGTAAAAAAAAAAGTAAGCTTACACTTTATGCGACGAAAACGAAACATAATTAAATCTTTAATTGCAATTATTCGTGACAATCAATCATCGGCACAAAATTCATGATCTAGCTAACTAAAAGATTATAAAAGTAAAAAGTTTGATCTGTTATTTAATATTTAATGGACCTTAGCTAACATTTAAAAAAAAAAAACAGGTGTATTTTTATCAACCAATGTTAACATAGATGCATAAATACTGTAAGAAATATTTTGCTCGTTGTTAGTTAATGCATGTTAACAAATTAGACCTTTTTACTTCAGACTGGAGACTCGCATCAGATGCAGTTTTAAGAGCCCTAAAAATAGTCAGTGCCAAAATGCTTACAATCAAATAATGGAATAATACCTGATTTATGTGACTTTTGAATGTGTGCCAATGGAGAATAAAGCATTTCCCAGTCCTGGTCATGCAGTGGACGTGTAATAGCCATCACTACCGCTACCATAAACACTGCATGCATCGTGCATTGAGGAGACACATCTCGATGGCTCAACCTTTCTAAATGATTATTGAGTGTTCGTCTCCCCATTATAATTGTTCGTAAGTGGTGCTCTTGTTTATGTTATGCTAAATGGTAATTTGTGTTGGCAGGAGGCGTGTGAGTTCAGACCTTTTATTTCTGCGCTACGGTTGGGTGTTTGATAGAGCCTTGTAATTTATTGCATTTACATAAGTTGATTGAACATAATGAGGAACGTGTTTCTCATTCATTAGCTACAAAAACCTCCACATGCAGTGTTGTTTGGCAGAGATTGCGCGCTGGATCTCATGGAACGAGTCTTTGCGATTTTGTTGTGATGTTTATTACTTGAGGGCTTCCTGCTTTCATCGTATTTTAACTGTAAATAATTCATAGCCATTAATTTGCTTGTCTTGTGTTGTTGTTTTCTGCTTCTTTTTGAAGTGTTAACTTGCACGTTTCTAATTGGAATCAAATGCATGGCACATTTCTGATTGCGCATGGTTTCTGCCCGTTAATAAGTGCGTGTGAAGTTGCACCTATCCTGCGGTGCTTTTATTTCACCGCTCCATTACACAATCTGTACAGAACTCATGCACAGGAAGAACGTGAACTCTGTAATGCACTCAAGACAATAAAGTCACAAATGAATCATCCTCTGTGGACGAGACTCTCGGTTTTCTGATGGCTCAGCTCTGCTGGAGATCTCGCCCAACAGAAGATTGAGTAAGAATGGGCTGCTTTTTATTCATGAGTGTGAATTTGAATTAAATTGGCCACAACCCACAGGATGTTGAATCGCAGCGATACAAGACACATTTACTGAAATGCAATTCAAAGAAACTGAACACGGTCACACAACAGAGGAGATTCATTAGCCAAACACAAGCTTTGCAACAATTTTCAAAAAATAAATGCATATTAAATATCAAAAGTTTATTTATTTATAAACCAATGCACTTGCACACTCACAAAAAAGCCAAAAATAAATATAATTACTTCTATTGAGTTTATTTTCTCCTCTTCTCCAGCTTGCATCCTAAACTAGTTGTCTTATAAACCTGGCATTTTACTGTACTCCAAATATTATTAGCTCTGTGAAAAATTGGCTTTGTTCCTCTTTTGTAAGTTGCTTTGGATAGAAGCATCTGCTGCTGTTTATATATGATTTTACATGTATCATTTCAAATAATTTATTATAAATTTCATAGTGCTGTCAAATCAATTAATCAAGATTAATCGCATCTAACATAAAAGTTTGTGTTTATATAATGTATGTGTGTATGTATGTTTTTGTATATTATATGTGTGTGTGTGTGCATGTCTGTTTGTGTGTATATATACATGCAAACATATATATATATATATGTATATATACACACAAACATATATATATATATATATATATATGTATATATACACACAAACATATATATATATATATTTATATATGCATACGTGTGTGTGTGTGTACATACATACGTACACACATTATATAAACACAACATTTTATATTAGATGCAATCAACCGATTTAACAACTCTAACATTTAGTGTTTTATTTATTAATATCTGGAATTGTGATGAGTATAAAAATGCTCATAATCTACACTTACAGCACTTGTAGGGCTTTCTCTGAAATTCATTTAGTTCTACTCAACTTTAATTGAATTTGTTAGTTATCTCAGCGAGATTCTCTTCAAACTGTCGCTCAGCCATGAAGACAACATCAAAACTGTAGTCAATGCTCATGTCAATGTCCACTATAGCTCCTCTTGCTACAATGATAAAAATACATTGTGTGCAATAATGTTGCATTATGAATTGCATTCTGGCAAATTTTGTAGCACAGCAATGCATGGAATCAAGCTTGCATATTGTTTGCATATGTTTTGTAGTTTGAGTCAGACTTTGCATTATTAACCATTTGTATTTATAAAACTGAATACTAATTTCTGGATTACAGTCCATAGAAACAGTTGCACATGTGTATGAATGCAAATGAGCCACTTGATGCTGTATAGTTGTGTGGGAGTTCATAAGAGGCTCTGAAACCTCTGACTGAGTCTCATGTGTTGTTCTGCAGGAGTCATTTTTCCACTGGACCTTCGGTGTGACCGAGGCCGACTGCTACGGCGCCATCGACGTCGACTCCAAGAAATCCCTCCTGTTTGTTCCCAAGCTGCCGGAGAGCTACGCCACGTGGATGGGCGAGTGAGTGACTCTCTCTGATGTGCATGTATCATTTTCATGCTCACTGATGTCTGCTGATATGATTGCTTTGAAATTCTCTGGAGTCGGCAATAGTTTAATACATAGGTGACATGCAGTTGAATACACACACACACACACACACACACACACACACACACACACACACACACATATACGCTACTGTTCAAAAGTTTGGGGTCGGTAAGATTTTTTATTTTTTAAAAGAAGTCTCTTCTGCTCACCAAAGCTGCATTTATTTGATTAAAAATACAAAACAAACCCAGTAATATTGTTAAATATTATTTCAAAGTAAAACAGCTGTTTTCTATGTGAATATATTTTAAAATGTAATTTATTCCTGTGATCAAAGCTGTATTTTCAGCATCATTACTCCAGTCTTCAGTGTCACATGATCCTTCAGAAATCACTCTAATATGATGATTTGATGCTCAAGAAACATTTATGATTATTATCACAGTTGACAACAGTTGTGCTGTTCATATTTTTGTGCAAACAGTGATTCATTTTTTTCAGGATTCTTTGAAAGTTCAAGAGAAAAGCATTTCATTAAAAAATAAATATTTTGCATTATTATAAATGTCTTTACTGTCACTTTATATCAATTTCATGCGTCCTTTCTGAAGAAAAGTATTAATTTCTTTAAAAAAAACAAAAAAACAAATTGACTCCAAACTTTTGAACGGTAGTGTATATATATATTTACACATACATAAACACACACACACACACACACACACACACACACACACACACACACACACACACCCACACGTATATGCATACATAAACACACATGCAGTTGAATACACACACACACACACACATACATATATATACATACATATACACACACACACAGTATTTAACATACGCACACACACACACACACCGTGTATGTTAAATACTGTGTGTGTGTGTGTGTATGTATATTAGGGGTGGCGCGGTACATTAAAAACATCCTAACCGTTCAGTTCGCTCGTCACGGTTCGCGTGTGTGCCTCGCACGGTTCGACGCATGCGCAATGTAGTCTCATGCCCGTACGTCCGACCTATGCCTCAGACAGTGTTTCCTTTCACGCGAAATAACAGGTGTGTGGACATACATATGACACGCGATTAGAGAGCAGTCCCCGACATCTCACGCAAGTCGAACAAGCCTATAGACAGTAAAAGTGCAGTGTGGAGTGCTGCAGGTCACGTCACCTGTAGAAACGGCGAGTGGGAGAGATAAGGAAGGCTAACCGGGGTTGGAGGAAGCGCCAGCCTAGTATAAGTATACCGGTGTGTGCAAACCATGTTACCTATGATATTTAAACATATACAGTGGCACTTTAAGTTTAGATGAAAACTCCAGTCATGTTTCCAAATACGGCACTTTAATTTCAAGTGAAATAAAATGTATCCTCACTCAGAATAGAAGCATTGTAGATACTGTTTTTGTGTTGAACTTATGCTGCACTTTATAATTATGGCCTTTGCTATTGTTATAGCCTCATTATAGGCAATTATGTTTAACGTATTTTGACTTAAAAGAGAGCTTGAAGAGTTCCTCTCTTTTTCTTTTAAAAGATAAAAATTTTGTAAGAGCTACACAGAAGTTGGCAGTTTGATAAATGCAAGTTAATTTCAATCTTTGTGTGCTAAAAAGGCACTAAGTTCCTGTAGAGATAGCAATACGCATTCTCCTTTTTTTTGCCAAATAAACGAAAAGAATTTCATCAATGTCTTCTCTTGCTGTATCAACATCTCCTAAAGTCAAATTCACAAGATTACATATATAACACATTTTTTAATACTGCATCCTTTGTGGATAATTAAGCTATATATCATTATGCTGAAGTAAATTTCTGGAGTGTTAAAGATTAAAAGAAAAAATAACAACAAGAGCAGAAAACCGAGACTCTAAAACCGTGATACAAACCGAACCGTGGGTTTTGTGAACCGTGCCACCCCTAATATAAATATATTTGTCCACAAAAATTTGATTCAGCACAACTGTTTTCAACATTGATAATTGTGGCGAGGGGGGCGTGGTTTCGCGAAGTCTGTAGCGGGAGAGGAATCAGCGAGTCGCGCGGTGAGTAAGTGGGTCAAGTGCAGATGACGAACACCTGTGTCTGATTGCAGTAAGTGGCGTGGAGACTGCATAAAAGCTGCCGGCTGAGAGAGAGAAGTGAGAGAGACCTGGGACTCGCACGTGAAGCTGAGAAGTCACCGTCAAAGTCACCTGTCAAGTTACATGTTTGTTTTGTCTTGCTGTGAGTAATACAGCGGCCGCGCCCGAGCGCACCTTTTTGTTTTCTGTTTTATTTGGAGAAATAAAGTGCGAGTCCCAATTTCGCCGACCTCGTCTTCTTCTTCCTTCCATTACATTGAACTTCACTACACTGGTGCCGTGACCCGGATAGAAGAAGACTGCCGCCGCCATGCAGACCCCGCCGGGAACGCCATTTGCGGAGCTTATACAGACGCTCGCGGGTCTTCACCGGGAGCAACATCACGCCCTGCTGGCCGTGAAAGAGGAGCAGGATCAACGCTTCCAGATGCTCCTCCAAGGCCAGCAAGAAGACCGCGAGCTGTTCCGGAGCTGGCTCGACCGGGAGGTTCGGGCCGTCCCCGTTCCAGCTGCGGCCTCGGCCCCGCCCCTGCCTCTCAATAAAATGGGTCCCCAGGACGACCCGGAGGCGTTCCTGGACCTATTTGAGAGGTCCGCCGAGGCCCGGGGGTGGCCCCAATCGGACTGGCCCATGCGGCTCATCCCGTTGCTATCGGGTGAGTCGCAGATAGCCGCCAACCAACTGCCAGTCCAGAACCTCCTGGTCTACGAAGACCTGAGGCGCGCCATCTTGCAGCGGGTCGGCCGGACCCCCGAACAACATCGCCAGCGGTTCCGGTCCCTGAGCCTGGAGGAGTCTGGCCGACCCTTCGTGCTGGCGCAACAGCTCCGGGACTCCTGCCGCAGATGGCTGATGGCCGACGGAGGCGACGTCGAGGATGTCATCAGCAAGGTGGTACTGGAGCAGTTTATCACTAAGCTGCCTAAGAAAACTGCGCAGTGGGTCCAGTGCCACCGCCCGACGTCGCTGGACCAGGCCATCCACCTGGCGGAAGATCACATGGTGGCGTGCTCAGGGGTCGGCGAAGCCCTTCCATCAGCTTCTCTCTCTCCTTCTCTCTCTCTCTCTACCCCTTCTCTCCCCAAACCTGTGCCCCTTCCCAGGTCTCGCGGCGGGCTGGTGCCCCGGCCGGCGCCAAGGTGGAGGACCTCGACTCCGGCGGAGCCTGTTCCTGTGACCCGGGTCCCACCTAGGGGGCCCGCCACGTCCGACCACCCCGTCCCGAGTCCGGCAGCCCTGCACTCTCCACGCCATTTCCTTGACCCGCTTCCTGCCACCGGAGCGGCGGGGAGGCCTGGGCCGGCCTGTTGGCGCTGCGGGGACCCGGGACATTTTATAGATCGGTGTCCGGCGATGGAGGTGGGGACCCTGATCCGGGTTCCCGACGCGCCGCAGGCTGCCCCCGACCAAACTGGCCTGTACCAGATACCAGTGAGTATAAAGGGGGGTACTTATCAGGCTTTGGTGGATTCAGGTTGTAACCAAACCTCTATACATCAAAGTCTGATTCAACCGGGGGCATTGGATAACAGCCGCATGGTTAAGGTGCGGTGTGTGCACGGGGTGGTGGTGAGGTATCCGATAATGCCGGTCGTAATTCAATTTAGGGGCCAAAAGCATAGCGTCGAGGTGGCCGTTAACCCGCACCTCCGGCATCCGCTCATTTTGGGGACGAATTGGCCTGCCTTTAATGAATTATTGGGGTCGTTATCAGCGGGTGCCTCTTGGGGTAGAAAAAACAAGGGAAAGACAGCGGTCGTTCAGCTGGGGGATGCTGAGCCGGGACCTCTGGGTCCTGCTGCAGGGGAACAGAGGGCTCTGGCGAGAATGGTTCTCTCAGAGCGCGATGACTTTCCCCTGGAGCAGTCCCAGGACGAGTCTCTTAAAAACGCCTTTAATCAGGTCCGCTCCATCGACGGCCAGCTGCTTCAGCCAGACCAACCGCTCTCTTATCCCTATTTTACTGTATTAAAAGATAGGTTGTATCGGGTGACCCAAGACACCCAGACAAAGGAAGATACAACACAGTTGTTGGTTCCTAAAAGCCGCCGGAAAATGCTTTTTCAGGCGGCTCACTGTAATCCAATGGCCGGGCATTTAGGTCAGGCGGCAACACTAAACCGTCTCATGGCCCGGTTCTTCTGGCCGGGCATTCACGAGAACGTGCGCAGGTGGTGCGCGTCTTGTCGTGAATGTCAGTTGGTGAATCCACCGGCCAATCCAAAAGCACCATTGTGCCCCCTCCCGTTAATGCAGGTCCCCTTCGAGCGAATTGGTATGGACCTCATCGGGCCATTAGAACGGTCAGCACGAGGGCATCGCTTTGCCTTGGTTCTGGTGGACTACGCAACGCGATACCCGGAAGCAGTCCCGCTTCGTAACATTTCGGCTAAAAGTGTTGCGAGCGCTCTCTTCTCTTTAATCTCCCGAGTGGGAATCCCCAAAGAGATTCTCACTGATCAGGGCACGGCGTTTATGTCACGAACGATTCGCGAACTCTACGAATTGTTGGGCATTAAATCGATTCGCACTAGCGTCTACCACCCACAAACAGACGGTTTAGTGGAACGGTTTAATCGCACTTTGAAGTCCATGATTCGTAAGTTCGTTCACGAAGACGCCAAAAATTGGGATAAATGGCTAGAACCCCTCTTGTTTGCTGTACGCGAGGTCCCCCAAGCCTCCACGGGGTTTTCCCCCTTCGAGCTTCTCTATGGACGTCAGCCCCGCGGGGTGCTTGACGTTCTTAGAGAGACTTGGGAGGATGGACCGTCCGCTGCTAAGAACGAAATTCAGTATGTCCTGGACCTGAGAACAAAGCTCCACACTTTGGGGCGGCTATCAATGGAGAATTTGTTACAGGCCCAGGGCAGACAGAGTCAGCTTTACAACAGGGGAACTAGACTCCGCCAATTTGCACCGGGAGATAAGGTACTTGTATTACTCCCTACTACCAGCTCGAAATTACTCGCAAAGTGGCAAGGGCCCTTTGAGGTCACACGGCGAGTTAATGATCTCAACTATGAGGTAGCCCGTACAGACAGGGGTGGAGCACATCAAATTTATCACCTCAACCTTCTCAAAAAGTGGGTTGAGGCAGAGTCAGTGATGTTGGCGACGGTGGTGAGCGGAGAGGAGGATCTCGGGCCTGAGGCGAGTTCAAAATCACAATCTCTCGCGCTGGCCCTTGGTGGAGACCACCTCTCGCCCTCCCAGCTCACTGACATTAAAAATGTACAAGCTGATTTTGCGGATGTGTTTTCTCCCCTGCCTGGCCGGACAAACCTCATTCAGCACCACGTTGAGACCGAACCTGGGGTCGTGGTACGCTGCCGCCCGTATCGTTTGCCTGAACATAAGAAAAAGGTGGTTCAGAGTGAATTAGAGGCTATGCTGGATATGGGGGTAATAGAAGAGTCAAGCAGTGACTGGGCGAGCCCGATAGTTTTAGTTCCCAAACCTGACGGCTCGGTTCGCTTCTGTGTAGACTATAGGAAGGTGAACGCGGTGTCTAAGTTTGATGCTTATCCAATGCCAAGGGTTGACGAACTGCTTGATCGGCTGGGTACTGCTCGTTTTTACTCGACATTGGACTTAACGAAGGGTTATTGGCAGATCCCCTTGTCTCCAATGTCCAAAGAAAAGACAGCTTTCACAACGCCGTTTGGATTACACCAATTTGTCACCCTTCCTTTCGGGTTGTTCGGGGCTCCAGCGACCTTTCAGCGTCTGATGGACAGGATTCTCCGACCGCATGCTGCGTATGCCGCTGCCTACTTGGATGATATTATCATCTATAGTACCGATTGGCAGCGTCATATGCAGCATTTGCGGGCTGTCCTGAAGACGCTGAGAAGGGCGGGGCTCACGGCCAACCCGAAGAAATGTGCAATTGGGCGTGTGGAGGTAAGGTATCTGGGTTTCCACTTGGGTCACGGACAGGTGCGTCCCCAAATTGATAAGACGGCAGCAGTTGCGACCTGTCCGAGACCCAAGACCAAAAAGGAGGTTAGACAGTTCCTGGGGCTAGCGGGATATTATAGAAGGTTTGTGCCTAATTATTCGGACCTCGCTAGCCCGCTGACCGATCTAACTAAAAAGGAAGCGCCAGATACGGTTCAGTGGACGGAGCAGTGTCAGCGGGCCTTTACCCAGATAAAGGCTGCTCTATGTGGCGGGCCGCTTTTGCATGCTCCTGATTTCTCTCTCCCCTTTATCCTACAGACGGACGCATCGGACAGGGGGCTGGGCGCCGTCCTGTCCCAGGAGGTGGAGGGTGGAGAGCGGCCGGTGCTGTACATCAGTCGCAAGCTCTCTAAGAGAGAGACGATGTACAGCACCATTGAGAAAGAGTGTTTGGCCATCAGGTGGGCTGTTCTCACCCTCCGCTACTACCTCCTGGGGCGGGAGTTCACCCTCTGTTCGGACCACGCTCCCCTGCAATGGCTCCACCGCATGAAGGATACCAATGCGCGGATCACCCGTTGGTATCTAGCTTTACAGCCTTTTAAGTTCCAGGTGATCCACAGGCCGGGTGCACAGATGGTTGTGGCTGACTTCCTCTCCAGGAGGGGGGGGGGGGGAGGCTGCAGGCCGGACGGCTCCCCGGCCTGAGACGGGCGGTGGGGGTATGTGGCGAGGGGGGCGTGGTTTCGCGAAGTCTGTAGCGGGAGAGGAATCAGCGAGTCGCGCGGTGAGTAAGTGGGTCAAGTGCAGATGACGAACACCTGTGTCTGATTGCAGTAAGTGGCGTGGAGACTGCATAAAAGCTGCCGGCTGAGAGAGAGAAGTGAGAGAGACCTGGGACTCGCACGTGAAGCTGAGAAGTCACCGTCAAAGTCACCTGTCAAGTTACATGTTTGTTTTGTCTTGCTGTGAGTAATACAGCGGCCGCGCCCGAGCGCACCTTTTTGTTTTCTGTTTTATTTGGAGAAATAAAGTGCGAGTCCCAATTTCGCCGACCTCGTCTTCTTCTTCCTTCCATTACATTGAACTTCACTACAATAATAATCATCAATGTTTCTCGAGCATCAGATCATCATATTAGAGTGATTTCTGAAGGATCATGTGACACTGAAGACTGGAGTAATGATGCTGAAAATACAGCTTTGATCACAGGAATAAATTACACTTTACAATATATAACAATAGACAACAGTGATTTAAAATTTCTAATAATATTTCACATTTTTTGTGTTTTTACTATGTTTTTGATCAAATAAATGCAGCCTTGGTAAGCAGAAGATTTAAAAAAATAATTTTAAAATTCCAAACTTTTGATCAATATACAAACTTTTGATGTATAAATAACCTGTCCACATTGCATTGTAATATTAACAGAAACTTGGTCTCAGTCCTCCTCATAATGTGGAAACAGACAGGCATGAAGTTGAGCTGAGAAAGGCTCTAGGACCCGTAAAGCCTGGCGGTTATGATGTGATATTGAAGCAACAGTGAAGATGTCGGCTTTAAGCTTTGAAATCAGCCTGCTTTTTAAACGTTTCTTTCAAACGTGCTGCGGTAAACTCTCTTCCTTTTCATGCTGGATAAGCCGTCCCAATCGACAACATGCGCTTCATCTGATGAGTTCGCTACAGGTTGGGCTTGTTTTTGCGGCTGCTTTGATCAGTGACCCACAATTCAATCCCCGCTGTTTTTCTTGGTAATACAGTGTTTCTGGATGTCATGATGTGCATTATTCCCGTGGCTGCTGATGTTTGCGTAAACCTACAAATGAGACCGATTACATCGGGTTAATGCAATTACGTTTGTTTAACAGCTTAATGCATAATTAATGACTTAATTGGTGTTAAGACAAGCATTGCTATCACTAGTGCTCACACTGGAGTTAATGGTGTGCTCAAACCTCTGACCTTTAATATTACACTTCAGCATCACTGTTTGTGCTACCGACGGGAATGATTGCTTAATTCAGGCTGAAATATTTCTCGTTCTTTTTCTCCATAGGGATTTTAAAAATTCATTAGTGAAGCGTTCTAAGCCTTGAACCAAACAAGCCAACTCTCAGATGAACCACAGCGTCATACGTTAATACACATTGTTGCATAATGAGGGAATGAATGAACTACTCATCCGATTAATCATTGTGGATGACCTACAGTAATCAGATCAGCCATTACAATAAATAAAATAAAAAGTCATTGATTGTAAGTTTCACAACAAATAGGTGTTTTATAGAAAATATTCAGATATAGACAGTAGTTTTTAGATCACTCGATTACATAATTTACTGTATAATGCTTCAAAGTTTTTTCTTGTTTATCTCTTCAGGTACTTATTGAGCAATTAAACACTGTTTTCTAAAAATGAAGCTAAAACCACACAGATTGAAAAGTTTGGGGTTAGTTACATTTTAATGTTTTTGAGAAGTGTCTTCTGCTCGCCAAGGCTGCATTTATATGATTAAAAATACAGTAAAAGTTTTGAAATAATTTTAAATAAGTGTTTTTTATGTTAATATCTAGTAAAGTGTAATGTATTCCTGTGATCAAAGCTGTATTTTCAGCATCATTACTCCAGTCTTCAGTGTCACATGATCCTTCAGAAATCAGGATAATATGATGATTTGAAGCTCATTTATGATTATTATCAGAGTTGAAAACAGTCCTGCTGCTTCATATTTTAATGCGACCCCTGATACATTTATTTTTTCAGGTTTCTTTGATGAATAGAAAGTTTGAAAGAACAGCATTTAATTGAAATTGAAATTATAAATGTCTTTACTCTCACACTTGATCAATTTAATGCATTCTTGATGAATACATTTATAAAAATAAAGAAATCTTACTGACCCCAAACTTTTGAATTTTAGTGCATATAACGAGAAAATGAATGGGTTATTAACCGTTACTTCTGGAAACCTTGTGTTGTGCTCTATTTCCCAGATATCACTATTTTCTGCACCATGTCAGCAAAGGGCAAAATCAAATTTGTTTGCAAACTTTATAGCCGTGTTTCTATATTACTAATGCTCTCAAAGTTATTGATGTGCAATTTGAAAATGAGGTGGAGTGTGAATACTTCACTTCCGAGATCCAAAAACACTTGACGTCAAGAGTCCATTTCCTTTATTATCCGAGGGCTGCAGAGACCATTAGCAGAATCAAGATTTGGGTTCAGTCTTTGCTGAACATTCAACATTCTTTAAAATCACGTCAGTAATCAGCCCTAAACGACCTTCGTTAAAAATGAGGAGAGAACAGGTTTTGGTTGATCATGTCAAACTAAAGTGCGTCACTCCACAGGAAGTTCTCATTAAACCTCTCTCTCTCTGTGTGTGTGTGTGTGTGTGTGTGTGTGTGTGTGTGTGTGTGTGTCGACAGGATTCACCCGCCCGAACACTTCAAGGAGAAATATGCCGTCGATGAGGTGCATTACACCACTGACGTGAGTTGTGTTTGACTTTAAATAATTAGATTAGTGTGCAGCTAAATGTTTCTTGTGCTCGTTCATTTGTGCTCATTAGATTTCTCTTATATAATGCAGATAATGAAGTTATTTAAGTGGCCTTGAGCTGGTTTCTAACTGGGCCGGTTTTGTTTTTAGTTTTTGGTGGCCTTGTTTCTTTAAAATTAGAGTTTTCTTCGTATGGAACTGAAGCTCGCACACACACACACACACACACACACACACACACACACACACACACACACACACACACACACACACACACACACACACACACACACACACACACACACACACACACACACACACACACACTCACTCAATATATAATTAGAATAATAATACAAATTAATAATCAAAATGACATAAAAATAACATAATTTTTTATATTATATTTTATGTATTATATGTTAATTATATAATACATAAAACAATTATGTATGTGTGTATATGTGTATATATATACAGTATATACATAAACACACAGAAATTAATATAAACAATCATATATTGCCCTGTAATTAGTTTTGATGCAGATTTAATGATGTAAAATAGCAAAATAATAAGGTCTGCTTTTCCACTCTGGTTAACTGAATTTCTGTTACAAGAACAAATGCACTGTCCATACTCCATACTTCTGCTTGAATGGATACTGGCCAATGCAATAATGGCAGATTAATCAGCCTGGTTGATATAGTATATCAATAGTGTTTATGTGTGAGAGAGAGCGAGATCAGGTCAGTGTGCTTCAGTATGCACCAATGAAACCTTCTATAGGAAATTCACATTTTAAAATCCTAAAGGCAGCCAGAAGATCCTCAGAATAAATTAATATTTAGATCCCTGCAGACTCTGATACCGTAGTCATTTCCTTCCCAAACACACGCAGCATGTTAAGATGCAGCAGTTTAAGTGTACTTGTAAGTTGTTCGCTGGGATATCGGCGCCTCTAGCCATGGGGCAGTTCTCCACATGTAGAAAGCAGTCATGCTTGCATTATGAGTAATTTGCTGTGTTTTAAAATGTCCTGATAGATGTTTTTTCTATTTCTGTTTGCTTGTCAAGAGCTCTGCTTCCAAAATCAAGTGAGCTTCCGAGACAGCATTTTAAGTCCTTTCCAAAAGGCGAAAAAAATTACACTCTTATTTATGCATTTGACAGATGCTTTTATTCAAAGTGACATACATTGCATTCAGGGTACATATTTTTTTTTTTATCAGTTCAAATTATTATAACAGGCCTAATTTTGGGCAAATTCTAAGGCAGTGCTTCAGTGCATTGATGGACAGTAACTACTGCACTTTATATTGAAGTTCAAACTGCACTAGTTAAAATGGTTCTCTTGGCTACAGATTAAATGAGACCAGTGCTGCAATGCATGCTGGTCCGGTGATGCTCATCCCGTCTGAGTTGACAGGTTTTCAGAATGACATGTACTGTATGAAACGATGAAGAACACACTCATTCTGTCCTTGAGAGTTTTGTGCTTGTGTTTTGTCTAAATGAGGGTCATTTTGAAATGTAATTGTGAACAATTGTGAGGTCAGAATCTCAGAGAGTAGTTGACACTGTAATTGCTGCTTGTTTTTCAGGTTCAAATGGAACAAAAGCTACTTAAAAAGATTTAATTGAATGATAATAGTCTATTATGTTCCTGTTGGGGTTCTGCATGTTGATGTAGAGCTGTTAGATGGGCATCTTTGGCCCTTGCATCATGAGGAGTTGTTTGTGAATGTAAAAGTTTCAAAGATAATTGGAGTTTTGTCTCCTAAAAGAAAAGAAGCGATTCTGCTCAGCCTATTAAGGGTTGTAACTAATTAGCATAATGCCAGGCTGTGGTGTTGATTGGCTGAACAGCGTCTCTTAGCTCCGCCCTCAAACACTAGTGTGTCTGAGACTGGAAGAGTTTGGCTCGTGTTGTTCGTGTTTGAGATCTGAATTTGAGCATTCAAATTTAATCAACCTGAATGTATTTGATCTGAAATTCTGTAAGTTTATTTTTTTTTGTATCTGAATTTGTGAGCATTGAAAAATATTAATCGAAATTCAGGTTTTTAAAATAGAAATCAAGATATTCAGATACATGGTTTCCAAAGTAAAATAATTTCAAAGGGGTGAATTCACAGCAAATAAATTCAGATCAATGTTTTTCAAAATAAAATATTTCAAAACGAAGTATTCAGTGGCTGTTAAATTTTAAATAGTTTTGTCTCTTATTTGCTTCCATACAAAATCTATTTTTTATTTAGAATCGCTTCCATTTTTTATGACATTCAGTTCCGTTAATGGTTGTGAAACGTCTCTATTCGTGTGCTGATGTGGAGGAAAAACGTTTCCAAACATCTTTCTTCCTCAAAATTATAAAAGAATCATTAATAGAAGCTTTAATCGTTACCAGTATATCGCCCCTGTTATGCAATTTTGGATATTCCCTCTCATGCAGTGTGTATTAGAGCTGTGTGTGAATGTAAAAGTTCTGCAAAGTTTCACAGATCAAAGTGCAGATAAATGGCATCTGTGTCCCAAAAGAAAAGTGGTTCTGAACTGCTGAAATGTGTCGTCAGTATTTCAGTCTTACTTGTAACTAATTTGCATAATGCCAGCCTGTGGTGTTGATTGGCCGAACAGCGTCTCTTAGCTCCGCCCTCAAACTACTATATAGTACAAACTTACTATATCATGATGACTCATGAGTTGCGTATTTGCGCTAAATACGTGGAGATTTGGCTCACACACACAAACTTCCCCAGCAAAGTGGGTAAACATAGAAACACGCCGAATTGGCTCGTGATTTGCCAGCTTAATTTCAATCCCTGAATGTTGCACTCCTGTTCGTCACTGTGCACGAAACTTCACCCCAATAAATCATTGGAAACATTGCTGACTCGTGCGTCTCAAGCGCCCTCTTTACGCTCGTCCTAATGCCTGTTAGTTGTCCGTGGATTTGCCAATATTAGGTGTTGAAAATGGAAACGTCTTTAGACATGGAATTATGGAAAATCGATTTTACAATCGATTCATTGAACACTTATATCAACCCTAAGTGACAGCCCTACTCTATAGTGTCTCTGAGACTGAAGAGTTTGGCTCGTGTTGTTCGTGTCGAGAAGACGCTGTTTTCTGAGATTGATACGGTAAAACACGCCATCGTTACTGTTCGTATCACTGTGATCAAGAGCTGAGAGTCAGATATGATAATGAGCGTTCGCTTTCTGGCCAATCACAGCAGAGCATCTCTCAGAGAGGCGGAGCTTAGAGACACTGAATCTTCGATCGAAGCGTTTCAGACACTGAGAGAAAAGAGATGATGCTGCAATGCATATAATGAGAAAATTAATGTTTTTTCACATTGGATGACTGTAAATCGATCGTAGGAGACCTTTAAATTAACATAAAAGAGGCACTTTAATGAGTTTTTCTCTGATGTATGAAAGCATAAATATAAGCAAGTCATCCATCCTTATGGTCTGAAATTTTGTTAACGGAAAAAGTGCACCGTCGATACTGGTTACCAGCCAATGCAATGATATTGAAATGGCCAAATATGGTCCTGGTTGATATATATATATAGTGGTGGTGGTGATGACACAGTTTTTTTTGTGTTTTCTGTGCTCCCTTTTTTCATTCGAATGCACAAGTGCATCTCAGTTCCTCCTCAACTCTTTAGTTCTCTGTGTGCCTGAGCGTTAATGACCTTCTCCTGAGGTTCCTCTCAGCGCTGCTTAAACAGATCATTTGAGAAGGCAAACAGAGATGCTGCGAGCGGAAAACACAGGGAGATATCTGTAATCTTACAAAACAAATGAAATCTCCAAGGCAAATACAACAGCCACAAACACCCCATGTTTGATCCCGAGCGCTAGCAGACCCTGGGATCGGGATTCAAGACACGCTGAGGGTCTGTGACATTCAACAACGTCCTCGTCGCCGTTGCCCTCGGCTGATAGATAATATACGCAGGCGTGACTTTCAGAGTCCTCGGACAGTAAATGTCCTTGCATTTGTTGAGTTCATGCAAACTTAATCATAAGATGCTTGTCATTGTTTGTTTGTTGCTAAAGCAAACTTCAGTTTAATTTGCAAAAACAAATACATTCACATGTTGATTTAATTTCATTTTGAGCATCTTTTTGTTGGTATTGGAGATTTCAAAAAGCCTGACATTATTTGTGCAATTCCATTTTTAAAATTAAAGGCTGTATGTTTTAATGTTAGTTAATGCAGTTTTTAAGAATACTGTACAAATATGTTGCTAATTTTCACCTTTTTTATTTGCAAACCTGCATGCCTTACTATCAAATTCATTAGAAGTAAATCTAGTTATAAATGAAATGCCTTACAATTGTTTTCATCTTGAAAACAGAAATGACCAGACTGTACGTACGAGATGTACGCTATTTATTCTTCCTAGACTCTAAAGTAGCATATTTTATTGCTTTAAATTATATTAGGGAACGTTTTTATTCAGGAAGTAGACTAACACACACACATTTTATTTTTTTATCATGAAAGATTTTATACAACTGTTATTGTCAATATTATTGTTGTTACTTTTGTCTATTTATATATATATATAGTTGTTTGTAGAGATATTATTGTTACGTTATTGTGTACAATTATAATTTAATGCAAAAAATGATGTTGTTCCTCAGTATTTCTGTCTTGTTTTCCAGTACAAATATCTAAACATGCTTTAAACAAGATATATTTACTGGAGAAGTGAAATAAAATCTTGTTATGTGAAAAACATATCTTAAAAGTTTTTTTTTATCTCACTTTTGTAAGTGGTAAGAAAATAGCCTTGTTTCCCCTTGAATTAAGTAGATTTTTTCTGACCCCATTGGAAGATATTTCTTGTTTTAAGCACAAATTTGCTTCATTTAAATTTTTTTAAAGACTTCACATGTTTTGTGATGTTGCTTCTCCAGTAAATGTATCTAGATTTAAGAATGTTTTGATGTTTGTACTGTAAAACAAGACACTTTCTTGCAGATGATTATTTAAAATTGTATTTCTCTTGAGTTTGCCATGAATACAGCATTTGATGTGGTGTTAAATGATGAATAAGTAATTCAGAGTCATAAGTCAAACCTAGCCTGCTTACAAAATAATACAATATTTATACCGCAGAAACGTAAAGATGATGCGCGTGGCGTCTGCATTCATACAGTTGTCATTTTTCATTTGTCAAGTTTTTCGTGCATCTTTTTTTCCATCCATTGTCAAATTGGAGATTTCAGTCATTTTTGCAGTTCTGTTTAGTGACGGTAATGGTGTAAAAATGCATATTTTTTGCAGATATAAATTTTTTTGGTCAGTTCTATCACAGCAGCTGATGATTCACTTGAGTTTGGGATCACGTTCGGTTCTCCAGTGTTTGTCCTGATCTGATCCCGTCGCACTCACAGATGCTCCATAATATTCAATCAGGCACGTAGTGATTGCGTTTAATGACAGTAATTTTCCACTTACATTGAGATGTGTTGCTATTCAACTCAGTAGGCGAGAATGTCAAATGAAAACACGATTGATTTTGTTTACATTGATTTTTTGACACTTTAAAACCATTCATCTTGATCACTCGTAAAATTAGAATAATGAAGGGTGTTTGACATGGTTGCCAGACTCAATTAAAGCTTGGATTTTTGTTCAAATGTTTTAAAAGTTGGCCATTTATCTTGCATGTCACTCTTCCTGTCTTCAGTAATCAATGAAGCCTTCTCCACAATATCTCCGATTAAGCTGTTTGTTTAAAAAGTCTCAGTTTTGGTGTTGTCTTGTTTTATTTATTTTTCAGAACTCTTTTTATTCTTAATTATCTACTAATTCTTTTGATCCATTTAAGACCAAGTGCAAGATTTTATTGGTTATATGCAAGACTGAGTATTTTTATGGTAACACTTTGAAATAAGGTTTCATTTGTTAACTTTTAAAAATACTTTGAAATAATGTATTAATCCTTGTTAATGTTTAATTCTTACACCTTATACTAGCTTATACTAGTACCTTATTAAAATCTAAAGTTGCATCTGTTAATATATATTTAATGGATTTGAGCTGACATGAACTAACCATGAATATTTAGCTAATATTAATAAATAATGTAAATAGGGATGCACGATATATCGGCTACCATATCGATATCGGCCAATAGATGTTCATTTTTAAAATGATCGTTATCGGCCTGATAAGAAAATACATTAAAGCCGATAAATAATGTATTATTTCCTTCAGCTGGGACGCTTCAGATGCGCTCTGATCAACATGAATTGCTTGAAATATGATTGGAAAGGAATAAAAGGAAAATATAAATTGGAATATATAAAAGGAAAATACAGTAAAGTGCAACATGTGCAGCTCATGTCTGTCATATACGCTATATAAAATGATATTGTGAACATTATAATTGTGTGCTTGGGACATGCCTTTTAATGCTGAGACTTTTATTTTGTAATCAGGCTCTCAAAAATTCTATACAAATTTGGATTTAAATTTATCGTCGATATATATCGTTTTTTGATTTTCAGCTATAACGAGTTATCGGTTCTCGGCATCGGCCAAAAAAGATTCATATTGGTGCATCCCTAAATGCAACAGATGTATTGCTCATTGTTAGTTAAAGCAACACTAAGGAAGATTTTTTCCCTTAAAATAATGTCTCCAAAATAGTCAGTGGTTCATCAAGTCGTAACAGGGTGAACGGCACTAGTGCCTCCACTTTGCGGTCCTATATCTGCTATAACCACACTATGTAAGATTGTAAAAATTACATTAACTAATGGGACCTTATTGTAAAGTTACAATTTTTTTATTATTAAAGCGGTTTTAATTCTAACTGTATGATCATCTCATTAAATCACGCGTTTGCTATGTTGCTATGAATCTGTTTTATTACAGGCCTGACTGTTCTTGCACTGATGTCAGACTACATGATGTGATGTGGTCGCACTGCACCCGTACGCATCACTTTACCACATCAGGTCAATCTGGCAACATCACTACGCCTCATGAAAGATCAGTTTAGTTACGCCGGAACTACTTTAGTCAAGCGTGGAGGGAAAACAATCCTTCAGGTGTTGCTTTGTTTTGGTTTTTTAAGTTGGAGATGCAACAATGCAAATGATATTGTGGACACACTTTACAATAATCACGTGTGTTAACATTAGTAAACATGAGTTAAAAAACAATACCGCATTTATTCACCTTATTTCATGTTAATTTCAACATTTACTAATGCATTTTTAAAATCAAAAGTTGTGTGTCAACATTAGTTAATGCAGTCTGAACTAAAATGAACCATTGTTTTTATTATCTTAGATTAACAAAGATTAATAAACGCTGTACTATATATATATATATATAGTTCATGTGAACTAATGCATTAATCCTAACCTTATTGTAAAGTGTTCCTGATATTTTTGCACCTTTTTATTTGCAAAGATCTGATTTTCTTTCAGAGTCATAAGTCAAACCCAGCCTGCTCACAAAATAATAAAATATTTATACCCTGAAACGTTACGATGATGAACAGCTGCACGGCGTCTACATTTACTCTCCAGGTACGAGGCTTTCAGTGAGAAAATACATTATTAGGCCGTGGGTCAGTAAAGTTTGGGTAACTATGATTTCTTAACATTAATTAATGCTGTATATTTTACAGCATTTATTAATGTTCATGTTAGTTCACAGTTCATTAACTATTATTAACAGATGCAACTTTTTATATTAAAAATGTAATATTAAGATGAAGATTAACTATAAATGCTGTAAAGGTTTGGTTCATTGTTAGTTCTTGACTGAATAATTTTTGTAACTATATTTGTAATGTATATTTTATTTACAGTGTTATTTGATTACAGTTTCTGTACCTGAACACCTGAAAATCTTAACACACTGTTTATTTCCGTCGTATCTTTGTTCATTTGTATCTATTTGCTGTGATTGCTCATTTTTATTTGCTATAATGTTTACTTTTCCTTAATAATGCTTGACATATATATTAGTTAGGCTAGCTGGTATTTATAAACTTCTTTAGCCTGTTGTGTTCTGTACCAATGTTCTGCAAGAAGACTAAATGTCAGTGATATCTAAGGTTTTTTCTTGAAGTTATTGGTAGCGAAATTACGCATCGATAAGAATCTGAATCGCTAAACAAAATCAGAATCGTTAATATTTAAACGATACCCAACCCTAACCACAAACACAGAGTTTTTCAGATTTCCCACATCGGCGTTCTCTCTATAGTTATGATTCTTTGCTGTCTTTTATCCACTGGATCCTTCACTGGGAGCAGTACAAGTCAACACCATTATGACTAAAAGTGTTTCCTACTAAAGCAAGACTGTGGCTGCGTCTGAAATCATATCCTCTCTTGAGTACGTACTTATTTAGTATATGTGACGCTGGATCACAAAACCAGTCAGAAGTCGCACGGGGATATCTGTGGCAATACCCAACAATACACTGTATGGGTCAAAATTATCATTTTTCTTTTATACCCAAAATCATTAGGATATTAAGTAAAGATCATGTTCCATGAAGATATTTAGTGAATTTACTCTGTAAATACACAAAACATTCATTTTTGTGAGTGAATGCAGCACAATCACGAACATAAATGCACAACTTTATAGGAGATTTTCTCAATATTTCGATTTTTTTTGCATCCTCAGATTCCAGTTTCAAATAGTTGTATCTCTACCAAATATTGTCCTATCATAACAAACCATACATCAATGGAAAGCTCCTTAGATTTATTGTATAAATCTCAATTTCAGAAATTGACCCATAAGACTGGTTTTGTGCTCCAGGGTCAGTAATGCTGTACTTGGCTGCACAATTATGACTGCTTATACTTGCTGATTTTCCTTAGGTCACATATAGTATGAATGTAATCTGGACGCACATCATTCACCATGCTGTCATTGTCATGTGACCAACCAGCGCTTCACTACCGTTAGCAAATCCTCTCCCATGGCCTTATGGGATAGCAACATTTCAGAAACTAGATGGAAGTATTAGGTCACCTGTACAATTCGTACATACGTCTTTTGTCACATACTGTTTTTGGACTACTATATAGTAGGCAAGTATGTGATTATTGACCCCAGTGCATTATGGGTGTTGAAGTTTTCCTACATATTTGGCAAACACAGCCTTTTTTATTTGTTTTCTCTAGTCAGAAATGTGTTCGCCTTTCTGCAGCATAGGTAGCCAAGTTTTATCGAAAGCCATTTGACCAATTTTTAATATCTGATTAGTTTTGATTGATTTTGTATACAGTATTTGTCTTTGACGCTGTCATAAGCACACACTGAATATTGCAAAATCTAGTTTTGACTCTATAAGCGTCTTCTGATCTGTCCCTCAGCTCATATTCTCTAGACGTGGCATGTTTGTAATTTGTCGGATAAGGAACGTTAAGCGTTCGCCCCCCCGCCTGGCATTAATCTGATGTTCTCGCTGGGTTCATTCGTTCAGAGATGCTGAAAGCTTCATTTACTCGTCAGACTGTTGTCATTGGTCAATCTGTTTTCCTGACAGCTGTATTAGAATAAGATAATAGAGCCTGGACTTTCTGAAATAATTGCTTTTGCATGAACAAAACAAGATGTTTAATAATGTTTTGTGGTCCATGCATATTGATAACAGCTTTTTTTTACAGGTTTGGAATAACATCAGGTTGAGTAATTTTTTTTTTTAATGAAATATCCCTTTAATATTCAATGCTGGAGTCGTCAGTATGGATTTCTGTAGGCATTCTGCTTAGAAATCTGCCCTGAGGTAATATAGTCTGCGTTTGATTCGTCCTGTGGGTTAAAAATGCTTCTCATCCACTCCATGGAGCACATAAGACAGCTCAGGTGTTCCTTCCCAGAATCCTTTGCTCTTTTTGTTGGCACAGTAGAGCTGGCTGAAGATTATTGATGATTCATGGTGTCTGTCAGATGTCTGCCACACCGCTGCTTCTTCTTTCATAAGGACATCTCACCTGAAAGGCTATATGGCTTTTGTTCATTACCTGTCACTGGCCTCCAGGGGTTTTCACTGATATTCTTAGAGGTTAGAGATGAAATTATCCACTCTAATGAAAGCTTTTCTTCACAGATTGCTGATGTGCTGAGCAAAATGAAGCCAAGTGTCCTCCTTACACTGGTAAATTCTTTCTTCTTTATTTTAACGTGAAGTTTTTCAGGATAGCAACCATGTCTTTTAATGTTAATTGAAGAAATATATATAAATATATATTAATGCTGCCAAATCGATTAATCGTGATTAATCGCATCTAATATAAAAGTTTGTATATATGTATGTATGTATGTATATTAGAGCTGCATGATTAATCGTTAAAAGATCGCAATCTCAATTCAAACACCTACAAGTGAAACTCTAAAAATAGAATATGGTTCAAAAGTTATAATTTTGATGATTATGGCTTACAGCTTATGAAAACCCCAAATTCAAAATCTCAGAAAATTAGAATAGTACATGAAATTAGTTTAATAGTTAAATAAATAAATGTAATAGTTAAATAAATAGTTAATAGTTAAATGCGTTTTATAGGATGGCAACCATATATTTTATTGTTAATTGGAGTATATATATATATATATATATATATATATATATATATATATATATATTAATGTTGTCAAATCTATTAATCGTGATTAATCACATCTAAATAATCGGTAAAAGATCGCAATCTCAATTCAAACACCTACAGGTGAAAATCGAAAAAATAGAATATGGGGCAAAAGTTATAATTTTGATGATTATGGCTTACAGCTTATGAAAACCCCAAATTCAAAATCTCAGAAAATTAGAATATTACATGAAATCAATAAAAAAAAAGGCTTTTAAATACAGAAATGTCGGCCCTCTGAAAAGTATAATCATGCATATGTATATAGTTATATATACTAAATATATTAGTTTCACCTTTTAATTTGAATTTTTGGACAATATTAAAATGTTTCGGGTTTCACCTGTATGTCATCTCATTCCTAAACAACAATGATTCATGTCTATTAAATCATTGACAAAGTCATACTGGCACATTTAGATTTGTAATACAATATGAAAACGCATATAAACACTGATGTCTACGGAAATGATACAAAAAAAGTAAATCACCTTTTGAAAATAGCTGCACTTCAAATAACGATTGTATCAATTACATTCTTACACCAGTAGGTGGCGACAAGTGACTGTTAAAAATATATTTGTCATTGAATCATTCATTCAAGAGATTCACTCAAAAAAAAAATTCCATTATTTTTATATATATATATTTATATATATATATATATTTTTTTTTTAATATATATATATATATATATATACTGATAAAAATATATATATATAAACAAACTTTCATATTAGATGTGATTAATCGATTTGACAGCACTGATATATTTTACATATGTATTTGTATTTTAATTGATTTTTTTATTTAAATTTTATGTCATAAATTATAATTGTATTAAATTATATTTTAATCATAATATTATTACATAGAATAAATTATTAATGGAATAATACCAATTATATATTATTATAATAATAATATTATTATTATATTTACATGATCAATATATTATGATTTTGTATATAGATAGATACATTTATTTTAATACATACCTTTTTATGATTTATATATATATATATATATATATATATATATATATATATATATATATATATATATATATATATATATATATAATATATCATACATGCAGTGACCAGGGTATTTTCATAAGTCTCCCTCTGTTAGGAATTATGGTAAATTGTGATATTCAGACATCCAGACTGCCAGCAACAGTGTGATTTTACTTCTGTTCTATGACTCTATGATAATGAGCAGGTTTAATGTCTCTGTTTCTGTGTGTGTGTGTGTGTGTAGCGGGGAGTGAACACTGATAGCGGCAGCACCTGTCGTGAAGCGTCCTTTGAAGGCATCAGCCGGTGAGTTTCATCCATTATTCAGAGTTCTGTTCCTGAAACTCATTCCAGGGAAAGCAGCGCACGTGTCCTCCATGTGATCGGATAAAAAGCCTGATGCACGAAAACACTCATAATGAGGAACATTTTGAGAGATTAGTGATTAGATTTTCACCGTTACCTGTTACTGTAACATTTATAAGTGAGAAAATATTTAAAATGCATAAATGTTATTGCATTAGATGCAACATTTTAAAGCAAATGTCATCGGCTTTAAACAAAGAGCACAAACAAACATTAGGAGGGTTGAAATGTTAAAGTCCCCCTGTGGTGGAAATCAAGCTTTTAATGTTGTTTATGTGTCTATGTGGTGTTTTTATTATGCTTTAAGACAAACCATGTGCAAATTCATAAGTCGACAGCATTGCTGAGTATTTTCTGCTTAAAGGGTTAGTTCACCCAAAAATGATAGTTCTGTCAGTGATTACTCTCCTCATGTTGTTCCCCGTAAGACTTTCCTTCATCTTCAGAACACAAATGAAGATATTTGGATTAAATCTGAGCGCTGGATCACTCCTCCATAGGCTTCTGTGGGATCGAAACTGGCCGGCGCAGAAAAGTTATTAAAGACATCGTTAAAATAGTCCGAGTGACTACAGTGGCTCAATCTTACGTTCATCAAGCAACGAGTGTCACGTCACACGCATCACACACACATGACCAGCATCACACACACATGACCAGCATCACACACACATGACCAGTATCACACTCATCACACACACATGACCAGCATCACACGCATCGCATCACACATGACCAGCATCACACACACATGACCAGCATCACACACACATGACCAGGATCACACCAGCATACACGCATCACACACACATGACCAGCATCACACACACGACCAGCATCACACACACGACCAGCATCACACTCATTACACACACGACCAGCATCACACTCATTACACACACGACCAGCATCACACGCATCGCATCACACACATCGCATCACACACACATGACCAGCATCACACGCATCACACAAATGACCAGCATCACACGCATCGCATCACACACACATGACGAGCATCACACTCATTACACACATGACCAGCATCACACGCATCGCATCACACACACATGACCAGCATCACACGCATCACACACACGACCAGCATCACACGCATCGCATCACACACACATGACCAGCATCACACTCATTACACACATGACCAGCATCACACGCATCGCATCACACACATGACCAGCATCACACGCATCGCATCACACACACATGACCAGCATCACACTCATTACACACATGACCAGCATCACACGCATCGCATCACACACATGACCAGCATCACACGCATCGCATCACACACATGACCAGCATCACACGCATCACACGCATCGCATCACACACACAACCAGCATCACACGCATCGCATCACACACATGACCAGCATCACACGCATCACACACATGACCAGCATCACACGCATCACATCACACACACGACCAGCATCACACGCATCGCATCACACACATGACCAGCATCACACGCATCACACACACATGACCAGCATCACACGCATCACATCACACACACACGACCAGCATCACACACACATGACCAACATCACACGCATCACACACACATGACCAGCACACATGACCAGCATCACACGCATCACACGCACATGACCAGCATCACACACACGACCAGCATCACACGCATCGCATCACACACACATGACCAGCATCACACTCATCACACACACATGACCAGCATCACACGCATCACACACACATGACCAGCATCACACGCATAACACGCATCACACACATGACCAGCATCACACACATGACCAGCATCACACGCATCGCACACACACACACACATACACACACACATGACCAGCATCACACACACATGACCAGCATCACACACACATGAACAGCATCACACACACACGACTAGCATCACACGCATCACACACACATGACCAGCATCACACACATGACCAGCATCACACACACACATGACCAGCATCACACACACACATGACCAGCATCACACGCATCACACACACATGACCAGCATCACACACATGACCAGCATCACACGCATCACACACACATGACCAGCATCACACACATGACCAGCATCACACGCTTCACACACACATGACCAGCATCACACACATGACCAGCATCACACACATGACCAGCATCACACGCATCACACACACATGACCAGCATCACACACATGACCAGCATCACACACATGACCAGCATCTCACACATGACCAGCATCTCATCTCACACATGACCAGCATCACACACATGACCAGCATCACACACATGACCAGCATCACACGCACATGACCAGCATCACACGCACATGACCAGCATCACACACACATGAGCAGCATCACACACACATGACCAGCATCACACACACATGACCAGCATCACACACACATGACCAGCATCACACACACATGACCAGCATCACATGCATCACACACACGACCAGCATCACACGCATTACACACACATGACCAGCATCACATGCATCGCATCACACACACATGACCAGCATCACACGCATTACACACACATGACCAGCATCACATGCATCACACACACATGACCAGCATCACACGTATCGCATCACACACACATGACCAGCATCACACACACATGACCAGCATCACATGCATCACACACACATGACCAGCATCACACGCATTACACACACATGACCAGCATCACACACACATGACCAGCATCACACACACATGACCAGCATCACACGCATTACACACACATGACCAGCATCACTCGAGGCCCACAGAGAAGAAATGAATAGTTGAATAAAGTCGTTATTTTGGGGTTTTTTTGTGCACAAAAAGTATTCTCGTCGCTTGATGAACGTAAGATTGAGCCACTGTAGTCACTCGGACTATTTTAACGATGTCTTTAATAACTTTTCTGCGCCG
>CM060633.1:37226053-37246053 GCA_030578275.1 Meda fulgida
AGGAGGTGATGTCGAGATGCTTCAGTAAAGCAGACAGCATCATTAACACACAAGCGAAGATGCTCGACAGGAATAGACAGTGGAGGTGAAGAAACAACTCAAACGACAGACAAAGTGCTGATATCTTTGACGTCAGTCCTGCTGAGTTTAGGATTGAAAGTTTACCAGAGATGTTCAGTTCTTCATTAAACTTTCGGATCGCATGAGCCTGTGTAAATAGCTGACATGCCCTACCTTTCAAAAGTCTGAGATCAGTGAGATTTTAAAGAAATTGATACTTTTATTCAACAAGGACACATTTAAAAAGACCAAATTAGATGTGAAATGCTCGTTTATAATGTTACAAAAGATTATATTTAAAATATATGCTGTTCTATTGAACTCTATTCATCAAAGAATCCTGAAAAACAAAGTAAATCTCGGTTTCCACAAACAATATGAACTGTTTTCAACATTGATAATACTGAAATACAGCTTTGATCACAGGAATACATGACACTTTACTAGATATTCACATAGAAAACTGATATTATATTATGTTTAAATCCTGTATTTTTGATCAAATAAACGCATCCTTGGTGAGTTTTATGAACCCCAAACTTTGAAAAGTAGTGTGAACGCATTTTTTGAACTCTGCATTATTGTATTAAAGGTCTCCAGCAGTTCTTAAGTTGTATCTTCATGTTTTGCCTTCGACAGCTCGTACTCGTGGTGCAAATCACTGTAGCTTACGGCCTCTTATTGCTTTAAGATGTTATATCTCCATATGCACATTAATATTCTGATTATCTGTGTGTCTGTAGTCGTCTGCTAAAGACTGACATGGAGCTGGAAGTTCTGCGCTACACCAACCGCATCTCCAGTGAAGCCCACAAAGAGGTAAAGCATCTGTGTTTCACTCCCACAAAGCTCAACGCAACTTTATTACTGGGTTAGGGTGTTCCTGAGCTTTAAATGCATGCTAAAAAAAAAAGCATATACAGGTGAAACTCGAAAAATTAGAATATCGTACAAAAGGTACAGCTATGAAAACCTTTTCTAATTTTGAATTTGGGGTTTTCATAAGCTGTAAGCCATAACCATCAAAATGATAACAAATAAAGGCTTGAAATATCTCTCTTTGCATGTAATGAGTCTACATAATATATTAGTTTCACCTTTTAAGTTGAATTACTGAAATAAATGAACTTTTGCACGATATTCTAATTTTTCGAGTTTCACCTGTAAACTTTTTTTTATTTTTAAAGTTATGAAGACTTTAGATGATTGGTATGCGTTGATAATTTCTCTGAAAGCATCATAAGCCCTCTATGATCTCCTCATGCTTTTGATGTTTTGGGAAACGCTGCAGTGCTTTACAGTGTGTAGTGTGTAGTGTGTAGTGTGTAGTGAACTCTTGATGTGCGGCTTCCTAAATCGTAAACCTCGTTTGATCACTATCTAGGCCAGCATTGCATTTATCCTTCACAGATACAAGGCAATATCAGAATACTAAACCGTTGATATTCAGCTCAAAAACCTGCAGTCCAGCTGGACTATACAGTATACTGTAAATGGAAGATTAATAAAGTAGATAATTGTGTGCATTTGATGTTTATCATGATGGCAGTAATTCATGAAATGGTCAAATGAGGAGCAGAGCTTTATACACTAAAAAATAATAATCTTGTTTTCTATTACAAATATCTAAACATTCTTACATCAAGATACATTTACTTGAGAAGCAAAATGACTGAATATATTATTTCTGAAAAATGCATCAAAATTAAGTGAGATTTTGATTAAAACAAGAACAAATATGCGCCAATGGGGTCAGAAAAATATTCTTAGTTTCCCTTTGAATTGAGATTATTTTCTGATATTTGTTCATGTTTTAAGCACAAACTCACTTAATTTTGATGCATTTTTCAGAAAGCAAGACTTAATATCATCATAATAAGTGATTTTGCTTCTCAAGCAAATGTATATTGATTTAAGAATTTGTTTGTGTTTGTACTAGGCATGCCATGCACAATATATCGCCCACCATATCGGAATCAGACGATATATGTTCATTCTTAATGTTATTGTTATCAGGCCGATAAGAAAATGTAGCCGATATATTTATTAAAGCCGATAAATAATGTATTATTTCCTTCAGCTGAGACACTTCAGATGCGCACTGATCAACATGATGGTTTTGAATTGCTTGAAAAATTATCGGAATCACTTCAAAAATGGAAAATACAGAAAAGTACAACGTGCAGCTCAAGTTTGTCATATACATACAATTATCATGAGAACATTATAATTGTGTGTTGGGATTTTTAATGGTAAGACTTTAGTTTTTGTAATCAGGCTCTCAAAAATTAGGAAAATTTGGATTTAGATTTATCGGCCAAAATATCGGTGATCGGCTTTCAAATATAAAGAATTATTGGTATCGCCCAGCATTTTCATATTAGTGCGTCCCTAATTTGTACTGGAAAGCAAGACAAAATTACTAAGTAAGAAAATCATTTTTGCAGTGTAACGTATCAAATTGCATTTAGAAGACCCATTTTATACACTGTACAAAATATCAGTTCATTATATTTTGTTTCTGTTTTCCATGTGCCGTTTTCAGCTTTACTTACTTCCCAAAAGCTGAGCCAATTCCAATACAATGGACAAATCATTTAGAGAAATTAAGTTTAGTTAACCTTTAAGTGTCACCGGCCCACCGGTGGGCCCAAAGCCATTACATATTTAAAACAGTAATATTCTATACTAAACCTAAACTAATCTTGACAAACTATATATTGTTGGAAACCTCAGAGATTTTATTTTGTATATTTGACCACTGTTTTATATTTAATATTATGTAGTGACAGTAATTAATTAACTTGTAAACAAGAACATTTAGTTATTGTTATATGGACAGTGAGGAAAACAAGTTTCCCTGTACAATGTGGTTTCAGTATTGGTTGTTTTTATTGTATATGGTCATATACATTTTTTTTTAAATTTCATATTTATGTTTTCAAAAAATCATTTACAACCTATCTTGAATGTTTTGTTGCTGTTTTAAATTAAAAAAATGTTGTAAATCAAATCAGAAATCATAAAAAGAGCATGACTAGTACCTAGTGGACATTGCTGGTATAGCGACTAAAAATAACACAGAAACCTCATTTTTTGTGATATTAATGTCAAATTTGGAACACAACTTCTTTAGACTTTTAGCTTTTAATTTAATATGAAATTAAATTCAACACGTATTTTTATTTTTTTAATAAAATATTAATAAATATTATATTATTTTTTTTATTACAACAAAGTTAAACAGCTATAACTTTTTTGTTTTTAATTTTATTTAATTTCTTTCACTTGTAAAAGAAACTTCTTTTTTTTTTTTTTTTTTTAAACGAGCCCAAAATTAGGTTAATATTCTAAACCGTTCCAGAATTACATTGATTTGAATCTGGACATCCGATTTTTAGCCCTACCCCCCAAAAAGGGGGGGTGACACTGTTAAATTACGTCTAGTTTATTAAAATTCAAAAGTTTTTTTTACAGTGTAGTTTACCTAACAGTTCCTTATTGAATCAGATGCTAAAACAAACAAATAATGCAATCAGTGGGCACAATTTGCTCTTGTAAATGACTTTCTAATACAGTGTGAAGTGTAGATCTGTGTCATTAATCACGCGCGCATTTGTGTATTACTCCGCTCTTGAAACATGCGCTGTTAGACGGTATTTATTAAGGGAACATGACTTTCTAATGTACAGCAGTCGAGCGGCCGGCGTGGACAAAACTCTGAGAGACTCGAAATAGTTTAATAATCCAAGATTGATGGTTCTGCTTTGTGGTAGAATAAGTTCCTGATATCCAGTAATGAATAAAAAGCCTTTTTAAGAGTGCTGGATATTAATGGGCCAGGCTTTTATGAATTAGTACTGTGTGTTTAAGCTAAGATCATATTTATCATAGTAACTGCTGGCTTTTACATTGATCGTTACATCATAAGGGTTTTTGAATGTTTTTATTTTTTTATAGCTGTATAATAAAGACTTATAGTGTGTGGGTCATACACAAAAAACTCTTTACTTTAAGCCTTTATATGTAATGTATTATAAAAGTATTTTCAATGCATTGATTATGGCTTGTAATGCACTTTATAATAGTCTCATGAATAATTGTAAATTGCTTATAATACTTTATAGTCCTTATGGTAGGCCTTTAGAAAGTATAATGCATTAAACACATGAGAAACAACCTATTTCAGATGTAACGAATCACAAATATTATAATGCATTTTAACTTTGATAACAATTATTTATGAAAAGATATTAATCATTTATTTATGCAAAGATAAAATGCATTATAACGTACATTCTGAATACCTTTATAATGCATTATACATAGAGGCTTTAAAGGGTTAGTTCACCCAAAAATGATAGTTCTGTCAGTGATTACTCTCCTCATGTTGTTCCCCGTAAGACTTTCCTTCATCTTCAGAACACAAATGAAGATATTTTGGATTAAATCTGAGCGCTGGATCACTCCTCCATAGGCTTCTGTGGGATCGAAACTGGCCGGCGCAGAAAAGTTATTAAAGACATCGTTAAAATAGTCCGAGTGACTACAGTGGCTCAATCTTACGTTCATCAAGCGACGAGTGTAACGTCACACGCATCACACACACATGACCAGCATCACACACACATGACCAGCATCACACGCATCACACACACATGACCAGCATCACACGCATCACACACACATGACCAGCATCACACGCATCACACACACATGACCAGTATCACACGCATCACACACACATGACCAGCATCACACGCATCACACACACATGACCAGCATCACACACACATGACCAGCATCACACGCATCACACACACATGACCAGCATCACACACACATGACCAGCATCACACGCATCACACACATGACCAGCATCACACGCATCACACACACATGACCAGCATCACACGCATCACACACACATGACCAGCATCACACGCGTCTCACACACACGTGACCAGCGTCGGCCAATAGTGAGCGTACATCACAGAAGCGCTGCGCTGTTACACTTCGAGAACTCACTCGAGGCCCACAGAGAAGGAATGAATACTCAAATAAAGTCGTTATTTTGGGGGGGGTTTGTGCACAAAAAGTATTCTCATCGCTTGATGAACTTAAGATTGAGCCACTGTAGTCACTCGGACTATTTTAACGATGTCTTTAATAACTTTTTTACGCCGGCCAGTTTCAATCCCACAGAAGCCTATGGAGGAGTGATCCAGCGCTCAGATTTAATCCAAAATATCTTCATTTGTGTTCTGAAGATGAAGGAAAGTCTTACGGGGAACAACATGAGGAGAGTAATCACTGACAGAACTATCATTTTTGGGTGAACTATCCCTTTAAGGAAAATCTAACAGGAATTCCTATATGCGTTTATGTCCTTTTTTGGAGCTTGATTGAATTTTCAGAATTCCTCTTTTATAACCAAAACAATAAATAAATCATACAGGTCTAGATCGACGTGAGCATGAGTAAATAATGACATATTTCATTTTGGGGTGAACTATTCCTTGAACACGGTTGAAAAAGATTTCCATCTCCGTCATTAGTGTTCAGGATTCAGCCACGTGTGTAGACGCACTGCAGAAGCAGTGAACGCTTGTCCTTGCATTATCTGAAGAATATAACCTCAGCACCTCATCAAAAGGAGAATGGCCTTGGCAGACCGGGTCGATCTCCAGTTGAAGCTTTCAAGGACCGGTTTTGCGGCTCGTTTGAACTCTTATTACCAGCAACGAAGGCCTCGGCACATATTATCACACATAGGTCTTCATAAGTGGCAGTCTCAGCCAGAGCTGATATAGACAAACATCTCACGGCCGTAACCTCTCGTCTTCCTTTATTACTGGATATTCAGTTTAAGAGGGACATGAGTCACGGCCACAATGAAAACAAATTGTTTTTTGAATGCCGAAATGAGGAACGAGGGATATGAAAGAGTTCACTGGACGGCCACGAGAAACCATTGAGCTGGAAGCGTTTAGACAAGGGTTGAGAATCAAAATCTATTTTTTATTTAGAATCGCTTCCATTTTTTATGACATTCAGTTCCGTTAATGGTTGTGAAACGTCTCTATTCGTTTGCTGATGTAGAGGAAAAACGTTTCCAAACATCTTTCTTCCTCAAAATTATAAAAGAATCATTAATAGAAGCTTTAATCGTTACCAGTATATCGCCCCGATTATGCAATTTTGGATATTCCCTCTCATGCAGTGTGTATTAGAGCTGTGTGTGAATGTAAAAGTTCTGCAAAGTTTCACAGATCAAAGTGCAGATAAATGGCATCTGTGTCCCAAAAGAAAAGTGGTTCTGAACTGCTGAAATGTGTCGTCAGTATTTCAGTCTTACTTGTAACTAATTAGCATAATGCCAGCCTGTGGTGTTGATTGGCTGAGCAGCGTCTCTTAGCTCCGCCCTCAAACACTAGTGTCTCTGAGACTGAAGAGTTTGGCTCGTGTTGTTCGTGTCGAGAAGACGCTGTTTTCTGAGATTGATACGGTAAAACACGCCATCGTTACTGTTCGTATCACTGTGATCAAGAGCTGAGAGTCAGATATGATAATGAGCGTTTGGTTTCTGACCAATCACAGCAGAGCAGCTCTCAGAGAGGCGGAGCTTAGAGACACTGAATCTTCGATCGAAGCGTTTCAGACACTGAGAAAACAGCTGATGCTGATATTACAGTATATGATGAGAAAATTAAAGTGTTTTTTGACCCTGGATGAATGTAAACATATTGTAGGAGACATAAGAAACAAAATTAGGATCCTTTAAAATAGTATAATATGGGCACTTTGGGTGAAATAAGAATTTTTAGTCCCAATAAATCAAGCGGCGTTCCTGGAGTTAGCCATCTTTTTTAGTTATTTTGTTATGCAGTTTCTGTTTCATCTTCATTAACATATTTTGTTCATTAATATTTTAGAGGTTGCCTGAAAAATGAATGTGTTCTTTCTTAGTTTCATGCATGGTCTAAAAAGCGTGTCTGCTCGATTTAACGTGTTGAGGATGTCTGAGTGAAGATTTTTCTCCTCTTTCTCTCCCCAGAGCTTTGACTGAATGTCATATTTCACTCAAAAATGGACATTATTTTACTTTTGAGGATCTCAGTGGGCCTTATAATAGGCTCCAGTTTCTTAAAGCAAAATATGACTTTATTTCTGGGAGTGAAATGTGACCTGTTCTTGAGATTACGTGAGATTCATCTGAATGTGCAGCGGCCTGTCAGTGATGCTTACAGCTGCAAGTTTTGCTAGTTTGAAATGTAAATGACCGACTTAAATGCTGATTTTGTCTTTGCGGTGAGGAGAGCGGAGGATTAAGAGTTCAGCTCTATTCCAAAGGCCTTTACTGTTTTATTGAGTCTGACAAGAGCCGACAACATTTATTTGACCTTTGACCTTACAAATATGAATAATGGACTATATGTAGATGTGTTGTCAAGCATGTAGAGAATAGTGCTAATAATGCCGGAGTCAATGGTTCGATTTTCAGCTTTAATGCACTGTAAGTTACTCTGAATAAAGGCAAAATGCCAAAAGCATAAATGTACACTTCTGAAGAGAAACTTAGGTCTTGATGTTCTGTATCAGTTTAGAGATGCATGAAATTGTATGGTTATATACATTCGTTTTCTCAATCAATCAAGCATTTTTATATTTTATCCCACACATATAGTGCAGTTTCATTTACTCTATTCAGACCAGACTAGTTTAGCAGGATTTCAACATAGCAAATTCATGTTTAATGCAGACGTACTTTAATTTCTGGCATGATTTTGTTTTTCTGGCAGATTATAGCAAATAGAGTGCATTAGTGCCCTCTTTTTTTAGCGGCACTGTTTCTGGAAGTATTTAAGGTCTTAATTAAAGCGTTATAAGCCATGAACCAAACAAGCTTGCTACGAAGAGATTCACAACTCTACCACTTTGATTTGAAGCAAAAAAGTGCTTTTTTAAATCAGACAAAAATACAAAGACTGTAATAAACGGCTTTAGTGAGGGAAAGAACTACAATCCCATGAAGCATTGCAGACAGCATAATAGAATTAAAAATATATAGAATATAAAACAAAGTATTTTGTGAGCGTAACGAGATCAACTTGATTACATCATTCGCAGTGCTTTATTGGAGTGGGCGGAGCTAGAGCTATTTTGGCATGTGGTGCTGTTTTCACCTCTGATTGGTGTAATTTTCTGCACAGCATCATGGGCAATGTAGTTTTTCGCCAGGAATTCCACTGGTAAACATGGTTATTTTAAAACTAAGCTGAAATAATGCAGACTGACGACTTCAACGGAATCAAATACCATCGAGTAACAACCACGTAGCTCACAGTAAACCTGTCTTTAAAGGTTTATAAGTTGTTGTTAAAAATCAATTTCACTATAGAGAAAATGCATTGAGTTTTTACTTCCGAAACTAAACTTTCACCTGTGGTTGCTCTGCTAACTTAGGGGTGATTTTAACCAATGCAGCTTGCTTTACATTCAAGATATATATTTAATCGGTTTACGCCTTGTAATCAAACCCATGTCATTGGTGTTGCTAGCACCATGTTTTTCTCTTTAAAATAGGCATGTATTACATTAGATTCTTTAACTGTAACTCATTTAGAGTAATCTAGAAAACAAATCCCATCCGAATACTGCTACTAACTGACTGAATTCATTTTGTTTTAATAGACACTTTTTGTAGCCTAGAACAATTCACTTGTATTTCTGCTCACAGCTCAGAATTAGTTTACTGTATGAATTCTATTGGGTTTCTTGTCACTTGTAGAAACTCTGACCTTGTGCCCTGCTTTCATTGTTGTTTTTATATGCCTTTTAACCCTCCTAATGTTTCTGACAGAAGATGCATCAAAACACTGGACCTTTTTATATTCTTAATGAGACGTTTATATTCAGCACGGGAAGACCGATGGGGCAAATGAGAATTAGCATGAGCGTGTCTATCCTCTCGCGGGACGTCATTAAGACCCAGCGTTTGACACCTGATCCGCTCATTCCCGTCATTCCCAAACTCCCAGGTGATCTTTCTCAGGAGACCGCGAGTGTCTAATGCAGCGCGAGACTAGACAAGTTGTCATTTTTTGCTCCTCCTCGCTCTCTTTTCTCAGAATTATACAGTAAAAACAGTGATATTGTGAAATATTATTACCTTTTCTAATATTAACAATCTGATCTCATAGAACTAAACTCTGCATGAAGGAGATTACTAAACTAAAAATGTCTCCTCTGCATTTATTTGATCAAAAATACTGTAACAATTGCTAAATATTACAATTTAATACAACTGTATTGTAAAATATATTACAATATAATGTATTCCTGTGATCAAAGCTGTATTTTCAGCATCATTACTCCAGTCTTCAGTGTCACATGATCCTTCAGAAATCAGGATAAAATGATGATTTGAAGCTCAAGAAACATTTATGATTATTATCAATGTTTAAAACTGTTGTGCTGCTTTTGATTAAAGTTTTTCTGAATTCTTTGATTAATAGAAAGTTCAAAAGAATGGCATTTTTTAAATAAAATCTTTTATAACATTTTGTAACAGTTCTGTCACTTTTGATCAATTGAACGTGTCCTTGCTGAATAAAAGTATTGACTTCTGTCAAGGAAATAAAAAAATGACTGACCTCAAACTTTTGAACAATATTTAGATTATTCAGTAGTTTTTACATCTTGGTGGAGCAAAACTGAAATTATGCAGAATTGATTTGCAGCTCAAGAAACATTTATGATTATTATCAATGTTGAAAACTTTGCTTCAGATTTTTATGCAAACCTTGATACAATTTATTTTTCAGGATTATTTGATGAATAAAAAGCATTTATTTGAAATATAATCTTTTGTAACATAAATGTCTTTACTGTCACTTTTGAACAATTTAAAGGGATGGTTGATTATAATTTCGCTTTTCTAACTTTAGTTAGTGTGTAATGTTTCTGTTTGAGCATAAACAACATCTGCGAAGTCACGACGCTCAAAGTTCAAAGCAAGGGGAGATTTTTGCTTTTAAATAAATCGCTTTAAGGACTACAACAAACGGCTGGTTGGGACTACATGACATTCCTCCTGGGTTAGTGACATCACAAACCCACAAATTTACATAAACCCCGCCCCCGGAACACGATTTATAGATTATCATGACAGAATATGCTAATCAATGACTAGAAGATACCTACACATAAGCTACATAAATTCATCAACTAACCGTTCAGAAATGTTTTCTGCATGTTGTCACTTCTTCTTGAGTCTCTCCATCTTTGTCTGACTCTGGTTTAAACATAAAAGGCTAAACGTTTTTGACATTTTCAAGACACAAGCTCTTGTAGCTCCGCCCCCTGTGCCGGGAGCAGCAGCTCATTTGCATTTAAAGGGACAGACACAAAACGGTGCGTTTTGCTCACCATCAAAAAGTGACAATTTTAACATGCTATATAAAAATATCTGTGGGGTATTTTGAGCTAAAACTTCACATACACACTCTGGGGACATCAGAGACTTTTTTTACATCTTGTGAAAAGGGCATTATACCACTCCTTTAATGTGTCCATGAAAGTTTTTTTTTTCTTCGTATTCTTTATTCTCGTAAGTATCATATTGCCTCTGTAACCATTATTTGAAACAACCTGATCTCCACGTTCTCCTGGGGATCCTTCAGTGCTTCTGTGACTCACTCTCGATTAAAATAAAAGCTTCCTAACCTGCAATCATCAAACAGCCCCTCTAATCCGCCCTCGACACACACTCTCACTCATTCCTCTCCGCCGCGCTGCAAATGACTGTTATCTCATCAAATGGATGAGTCCTTCTGTAATTTGAAGGCAATTGCTGGTCATTTTCAGAGCCATTTTGCGGCTCCGACTGCCTGCGCGAGTTCATCGAGATTATGAGACTCGATCTGGAGAGAGGAAAGGGAATCCCTCAGTGTGATGAAGGAGATGGATGGATAATTGAATATTTTATAAAGCTCTGTTATATCTGATTTGTGTGTGTTTCCTTGCAGGTGATGAAACGCGTGAAGCCGGGTCTGAAAGAGTATGAGATGGAGAGGTGAGTGTTGATTGGTCGATTGATTTGTTTGATTGATTGAGCTGCAAGTGTCTCAGATTGCATGATTAAATCCTTTCCTGAAGTGAAGCCCTAATGAAGACACTCTTTTTCCTGTGAACTCACTGTCAGAACCAGTCTATGTTTCCACTGAGAACCGAGCAAAGTATATGCTTTACCGTCAACGTTTTTGTTGGGGAGTTTTAGTGCTGTTTAGCGTTTGATTATGAAAAAGCTCCAGTTCTCTATATCAGTGTCAGTGTTTCTGAACTCCTGAAACGCCTCATTGTATCTTGAGTTTCTTCCAGGAACACGTCACAATATTCCTCATTATAATAATTCATACGCAGAATAAAGGGGCGGGGCCTGGTTGAGTTAGTTAGTAGTGTGTTAAACTGGCGGTTATGGTAAGGGGCGGGACATTTCCCAAACACACTCGAAGCGCTCGACCAATTACAACACACTGATCCAGCCGACCAATCAGAGCACAGTGTGCTTTTCAGAAGGAGGGGCTTCACAGAGACAGGAAGTAAACAGCGTTACTGACAGACTGGAGAGAGAGGAGCCGCAACAATGGAGAATATGAGGAAATAATCAACATTCAAGCAGGAAAACCTGTTCTAGTAGAGCCAGAAACATCATCAAGACTTTATAAAAGGGCATATAGGTCCTCTTTAACATCTGAAATCTTAATTTGTTTTGTGTCAGTCAGGCATTGTTGCTGTTTGGGAAACTCTACATCCCGCCTCATTGACCATTACCACCCGGTTGATTTGATCGTTTTTGTTTTAGATAGTTCATGTAAATGATGTGGTTTGCAAATAATGAATGTGAGATTGAGTGTGTGCACATAAGTACCTCTTTGATATTTTGTGTAGTCTTTTTGTGGTGACATTTTTTAGTTTATTGCTGCTGTTGATCTGTTTTAGATTGGCATTTTTGATAATCTAAATAAATACTAGAAAAGTAGATCGTCTTCGGGGTCGGTAAGATTTTTTTATTTATCAATGACAAATTGAATTGATCAAGTGACAGTAAAGATATAAAAAATGATACAAAAGATTATATTTCAAATAAATGCTGTTCTTTTGAACTTTCTATTCATCAAAGAATCCTGAAGAATAAAATGTATCACGCTTTCCACAAAAAACTGAAGCAGTACAACTGTTTTTAACATTGATAATAATCATAAATGTTTCTTGAGCATCAGATCATCATATTAGAGTGATTTCTGAAGGATCATGTGACACTGAAGACTGGAGTAATGATGCTGAAAATTGAGCATATATTCACATATTGTACTATAATTTTACAATATTTCTGTTTTTACTGTATTTTTTATTCATAAATGAAACCGTTATATGATGAGCATCTTGTAGTTTAGCTTTAGCCTTGCTCCACACGGCAGTTTGCAGTGTTATCTGTGTGTGGTGTTGATCTTCTAGCTGTGATAGTGTTTAGTGTCTGATAAGACCAGTCGACCCGTTCTCTCCTCTCCAAACAAAAGCTCTGATAAGCTGCAGCTTTTTTACAGGGATTTTCCCTCAAAATCTTCCGGTCGAGAACTGTAAGATAAGACGACTCCCTCCACTTGTTTTGTCCTCTAAAGAAGCGTCCGAAGGTCTTGAACGGGTTTGTGCAACAGTGGCTTTCTCCAGATTGCGATGCAAGATCTACTTCCTCTAATCAGCTTTCAGCTCTGGACACACAAGTGCATGCTGGGAAGTGACCTTCTCTCGTGACATCACTCCATTCATCTCTCAGGAGAAGCCAATTTCCGTTCGGTTTCCTCCTAACTTTCTTTTTTTCGCTGTGAATGTCAGTTTCCTGTAGGGATCATGAAGGTTTTTAATGTGAGAAGCTTTGACACGTTGTGTGTGTCACAGTCGCATTAGGCCATTAGAGGCCAGAGACCCACTGATGACTGGACATAATGAGATAGATTGGGGCGAACAGGTGTGTGTGTGTGTGTGTGTGTGTGTGTGTGTGTGTGTGTGTGTGTGGTATAACAGGACAGACCCTCAGGCAAGGTCACGGCAGGCATGCGACTCGCAGCGGTCAGATTTACTCACACACTCACTAGGGATGAGCGCAAGTGAAACATCTACTGAAAAATCGATGGACTTTTTTTTCTGCAAGTGGTCTTGGCTCGTTTCGTAAAAGTTTGCAAACAAGTGTCTCAAGTACACCTGCACTGCGATTCAAAAATGTGGGGTTGCTAAGACTTTTACATGTTTTTGAATGAAGGCTCTTCTGCTCAACAAGGGTGTTTTAATTTGATCAAAAATAATAGAAAATGTGGGGAAAAAATTAGCATTTAAAATAACTGTTTTCTATGTGAATATATAAAATGTGTCACATGATCCTTCAGAAATCAGTATAATATGATGATTTTCAGCTTAAGAAACATTTATGATTATTATCAGTGTTGAAAACAGTTCATATTATTGTAGAAACTGTGATGCATTTTATTTTTCAGGATTCTTTGATGAAGAACAGTATTTATTTGAAATAGTATGTTTTTTAAATTATGACTTTTGATCATTTTGACCAATTTAACGCATCCTTGATGAATACAGCCGAATTCATACATCTGGATGGAACAAATCTGAAATTATGCCATATTTATTGTTGTTTGAAGAGCAGAACACGGCAACATAATTTAAACAAACATCCACAAAACAATCATTTTTAATGTTGTGATGGATTGGTTACAGTGGTATTGTTGTTTGCTTAAAGAAGATTACAGACATTTTTTTTTTCCTCTTCTTTAAAACACTTAAAGTCGCTTCGCTCTTTTTTTTACTGACTATATAGTAGGGGAGTATGCGATTCTTTTTATTTGTATTTTTTTGGATGCTATTTTTTTATTTGTATTTTTTTGGATGCTATTTTTTTATTTGTTTTTTTTGGATGCTTTTTTTTAATGCATCTTATTTTATCATGTATCACAGCATAGATGCTCATTTTTAACACTTATTTGTGCTTCATTACATTTGTAATTACTTGAATTAAATGAAGCAGCTGAGGCCCCTCAGTGGGAATGACATGGAAATCTGCTGCAAAATTGCTTTTTAGAAATGAAGAGATCTCAGTTTTTTAGATGATATTTAACAGCATATGATCACTTCTTGGCTAAGGAGTAAATGTAGAAACGATATACATTCAATATTAGATTAATACTACATTTTCAGTGGACAATGTGAGTGGTTCTTACCATGACAACACTCTCCAAGCACAAGTAATTCAATTACATCTCTTTAGGATGCCACACATCCTGATTTGCGTTTCTGTGTTTTTAGTGTGTTTTGTTTGTCCCACCTCACAATATAAACACTGAACATCTCTTCCTCACACTGAATGTGCATTAGTGGCTGCTGCGTCCCGTGGGAAACACCATGCAGGATTTGAGACGCAGAATCGATTTAAATTGAGTTTAGTTGCAGGATTGAGGAGCCTCTCACCGCTGCAATGCTGGAAACTTAATTATTCATTTGTTAACTCGTTTGAATCGTGCATGTGTGTGGTGGGATGCTTTGGTAATGAAATGCACTGGCAGTAATGCTGATGTCATAGGCGTGTTAAGGACGCTTGGAGAGCACGAGTTTACTGAACACATGAGAAACATGAGAGGATAACCAGCAATCGATTTCCTTCATCTTAAAGCGGTGAATCCCATTCTCTATGACTCCAAGGCTCCTCATTGTCCACAAGTGTTCAAAGCTCTCCCTCCATACGATCATGTGTTTCTCTTTTCAAGACATATTTTAATATGTAGATACTCCTAGTTTCTACGTGACTTTCACTGGAACATTTTGCACTCACTGCACACTGTTACTGTGTCGTTCTCATTTAATCTTTACGAAATGTGTCATAGGGAAGATTTAGGACTATTTTTAGTTTTTTTAGTGGTTACGATGACCAAATTTTCTATTTCTGTCAGGGGGGCAAAATCAGAATCAATCTATAGTTATTGATATTTTATTTATATGTTAAATAAAACATCAATTTTTAATTAATTAAATTAATTTTTAATTGAAATAAAACCGGCATCTGCTCCGGTTTGTTTGTGTTTGTGATTACTAACATCCATCTGCGCTTTTGGTCCAAAAGTGTGCACATTTGAGGAAATATTGATATATTCACATGTTCACTTCATATTTCTTTAGTCAGAATAGGAAAAAAAAAAATATATATATATATATATATATATATGTGTGTGTGTGTGTGTGTATATATATATATATATATATATATATATATATATATATATATATATATATATATATATGGTCACATTTTTGTTTAGGGTCCAATTCTCGCTATTAACTAACGATTAACTATTGCTTCAATAAACTCCTAATAACTGTTTATTAATAGTCAGTACGGTAGTTGTTAAGTTTGTGTTGAGTGATTATGGGATGTAGAATATGGTCATGCAGAATAAGGCATTCATTTGTGCTTTATAAGTACTAATAAACAGCCAATATCCTAGTAATATGCATAATATGTAATATTACATGACTTAAATTACACTTTTCAAACGAGGCTTCCTCATATATCCAGGTTTTCCAAGCATCCTGGTTCCTCACAGATAAAAACAGTGGTTGATTTGGGTGAATTAAATTAAGAAATATCTTGATTTTTTTGTTGTTGTTTTGTCTTTTAAATCATTCTAAGTCGTCTTGAGGCTCCTTTGAAAGTTTGCCGAGGTCTCAGACTGTTAACACAACAGAAAAAGAAAATAAACACTGCTGTCATTTAGTTGCTATCATGATGCACAAACCCATATGACCATATGATTGACAATATTCAATCCAAACATGGCGTGTCAAAACACGTCGGACCCGGCTGGACGTCAGTGATGTCAAACATCATCGCTGTGACGTGTCTTGACATGCCATATCTGAATTGAATGAGCACCATGGATGAGCTGTAGTCTCTCCTCTTGTATTGCACAAAAATGTTGACAGGTTTCTTAATTTTTATTTTGTAACAAGGTTTTCAGCGGAGCATTAAAAAGCATTAAGTCTTTAAATGGATATTGTGAATATTAAGGCCTTAAATGGCATTAAAAAGCATTAAATTTGATTCCTACAGGCATTTGAAGAGAATTTTATATCAATTTATTTGAATATAGCCTTCATAACTAATCATTTTTATTTGCTTGGCAAAATAGGAAAGTGCAAATTCCAGCCAAAGTGGCTGGAAAACGAACATTTTGGGCGTTCTGATGTGGATCGAATGCTTGGTCTTTTTTCAACTTTATTTAAAGGGGCCACAAAGCAAGCAAGCATGTCGATCGTTATTTTTGTAGAAAATTGATCGATGGAAAGAACTTTTATAGTGACATGTTTGCTAACGAAATAAAACAATTAAAAGCCATTTGTGTGGTGTGGCTTTTGTGTTCATGGTTAAGTGCTAATCTAATTTGCATTCCCGCTAAAAAACAAGCGTCCTAGCGTGAAAATCTTGCCTATAAATAGTGTTTTATTACGATTGGTTGCCGCTGAACCGCATCATAGCTCATTACCATAAAGTTGACCTGATTTCAACTCTCAATTCAATTCATTGAACATGCATGTCTTCCGGCCACTTTGATGCTCTCGCCGGTGTGAACGCACAGTTAGACAGCAAACAACTATGTCTAGTTACATTGGCGTGACCGACAAATCAAGTAGTAACATTACGACCACAACTGATGCTGTAGTTTCCAATGTTAGTCATCATGGGTCGTGTATGGCATTACATGTAATTTGAAGATGCCTGCAGAAACCCTGTGTAATGAAGATGATTAGAACAGCAACAGCTCTAATGTTGTTCTAGTAGTTTTGCAGCCGGTACAGATGCTGCGTTTGTATGCGGTCACGTAGCACTGAAGTTGGAGAAGCGTGAGCGTCATGAACAGAAACTAGAAGACTAGCTTTCTCAGATTTATGATTCCTTTCTCTCATAGCCGCAGGCTGACGAATGTCTCTCTTAACTTCATGTGTTGTTATGAAGTTTGCCTTTGTTCCTCGAGGACTGTTTTCTTTTGTTCTTGTATCCTGCGGACATTTTCAAGAGCAAATAATGAACGTGCTAAAAATGAAACTCAAACTTAGCCTTGTCCCCAGGCAGCAGATGATGAAGATATTCAAAGGTGAAAGAAATGAAGTGGAGGTTTTCTAAAGCATCTGTCTTCCCGTCGAGGCGATGATGTGTTTGCTGTGTCATGAGGTTTGAAACTATGAAGAACTGAAAGTTAACTGATGACGGAAGTTGATCTTCCTCAAAGTTCAGTCAATGCGGCGAAACAGAGGTTTCAAACTCTTAGCATTGGTTGAAGGATCATGGGATTCTCAGCTGCAAAATGTATGTTGCTTTAAGAGACGGCAACCATAAATCTGTTAGTTTCTTATTCATTTATAAACATTTAATCATATGTTCATCTTTCTTTAGTGTGTAATGTTGCTTTAGTGTGTAATGTTGCTTTTTGAGCATGTAAAGCTCCAGTTCTTCTCTATATCAGTGTTTCTGAACTCCTGAAACGCCTCCATTGTATCTTGAGTTTCTTCCGGGAACACGTCACAATATTCCTCATTATAATAATTCATACGCATAATAAAGGGGCGGGGCCTGGTCGAGATAGTTAGTTAGTAGTGTGTTTAACTGGCGGTTATGGTAAGGGGCGGGACATTTCCCAAACACACTCGAAGCGCTCGACCAATCACAACACACTGATCCAGACGGCCAATCAGAGCACAGTGTGCTTTTCAGAAGGAGGGGCTTCACAGAGACAGGAAGTAAACAGCGTTACTGACAGACTGGAGAGAGAGGAGGCGCAACAATGGAGGATATGAGGAAAATAAGTAAATTCCCATTGCTTTTGCTTTGATATAATAACACTTGTTGGATTTGTAGATCAGATTTGGTTCAGGACGAAGTCATTACAAAGTGGGGATGAAATTCAGATCAAGATTAATCAATAAACCTTGTTGATTTTTTTCATCATCACTTCGTCTCCTGCTTTCTGCTCTTTCTGGTCAACTTCTCAGGCTAATAGAAGACTTTTAGTTAATACAGTTTTGTTGGTTTTGGGCATCAGACAAGACTTGCAGTTTACAATACTTCTGATGGGATCTTATAAATAGTCTGGAGATCTGATCTAACATGTGGAAGCATCCCCTCACATTTCATGCGTTAAATGTAAAAATCTACTTTCGTTTTGCCATATTTTAAATGTGATTTTCATTTGGTTTGACATGTTTTGTAGTTCTTCATCTCCCTTTAATCCAGGGTGTTTGAAATATTTGGGATTATGAGATTTAATTTGCGTCGTTTTTCATCTCTCCTGGAAAATAACAGGATTAGGAATGAGCTGAGCTGCTGTGATCACGGGGGGCTCTCGTATTATTTAGTCCAAAACTGTGAATATTGCTGGTATGGATCAGTGTTTTAGAGAGGTGAAAGTTACCCAGCATGCACTGTTCTGGGTTCAGCAGGGTCTGACCGCAGGATTGGTCCCTCAGAGAGCAATTAGTCCAACTAAAGTATCTGTGAGCCGAGAAAGTTGAGAGACGTCAAACCTTTGGCTTTAACCCATTGTCAGCTAAACGCTTGTTAGCGGTCCACTTTCACGCTCGCTCTTTCCATTACCTGGTGTTGCACAAGCAAAGTTGATTCTTCTCACTCTATTTCCTTCAATTGGCCCTCGATTAGTTCAATCCTCCCTGTTTGTGACTCTTTGTTGAGGAAGAACTGTCTCTTTGAGAGAAACTAGGGAATTTGGAAGAGTTTATGAATTATTTATGGGTAACCACCACATTTACATGCACATTATCTTCACATTACAGGAATAGTTTACCCAAACTTTCAAATTCTGTCATTTGATCACCTTTTATGTCCTTCCCTCCTGTATGAATTTCTGTGAAACACAAAAGAAATGTGTTGAAAGGTGCAGCATGTCACTTTTTCGACCGTTCTGAAGCATAAAAATTATATGCATATAAATACACACACATGCATGTATACATTTAGGAAATGTGTTATTTATATATAAATATTTTATATATAATATACTGTAAATTATGTATAAATATATAGACAGTATATACATCTATATATTTCTTAAATGCATGCATGCATATGTGTGTATTTATATTTAAAAAATAATTATACACAGTACACACACATATATTATGTAAACATAAACTTTTATTTTGGATGCGATTAATCTCTTTTCCAGCACAAAAAAAAAAATACAATATGTTTGAAATATTTAGGAAACATGCTAAGTTCATACATTGTTTACAATATTATAATGTTATAGCCAGTTATTCTACTGTTAAAATGTGTTCCGTGTCAGAATGTGTGTTTTTGTTTGGTTTGTGTGAATCGGCCCACTGACAATTTACCCAATAGTATTTCAACACCTGCCAATTGGCGGAAATCATGGCGTATTGCAGCCATTGAATTGAACAAACGTACTGGGTCAGTGATCGCAGCCTAAAAAGCCTCGGTATCCATCTTAAAATCTCTGTGACCAAATGCATATTAAAAATGCAGATACATTAGCTGATCAACTTACAGTGTAAAGCTCATTGCTTTGCATGGTCGACTGCGCTTGTTCCAGTTGCGAGTCCTCAATCTGGCAACCCGCGTGAACGTCGAGTCTGAGGAGGTGCTGGAAACAACTCTTCAGTATTTTACATGTGGACTGTGGTACCCATTTCAACCACTAGCTGTCAATATTAAATATACTGTAAAAAAAAAAATGTTGCTGCTGAAGTACAATCAACTTGGATGTTTGTCATTTAAACTTAAATTACATTAAAATTACAAAAAAAAATTTAAATCTTGTAATTTTTTTTTTAAGATAAATTGC
>CM060633.1:37251053-37256053 GCA_030578275.1 Meda fulgida
CTCCTCTCGGTTCTCTTCTCTCTCCCTCTCCCCTCTCTCTCTCTTCCTTCTCCCTCGTTCTCTCTCTCTCTCCGTTCTCTCTCTCCTTTTATTTCCCTCGTTTCTCTCCCACATCGCTATCTCTCCCTCTCGTTCTCTCTCTCTCCCTCTCCCTCTCCCTCTCCTCTCTCTCTCTCTCTCTCTCTCTCTCCCTCCCTTCTCCCTTCTCTCTCTCTCTCTCTCTTCTCTCGCTCTCTCTCTCTCTCCCCTCTCTCCCTCTCCTCTCTCTCCTCTCTCTCTCTCTCGCTCTCTCTCCCTCTCGTTTTCTCTCCTCTCTCCTCTCCCCTATCTCTCCCACTCTCTCACTTCTCTCTCTCTCTCCTCTCTCTCATCTCACTCTTCTCTCTTCTCTCTCTCTCTCCTTTATTTCCTCTCGTTTCTCTCCAACCCTCGCTCTCTCTTCCCTCACCCTCTCTCTCTCTCCCCTATCCCTCTCTCTCTCTCTCCTTCTCTCTCTCTCTCCTCTCCCTGTTCTCTCTCTCTCTCTCTCTCTCATCCTTTATTTCCCTCGTTTCTCTCCACCCCCGCTCTCTCTCTCCCTCTCGTTTCTCTCTCGCCCTCTCGTTCTTCTCTCTCCTATCCTCTCTCTTCTCTCTCCTTCTTCCCTCGTTCTATCTCTATCTCTCGTTCTCTCTCTCCTTTATTTCCCTCGTTTCCTCTCCAACCCTCGCTCTCTCTCTCCCTCTCGTTCTCTCTTCTCCCTCTCCTCCCCCTCTCTCGTCTCTCCTTCTCCCTCGTTCTCTCTCTCTCTCTCGTTCTCCTCTCTCCTTTATTTCCCTCGTTTCTTCCCAACCGCTCGCGAAGACTCAGATACGCTGCAATTAGCCTCAGTGTGAAGATTCAATAGGCTCTGTGCGATGCGCCACTCGGCTGTGTACTCAAAGCGCTGTATGAGCTGGCATCACAGAAGGGAAGATAACGGGCCACTGCTGTATATATATTGTGTTTCTATAAGAGGGGCTGATGGGGGAAATAGAGTTGTGCAAGTGATTGACTGAATATATTTCAACAGGGCAGAAAAAGACACAAGTCATCATTTGCGCTGCTTCTATTTTCTCATCACGTTCTTCAGTTGTCCTGAAAGTTATTATGCTGCCAAAAGGGAAAGTTTTCGTCTCAAGGGGTTCTATTCTTCATCTTTGATTCCATTTTAAAGAACCTTTATGTCAAAACTGGTGTCATATATAAGGAGGAAAAGTCTTAAATTATTGCATAAATTCTTTCATTTTTAATGGATTATTTCAAATGTTTTAGTGATAAAGTATGTTTACGAGATGTTTAGTTCATAAAATTATAAATCAAATAAAAAATCATGATGGAACCCTTTATGGTGCTTGCTACATATGGAATAAATGTTCTAAAACGTATACATTTTTGTTCATTTATTTTAGCATTTACTAAATACATTTAATAAAACTAGATAACATTATTTATATGACCGTGAATTACTAGCTGTATTCTTTATTAACTAACATTACAAGATTAATAAACACCAGATGTGGTGCTTCATTGTTGGTTTAATTTTAGTCAATGCATTAAACTCATTTGAAGTAATGGACTTTGTTACCTAGTAAAACAATATATAATTTGTATATGATCCATGATCTAATTAAAATGCAATGTTTCATTCTGTTTTGCGCTATTTTGCAGTGCACGGTTCCAGCATGATCCTCAGTTTGCTTGATTCCGAGTGTGTTTTCTCTTATTCTCGTGTCGGGGGCCCTGGAGGAAATCACCACCACAACCAGATGAATTTTTTATCTCAAAACTCTTATAAGTTTCAGCTCGCCGTTAATGTGGAAAATGTGTGACTTTTAGGAAGCGTGCTGTGCCCTGATGTGGCTTTTGATTTGAGTCTGTGATTGCAGACAGTTTTCAATGTGAGATATTAAACTTTCTAGGTTAGATGAAAACTTGGAATAAACTAATTGCTTTACCCAGAATTTCCCTCGGTATTTCTGTATCACTGATGTTTTGTGAATAAATGGTTTGCGGACAGCCGTCGAAAATAAAATTAGGTTAAATTAACATTAGCTAATTGCATGTGCATATTAGGTGAGATTTTTTATTATTATTTTATGAATAAATTATATGTATTTATCCAATGGAAAAAAAAAATTTAATATGTTATTTATTGCAATAACTGACTTTTGCTTCTTTAGAATAACATGCAGGATGAATCGTTTCACATTAAAACAGTACCATGTTTAAGAACTAAAAATTTTGATTTTCTAATGTTGACTTCAAGGACCCCATTGCATAGTTTAGAGACAAAAAAATCCTTTGCATTAGAGTAAGTAATTCATTTTCTCCTCAAATTGCTTCTAAAACTACTCCGATGATGTGAGGACTTCCCAGCTCAAATCTTTTCTTCTCTGTAACAGTGCTATGCTGCATTCATTTGCAAACTGTTGTTTTCTTTCTTATTGAAAGACATACAAGCATAGAGAGAGTGAGAGAGAGAAATCTATCCCCAAATGAGATTTCCCCTCCACCTTTCATTTCTTGTCCTTCATGCATGTGCCCACAGATAAACAAAACTCTTCTCGCTAAGAGATTCTACTCAAATTGCATTCAGCCGTTTTATATCAGATTTATTATATAAGTTTTATAATAGGATTGCTGTGCTATGAGTTTTCACTTTTTATGTAACCGAATAAAGTGCTCAAAAATTTTGGCTGGAGGAAGTTCTGACCACAACATGATCATGATCATGAGCAGACATCTTAGAACATGTGTGAGTGCCCCACGATTGAGTAGAGAGCGCTTGATGTCAGTGTGTGAGTCACACAGAGCTGCTGCTCTTCAACAGGCTTTTTCACGAGCCTTTAATCAGCACGGGCCGGCGGGGAGGAGTCATGGCCTTCAGAAAGCCCAGATATCTCTGAACGGAGGGGCCCGTCATCCACAGTCTGGCTTCTGCTGTTGTGAGCTCGTCGAGCTGTTGTACTCGGCTGTCACTTTTTCGTTCGAAAATAGATCGGACCAACCAAAACCATAGGACTGTAAAAATAGCGTCTGATGACGTTCACCCATAGATTTCTGAAGAACGGTTTTTTGATGCGTTTATGGGGGGGGTGGGCGGCGCCATCTTGGAAAATTTGTTCAAATGTTCAGAAAGGATAGAGGTGGTTGGGAATTGTGTCGTGTTGGATCATGGCGGAGACGTCAAATATCAGGATTCCCTCGCCCGTGATCAGCTGTCATTCAAGCTGTCAATCAAATTAACCACGCTGTGGCGAACAGGCCGGGCCAGGGAGTGAGAGTACGGCGCGAGGCGGTGGTGCGATTGCTAATGAGCAACACATGTGAGCACACCGGTCTCGCATCTTCACGGAGGAGCCGAAGCATAAAGGAGGAAGTGACGACGTTGATGATCGAGAGAGGAACAGTGCCTGATATTAGTTGGGTTTTGTTTTTGTATTTTATTAGCCAGCAGTCTGTCCGCGTGGGGTTGCTGGTGGTTGTTTTTGGTTAGTTGTTTTATTTACATAAATTATATTTTTGATTGTCGCGGTTCCGCATCCTTCTTCCCTGAACATTGCTACACTGGTGACCGACACCCAGGAAGAGGGAGGAACGCGCTGTCAGGAAGTCCCTCGCCGGTGTGGGGAATCGCGGTGCCATCGTGCATGGTGCGCGAGTCGCGCCGCTCGCCGTGGCGGAGCCTGCTGCCATCCGCCGAGCGAGGGGCTGGAAGCAGGAGCGGGGGGACACGCGCCACGGACGCTCGAGGCGGTGCGCTGGAGTGAGTTGCCGGATGACGGTCGAAGCTCGCTGCGGCCGCTGGGGTATTGGACGGGGGGCGGCTGCCATCCGGGAGGGAGAGGAGGAGTCGCCGCCGCTCGCCGTGGGCCGGAGCCTGCTGCCGTCCACCAGTGAAGGGGAGGAGCAGGGAGCGGGGGACTCCTACCGTCTGCCCAAGGCACCCGAGGAGCCGTCGCCGTCCACCGGGCGGCGGAGGAGCGTCGAGCCGTCCACCGAGGGCTACCCAGCGTCACCGCCAGGCACCGCGGAGGAGATCGCCTAGCTGGTGGGCGACCAGATGGCAGCGCGTTGTGGGAACCGGACCAATTTTTTTTTTCCTCTCTCCCCTCTCTCGATCTGTCGCTCCTCATGCTTCTGTCTCCGTTTCCCTCGGTTTGTCTGTCCATACTCCCCAGGGATCGCCGCCGCCGGGGGGGAGTAGGCACAGGCTCGTGGGTACCCCCCGGCCTGTGAGGGGCGATGGGGGTATGTGGCGAACAGGACGGCCGAGGGACGTGAGAGAACGGCGCGAGGCCGGTGGTGCGATTGCTAATGAGCAACACATGTGAGGCACACCGGTCTCGCATCTCTCACGGAGGAGCGGAAGCATAAAGGAGGAGCGACGACGTTGATGATCGAGAGAGGAACAGGCCTGTGTTTTAGTTGTGTTTTGTTTTTGTATTTTATTTTAGCCAGCAGTCGTCCGCGAGGGGCTGCTGGCAGTTCCTTATGTTTATTTTCGGTAGCCAGCAGTCGTCCGCGAGGGGCTGCTGGTGGTATTTCGTTTGTTTGTTTTATTTAAATAAATTATATTTTGCTTGTTCGCCGGTTCCCGCCTCCTTCTTCCCTGAACATTGCTACACACGCCCTTATTTGTCATTCATTTTATATCTAAATACGATCTAAACTAACACCTAAACTACAACTCACAGATGTCAGGCACTCGGAACCTATCAAAAAATACAATAAAAGTCCATGGGACCAACCTGTAAAAACATGAATTTATGCTGTGAAAACAGACATTTTAACATGGGGGTCTATGGATATTTGCTCCCTTCTGGGACCGGCCCCTAGCGGAGTTTACATGTACTGCAGTTTTCCGCACTTCCAGGTCGGCTTCATTTTTCAGATTAGAATGTTGCCGCTTGCAACCAACACAAGTTTCGAAAACGGAAATAGGGAATGTATTGTAACGGGCTTCTCTCGGAGCGCGT
>CM060633.1:37261053-37266053 GCA_030578275.1 Meda fulgida
GGAGATGGGGAGAGGGAGAGAGAGGGAGAGAGATAGAGGGAGATGGGGAGAGGGAGAGAGAGAGAGAGAGGGAGAGAGAAAGAGGGAGATGGGGAGAGGGAGAGAGGGAGAGAGAGATGGGGAGAGGGAGAGAGATAGAGGGAGATGGGGAGAGGGATAGAGAGAGAGGGAGAGAGATGGGGAGAGGGAGAGAGATAGAGGGAGATGGGGAGAGGGAGAGAGAGAGAGGGAGAGGGAGAGAGAGAGAGGGAGAGAGAGAGAGGGAGAGGGAGAGAGAGAGAGGGAGAGGGAGAGAGAGAGAGGGAGAGGGAGAGAGAGTTTTCAACACACTTTATTTATATCACTACAACGTCAGCAAAACATCCAATCACATTGTCCAAAGAAACAAAAAAGAGGTACAAAAATCAAGACTTATTGTAACATGGTAGTAAAGATCAACGTTTCTTCTTCAACTGTACAAATAGCTCCATTAAAACACCATTTGTGCAAAAAACTTTCTAAATCATTCATCAGTTTATAGAACTTGAAATCAAGCATAACTCTTGCTTTTACCATATTTTTAAAAACAATAACCACATGTTGTCCTTCTCTACCTTCTATTCTGTTTTTCCTGGTCAGGTAAACAGCAAGTTTGGCTTGCCCAATTAAAAAATTCAACAATTGACTTTTTATTCTTTGTGCCACACTATATTTGGGTCCAAGAATCCAAATCTTAGAAGAAAAAATCTCCCCAAAATTCATGAAAAGAACATCAAGAAAACAAAACATATCATTCAGTCTTGAACATTCTAAAAAACAATGAAAAATTGTCTCCCTCATTTTACAAAAAGGACAATCACTTGATACATTGGGATTAATCAAACTCACAAATGCATTTACAGCAACTGCGCCGTGTAAAACTCTCCATTGAATATCACCTGTGCGTTTTTCAATTGGTGGTTTGTATAAAACTCTCCAAACAGGTTTATTTTCATCATCTATTCCCAATTTCTCTCTCCACACTGTATCACTGCGTTCTTTTAAATTTGCTTTATTTAAAACTTTTACAAGACATTTATACAAAACTTTACTCTGAACATCCTGCAAACTTAACCCTTCTAGCCCTCTCAGGTTCAGAAAAGGTCCAGACAGTCCTTTGAGATTGGGACTAAGAAAAATACTTGGAAAGGGATCTGTATTATTAGGAACCAGTTTCCCATTATGAAATTCAATTAACAGATTATTTTCTTGTTCTGTTAGTTTCTGTTTAAAAAGGTCCAGAATTTTTCCTACATACCGTACCGACTGCACCCCTAGATATGTGGCCATGGACTGAGCGTTATTTAACACAGAACCAGCAACATCCAACACATGATGCATTTTTAATGTCTTAGTGGAAATTAAACAATGAAGCAGTCCAGGTGTAACTTCACACGTAACATCAAACCGCGCTCCATGCACAAGAGGTTCCTCCAAAAGCCAGTACAACGAGGAAGTCGCATCCAACCTCCGTTTTTCAAATAAGTTCCAAACTTTAAAAAGTCCCTTATAAAAAAGAGTCAGTCCGTTGCACTGCAGCTTACTAGAGTCCATCAAAAACAAGACAGAGTTCAATCCCAGTCCGCCAGCTTGATTAAAAATCGCATCAGCCACTTTTCTCCAGACTAGATCCTTAGGTCCTGTGAGGTACCTCTGAATAAACAGAAGTCGAAAAGCTGCCCCCCTGCTGGGCAAATGGATAAGTCCTTGTCCTCCTTCATCTCTGGGTAGAAAAAGTATGCTCTGCGGTATCCAATGAAAAGTGCTCCAAAAAAAATCCACCATACTGGCTTGAATTTTACTCAGAAGTCCATTTGGAGGATCAATGCAGGCCAAACGATGCCACAAAACTGAAGCCACCAGGTTATTAATAATTATCACCCTCCCTCTAAAAGACATTTTTGGCAAAAGCCATTTCCACTTTTCCAATCGCCCCTTTAATTTTTCTAAAACTCCTTCCCAATTTTTGCCTAACATTGAATCATTGCCAACATATACTCCTAAATATTTTAACCCATCTCTTTTCCAGTACAAATCACCTGGTAGTTTAGGAAGACCATGGGACCAGTTACCACTTACTATGGCTTCACTTTTGGACCAGTTAACTTTAGCAGAGGAAATTAGACCAAATTTGTCAAGAATGTCTTTAAGAAGATCAACATCATTTTGCCCTTTGACCAAAACAATAATATCATCTGCATATGCAGACAGCTTAAAATTGGCTCCAGAGCAAGGTATGGTCCAACCTTCAATTCTTTCTCTGATCTTAACCAATAAAGGTTCAATGGCAAGAGCATACAACATTCCCGAAAGTGCACAGCCTTGTCTAATACCTCTGCTAATTTTAAAAGGAGCACTAAGACCACCATTCACTTTCAATACACTCTCAACATCCCGGTACAAAACCCTAATCATGGCTATAAAACCAGAGCTGAACCCGAACTTCTCTAGCGTGTGCCAGAGATAGCTGTGCTCAACCCGGTCAAATGCCTTTTCCTGATCTAGAGAAATGAGACCAGTGTCTATGTCCAATAGCCTAGAGACGTCCAAAATATCCCGAATTAAATAAACATTATCAAAAATAGACCTGTTAGGCACACAGTAAGTTTGATCACGATGAATAACCTGCCCAACTACCTCCCTCAATCTAATGGCCAAAGCTTTGGAAAAGAGCTTTAAATCAGAGCATAAAAGTGAAACAGGGCGCCAGTTCTTTATTTCTTTTAAATCACCTTTTTTGGGTAACAGGGTAATGACTGCCCTCCTGCAGCTCAAAGGTAGCAAGCCTCGGGCCAGACTATCGTTGAGCACAGCCAGCAAATCACCCCCCAACACTGACCAAAACGTTTTATAAAACTCGACTGGTAGACCATCAATTCCCGGGGCCTTACCACAATCCATGCTCCGCAGAGCAACATGCAGTTCAGCTGCTGAAAGCGGCCTCTCAAGCCAAGAATTGGTCTCATCTGGAACTTTAGGCAAACCCATATAAAAAGAGTTGGCCAGCTCATCTTCCTCTGTATGTTCACTTTTATAAAGCTCAGAATAAAATAATACAGCTCTTTTTCTGATTTCCTTAGGCTCCACCACTTCTATACCCTCCAATGAGTATAAAGAATGTATAATTCTGCTTTGACCATTCTTTTTCTCCAAACCGAAGAAGAAATTAGTTGGGCCATCCATCTCTACCGCACTCTGAAAACGTGACCGGATCAATGCTCCCTGTGCCCTAATGCCTAACAGGTTATCTAGAGTCCTTCTTTTAACTTTGAGGAGCTCAATATGTCCTCGATTTCCTGTGGACTCGACCAAATTCTGAAGTTCCACTATTTCAATCTCTAAGGTTTTCATAGATTGGGAAATGTCCTTGGATACGTTGAGAGTGTACTGACGACACAGTTGCTGTATTTCTTTTTTCCCATGATCCCACCATTGTTGTAGGGATGAAAAATCTTTTTTCCTGGAACTGAACTGTTTCCAAAAATAAAAAAAAACATCCTTAAAAAAATGGTCTTGTAACAAAGAGGTATTAAAGTGCCAATAGGCACTCTTAGGCTTTATATTAGTGATGAAAACACTACAGATTACTAGACTGTGATCAGAAAACCCACAAGGCAAAATCTCACATTTCTTAATAACATTAAACTGGTACTTAAAACAATAGAATCTATCCAATCTAGCCATAGAAATATAATTTTCTCTTGTGTGCGCCCATGTGTACTGCCTTTGTTCTTTATATAGAGTTCTCCATATATCACACAAATCATGTTCTTCTATAAGCTTTCTTATAGCATGTTGAGAAGCTAGATGTGGCTCTCTATGATTCCTATCCATTCCATCATTTGCTGTACAGTTAAAATCCCCTCCAACAAATATGAACTCTTCCTCTTTACAGTTTGACAAAATATTACTTAATTTATCAAAAAGAACAACCCTTTCAGGACCAACAACAGGAGCATACACATTTATAAAAACTAAAAACATTTTTTCAAATTTTGCTGTTATTTTCAATAGATGTCCCTCAACAACATGTTCTACCTCATATGAAATTGGTTTAAAGTTTTTCTTAAAAAGTACAGCTAAGCCACCACTACAGTGACTTTTGTGGCTTAAAATAATCGGCCCATCCCATTCCATTAGCCATTCATTCTCATTAAAGCCATCACTATGAGTTTCTTGGACCAGCATTACATCAATTTTCTTTTGTCTAGTCAGTTCATAAAGCATTGCTCTTTTCTTGCTGTCTCGTGCACCATTTAAATTAAGTGTGCCCAATCTTATTCTACTCATAAAAAAGTAATATGAGCACACCAATAACAAAAACTTCACAAAAAAAGAAAAGAAACTAGATTGATTCAAAATCATCATTCAATAAATTTAATTTTAACTTCTGGACAATTTTCTTCAGCCTAAAGACTTCTTGCTCAGTGAAAAACCCACCCTCCTTCCTTAAAGCCCTGATTGAATCTATAAACCTCTCACGATCTGGGAAGTACTCCTCTACATTTACACCTTTCATGCCCTTCGTTGTCTGAAGAAACGTTTTAATTTTGTCCGATGTGTAAGCGCTGCGAACAGATCGCTTCAGTGAAGCTGAGCTCACTGAGTCTGAAGATTCACAGTCACTCTCCACAACAGACTCCTCAACATTACTGGACTCCGAGTCCCCCTCCCTTGCATCATCACCAGCCATCCCATTAGCTTTTTTACTAGCCCTTTTTCCTTTTCCTTTGGTCTTAGTTTTCCTTTTTAATGTCGGTGTTTTAAAAAAACTCTGATCATCTGTCATGTCAACATCCACACCATGCTCTAATATGGCCTTCTCACTGACCTCAGAAACACCACCTTCATGCACATTCTCGTTTGAGGCCACACTCTCATTTTTATTACTTTCATGATCGTCAATTCCATTTTTTCCAACACAAGATACCGTATCACTCGTTTGTGCATGATCTGTATTAAGCGTTTCGGCTGTATTGTGA
>CM060633.1:37268553-37271053 GCA_030578275.1 Meda fulgida
CCACCATCTGCCTCGGTTTTAGCATTTGCGTGTCATTTTTAAGCACATGTACGTCTTAGTGTGATGTCAGTATGAAGACGAGCGTTTGCCCTTGGTGTGGGTGCTGACAGCAATGCATCATGGGATTGAGTGACAGTATTTGTCATTGAGCCTTTCACTCAGAAAAAAAGGTACAAAAGCTGTCACTGTGGTTGTACCTTGTCAAAAGGTACACTTTTGGACCTAAAGAGTGCATATTAGTGCCTCAAAGGTACATATTGGTACCAAACGTGTACATATTAGAACCCTTTTGAAGGATATTGTTATTATTATATTATATAATATGGAAATTGTATGATTTGACTGAGGAAACATTGGCTAACGAGACACCGTTTTAAAATCTAAAGTCTCCCTGTACAATCTTACAACGCAAACACCCCAAGCATTTAAATGGATATTTGTTTAAAGTCTAAAAAAAAATTTAAAGAAAAAATGCTATATGTGTACTTAAAATATTGCTCTTTCTGATTGTGTTTTATAGATCAGTAGTTTGTTCAAAGTTTGTAGTTTGTAGCAAGTAAAGGAAAGGCACAAATTGTATGGGTTAATGTACGTAACGTTATCTGATCTATATAATGACATCATCAGTGTCAAGTAAAAAGACTCTGCACGAAGCTCTATTTGAAGCTGTCAAATGGTGTCGCTATTGGACACTTAATTGTGATTATTGCTGCTCGGAGGTTTCTTATAGGCTACTGTTGAATGGTTTATGTTTTTTTGTGTGTAGAAGCATTCCTCTAGCCTCGGAGAAAACAACACTGGAATAGTGACACTTGTACATAGAAATTACTACTTATAGGGCTTGAATTACAACCTGTGGGCAGTTTTTCTACATCCTTTTGTGAACGTCGTTTGGCAGTTGTATGCTGCACAGCGGGGCGTCTTAAAGTGCCGTCGGAGCCACCGATCTCTGTATAGCGGCCGTTGGAGCCTCTGCCTGGAAACGTAAGATGGCCGCTCGAACACTTCCGGTGGCGTCACTGCCGGCGTTCTGACGGATTGTGCTGCCTTGTCGAAAAATGCTACCGTAGCACGAATCGATCACAGAGAATGTCGATTCATTCTCTATTGTATGCATATTGGTGAAAATCTCACAATATTATGACATCGTTATTTCATTTAAAACAGGGTAAGTGTATGGGGAGCATATTTTGATATTTAAATGAACTAGCAATTATCACATTTGATAGAACAAGTAAAAATTACATTATTGTATATTATATGAAATACAATTATAATAAAATTATACATTATGAGTAGCTTTTTAGTAGAAATTACATTATAACACATGAAAATTGACCTTATATTAAAAAAAAAAAAAAACACTGAGATTGCACATGCGCATAACCAGCAAGTAGCAAATCCCGATGGGTAGCAACACCGGCTGAAGACAGTTTAGACGTCATGAGCTATCCAGTCATTCTATATAGATCAGTGGTACTGTCCCATTGACAGCTTTTGTACCTTACCAGTCATTAGGCTTGTTTGAGAAGAGCAAAATCTGCGCAGAACCGATCACCGGTGATCAGCGCGAGATGCATGCCGGTTAGAAATGTGTCCGAGAGCGGTCCGCCTTGCTCTGATGTCATGCTGACGTTTGTCAAAAAACTCTCGCGAGCGCGAGGCGCACGTGTCGGATTCTGCGCGCAGTTGCTCTCCACCGACTGCGCTGATCAAAAGCATGATGGGAAACGACTAGCTGACGACACAGCTCAATGCTCATTGGTTTAAACACTGATGTATTGTTCTCTTTTAAAATGTTTGATTTTAAAACTCTGGTATCATGTTTCATGGTTATACTATGTTATGTGTGAATAAACTGTCTGACAGTGCGATGTGGGTTATGTGATGTCATTTTTATTAAAAAAAATAATATAAAAACACATAGGCTATGTGTTTTTCTGTATTAAAGAAAAAATATTGATAAACGTATTTGGAATGGAATTAAATAACAAGTACGTTGGGTGTCTTGTTCATTATATTTATTTTCATGTAAAAGCAACAGAACTTAAATTTCATCCGGTTTATTAGCAACACCGTGCACGAGCGTGAATCCCGCGATATCCGCCTGATCTCGCGGGAGTCTGATCCACTGCGAGAAGAGAGAACTGTCCGTCTTACCAACCCCCACCCCCCCCAGCCTCACTGCAGCCGCTACTCTCACCTACATTTCAGGCGAGGCAAGACGCATCTCAAACAAGCCTATTCTATATAGATCAGTGGTACTGTCCCATTGACAGCTTTTGTACCTTTTTTCTGAGCTACAGACTAAAGCATTAGATGTTTTACACCAACGTGTATGTATGAGATGGATGATATGGAGCATGAATTGCATGCAATGCTTTTTTGGAGCGTGAATTCAGGATGCATCACCGTTCAGCTTCATTGATTAATTCTTAAAAACATCTCTAGTGACAAAAGCATACGAATTTGGAAGCGCATGAGGGTCAGTATGGATTTA
>CM060633.1:37276053-37421053 GCA_030578275.1 Meda fulgida
GTGTGTGTGTGTGTGTGTGTGTGTGTGTGTGTGTGTGTGTGTGTGTGTGTGTGTGTGTGTGTGTGTGTAAGAAAAGAAAGACTTTTGCTGAGAAAAACAAAGTTACTGGGATTCACTTTTCACGTTTTCTGGGTTGGTAGAAGCACCGGGGACTCGATTATAGCACTTAAACCCGGAAAAAGTTTTTAATATCTTCATGTCTTATAGATGCATTTAGCAAATTAGAGCTGAGCGATAATATGGTTTTGCGACCATATAAACAATAAAGCAGTCTTGATTTGCAATATAACCTAAATTGATATAACATACATTGATATAACATACATTGATATACATTGATATAACATACATTGATATAACATACATTGATATAATATACATTGATATAATATACATTGATATAACATACATTGATATAACATACATTGATATAATATACATTGATATAATATACATTGATATAATATACATTGATATAACATACATTGATATAATATACATTGATATAACATACATTGATATAACATACATTGATATACATTGATATAACATACATTGATATAACATACATTGATATAATATACATTGATATACATTGATATACTATACATTGATATAATGTACATTGATATAACGTACATTGATATAACATACATTGATATAACATACATTGATATAATATACATTGATATAATATACATTGATATAACATACATTGATATAACATACATTGATATAATATACATTGATATAATATACATTGATATAATATACATTGATATAACATACATTGATATAATATACATTGATATGACATACATTGATATAACATACATTGATATAATATACATTGATATAATATACATTGATATAACATACATTGATATAACATACATTGATATGACATACATTGATATAACATACATTGATATAATATACATTGATATAACATACATTGATATAACATACATTGATATAACATACATTGATATAATATACATTGATATAACATACATTGATATAACATACATTGATATAACATACATTGATATAATATACATTGATATAATATACATTGATATAATATACATTGATATAACATACATTGATATAACATACATTGATATAATATACATTGATATAATATACATTGATATAACATACATTGATATAACATACATTGATATAATATACATTGATATGACATACATTGATATAACATACATTGATATAACATACATTGATATAATATACATTGATATAATATACATTGATATAATATACATTGATATAACGTACATTGATATAACATACATTGATATAATATACATTGATATACTATACATTGATATACTATACATTGATATAATATACATTGATATAACGTACATTGATATAACATACATTGATATAATATACATTGATATAACATACATTGATATAATATACATTGATATAATATACATTGATATAATATACATTGATATAACGTACATTGATATAACATACATTGATATAATATAAATTGATATACATTGATATAATATACATTGATATAATATACATTGATATAACATACATTGATATAACATACATTGATATAATATACATTGATATACATTGATATAATATACATTGATATAATATACATTGATATAACGTACATTGATATAATATACATTGATATAACATACATTGATATAACATACATTGATATAACATACATTGATATAATATACATTGATATAACATACATTGATATAACATACATTGATATAACATACATTGATATACATTGATATAACATATATTGATATACATTGATATAACATATATTGATATAACATACATTGATATACATTGATATAACATACATTGATATAACATACATTGATATAATATACATTGATATACATTTATATAATATACATTGATATAATATACATTGATATAACGTACATTGATATAATATACATTGATATAACATACATTGATATAATATACATTGATATAACATACATTGATATAATATACATTGATATAACATACATTGATATAACATACATTGATATAATATACATTGATATAATATACATTGATATAACGTACATTGATATAACATACATTGATATAATATACATTGATATAATATACATTGATATAACATACATTGATATAACATACATTGATATAATATACATTGATATAATATACATTGATATAACGTACATTGATATAATATACATTGATATAACATACATTGATATAATATACATTGATATACATTGATATAACATACATTGATATACATTGATATAACATACATTGATATAAAATACATTGATATAATATACATTGATATAACACATTGATATAATATACATTGATATAGCATACATTGATATAACATACATTGATATAACATACATTGATATAACATACATTGATATAACATACATTGATATAATATACATTGATATAACATACATTGATATAACATACATTGATATACATTGATATAACATATATTGATATAATATACATTGATATAATATACATTGATATAACATACATTGATATAATATACATTGATATAATATACATTGATATAACATACATTGATATAACATACATTGATATAATATACATTGATATACATTTATATAATATACATTGATATAATATACATTGATATAACGTACATTGATATAATATACATTGATATAACATACATTGATATAATATACATTGATATAACATACATTGATATAATATACATTGATATAACATACATTGATATAACATACATTGATATAATATACATTGATATAATATACATTGATATAACGTACATTGATATAACATACATTGATATAATATACATTGATATAATATACATTGATATAACATACATTGATATAACATACATTGATATAATATACATTGATATAATATACATTGATATAACGTACATTGATATAATATACATTGATATAACATACATTGATATAATATACATTGATATAACATACATTGATATAACATACATTGATATACATTGATATAACATACATTGATATAAAATACATTGATATAATATACATTGATATAACACATTGATATAATATACATTGATATAGCATACATTGATATAACATACATTGATATAACATACATTGATATAATATACATTGATATACATTGATATAATGTACATTGATATAATATACATTGATATAACGTACATTGATATAACATACATTGATATAATATACATTGATATACATTGATATAATGTACATTGATATAATGTACATTGATATAATATACATTGATATAACATACATTGATATAATATACATTGATATAACATACATTGATATAATATACATTGATATAATATACATTGATATAACATACATTGATATAATATACATTGATATAACATACATTGATATAACATACATTGATATAATATACATTGATATAATATACATTGATATAACATACATTGATATAATATACATTGATATAATATACATTTATATAACATACATTGATATAATATACATTGATATAACATACATTGATATAACATACATTGATATAACATACATTGATATAATATACATTCATATAATATACATTCATATAACATACATTGATATACATTGATATAACGTACATTGATATAACATACATTGATATAACATTCATTGATATAACATACATTGATATAACATACATTGATATAACATACATTGATATAATATACATTCATATAATATACATTGATATAACATACATTGATATAATATACATTCATATAATATACATTGATATAACATACATTGATATACATTGATATAACATACATTGATATAACATACATTGATATAACATTCATTGATATAACATACATTGATATAACATACATTGATATAACATACATTGATATAATATACATTCATATAATATACATTGATATAACATACATTGATATACATTGATATAACGTACATTGATATAACATTGATGTAACGTACATTGATATAACATTGATGTAACGTACATTGATATAACATACATTGATATAACATACGCTGATATAATGTACATTGATATAACGTTGATATAATGTACATTGATAGAACATACATTGCCCTACGCGAGTATACTGTATGTATGAGAACAAATTTGGACGTTCTTACATATCCAACTTTATATATGGAGCTGGCCGATAATATAGTTACATTTTAAATAAGAACGATTTTTGAGGAAACCGTGATGCATTTTATTTTTCAGGATTCTTTGATGAATAGAAAGTTCAAAAGAACAGCATTTATCAAATAGAATCTTTTGTAACATTATAAATGTCTTTACTGTCACTTTTGATCAGTTTAATGCATCCTTGATGAGTAAAAGTTTTTTTTTTCTTTAATTTTTTTTATAAATCTTACTCAACAATAGTCGTATGAAAAGACCTTGAATGGAGGAAATGAAGTCTCCTGATTTCTGGTTACAATTATCCCTCAATTAAAAGAACTTTCCATATCAAATCTCCAGTTAGCATAACTGGATCATACAATCTATATTAAACACACAGAGAGAGTTCAAACCCTGACTTCATTTCCTCATAATGGGAACGAAAACAAGGGATATTTTCAAGTCACATGACCTTCACGATCGACGCCTGCTGTGAACATTAACTCTGCGTATGAGGGATTTCTGTTTGACATCATCTGAAATGAATTACAGATCCATCAATTATTATTTGCTCTTTCCCAAGAGAACAACTGTTCTGGCCAAAACTGGCTTCATGTGCAATATTCAGTTTCTCTGTCCTACAATATACAATATAATTGATTTTAGCTCACTTGTTTTTTTTAACCCCAAGCTAGAAACACTTTTAACTCCGAGTTTAGCAACACTTTATACTTACAAAAGTTAAAAAGAGTTTTAGAAACATTGTAACCTTGAGTGGTGATTGTAACCTCTTACTGTGTGATACAATGTAACGCTTGGATGTTTGAAGTCACTGAATATTAATGAGCTTTGTTGTCATTGAATATTAATGAGCTTTGTTGTCATTGAATATTAATGAGCTTTGTTGTCATTGAATATTAATGAACATTGTTTACATTGAATATTAGTGAACATTGTTTACATTGAATATTAATGAGCATTGTTGACATGGAATAATAATTAGAATTGTTTACATTGAATATTAATGAGCTTTGTTGTCATTGAATATTAATGAACATTGTTTACATTGAATATTAATGAGCATTGTTTACATTGAATATTAATGAGCATTGTTGACATGGAATAATAATTAGAATTGTTTACATTGAATATTAATGAGCTTTGTTGTCATTGAATATTAATGAGCATTGTTGACATGGAATAATAATTAGAATTGTTTACATTGAATATTAACGAGCTTTGTTGTCATTGAATATTAATGAGCATTGTTGACATGGAATAATAATTAGAATTGTTTACATTTAATATTAATGAGCATTGTTTACATTGAATATTAATGAGCATTGTTGACATGGAATAATAATTAGAATTTTTTACATTGAATATTAATTAGCTTTGTTGTCATTGAATATTAATGAGCATTGTTGACATTGAATATTGATCTGATCTATATGGCTCGTCCCTCCTTTAATGTGCATCTGTGTGATTTTTTCACCTGTTTTATCGCACAGAAGATAAAATCTCTGCTTTATAATAGCGTGCGTGCGTGCGTGTGCGTGTGTGTGTCTGTGTTGTTGATGTGGAGATATGAAGTTATCACTCAAGGTTTTATTCAGGCTGACTCTTTTTCCCGTGTATATTATCGAGCGACCGGGTCTTCCAGGCTCTTCATGTTGTGTTTGACAGTTTTAGTGCAGGTCACACTGGAGAAATGAAGCCAGGGATTTCAGGCTGAGGTTTGGGGTTTTGTTCTTGTGTTATTTTTTTTTTATTTGCTCATTGAATTCAAAAGAAGAATTGGGGTTTATGTCATGAAAATAATCTTACAATGCAAAAAAGATATATTATTAACCAAAAAATATGCATTTTGTCTATGCAAAATGTAATTTCTTCTTTCTTTCTTTGAGTTTTGTTTCATGACTTTGATTGGTGTGTGTGTGTGAACTGTGTGTGTTTCAGTCTGTTCCAGCATTACTGTTACTCTCGCGGAGGAATGCGTCACACCTCGTACACCTGCATCTGTGGAAGGTACAGCACTACTGAGTGTGTGTGTGTGTGTGTGTGTGTGTGTGTGTGTGTGTGTGTGTGTGTGTGTCCTGTTAGTGAGAGACTCTTAGTGTCTGATATTGTGTCTCCAGAGTAAGAGATGTGTCTGATTTAAATCAGTTCAATCACAGCAAACATCTGGACGGATAATAAACTTCACACGTTTCAGTCTTAATGTATAGCTCACCTGAAATGTGTGATTTGACAGACCCAAAAATTGCTTCTTTTTTAGTATCTGCAGATCTTAATTTTTCATGCATATTCAAACTTAGCTAATCCCAATAACTTATGAGACAAGATTTTCAGTGAATAATAACTTAAATTTCACAATTGTTGTTTTGGGGGATGCAGTGTAATTTAATACTTGAAGGGACCATTTTAAAGTCAAAATATGTATGAATGTGAACGCTCATGAACACAGAAGCATTGAAAAAAATTACCCATAATGCATCTGTCACTGACCAACTGACTGAACTTCCTCAACAGTTAAAGATATAAAGATAGATGATGTTCATTAGAGTGTAGTGGATATGGTCAATAATTTAAAGTTATTTCATGTGAACATGTTAACACTCAACAGTGGGAATAACTCCGCCGTCCTGCATTACGGACACGCAGGCTCTCCCAATGACAAAACCATCCAGGACGGAGACATGTGGTGAGTTTATGAGCCTCTTTTCACACATATTTCTTTATTACTTTAATTATCCAGTTCTGTGTCAGTTGTCTTGTTGGTTCATGCTGGTTAACAGTCAGTGAAGTGATGAATATTTCTCTCCAGTGATATTCTGGCTTTATGGTGTCTTTATGAGCAGTTGCACACTGACTCCTGGTGGACATAACATACAAACACACTTTCACTTTCTGCAAGCACATCTTTGAGATATGATTTGAAAATTGAATTATTTAAAGTTTAATACAATCAGTTTATGTTTATATCCGGTATCATCTATCTTTAAATTACAGTTGAAAACTAAAATATGTCTCTGGAAGTTCTTGCATCAAAATTCTGTATCCATAAACAAAAATTAATTAAAGTGATGCGTAGGTGTGCAGAATTTCAGTATTTAGTGAAATTCAGAAATGTTCGATGTCATTTCTTGCATTAATATCCTTTACATTGAAAAACACACATTATATGTATGTTAAATGTTTATTGAAATATACAGTATAATAAAAAACTAAAAAAGGGGAAAATGATTAGGAAATGTCCATAAGCTTTATGTGATTTCTGGTGATACTTACTGTTCATTGTAAAATGTCAAATATATAATAATAATAATAAACCAGAGCTGCTCAGTATTTGATTATGTCATCAAACCAAACCATAAAACTAAAACAAGCCATAGAAGTGATTTTAGATCTGGTCCAGGCTGGTGCAAAGGGAAATATTCATCTAAAAACTGATTAATTAATATAAAGATGAACCTAAAAGCTGTGCTTGTTTCCTGACAGTCTGTTTGACATGGGCGGCGAGTATTACTGCTACTCCTCCGACATCACCTGCTCTTTCCCGGCCAACGGCAAGTTCAGCGCGGACCAGAGAGCCGTTTATGAGGCCGTGCTGAAGTCCTCCAGAGCCGTGCTGGACGCCATCAAACCTGGTACAAACTCTGAGTCACGATACCACTCTCCAGCAGCAAAACTACAGAGAGACAGAATACACAGTCTTTCCTGACACACACTTATTAGACTATCAGCATACAGTCTGATTTACACTAACAGTCAAAAGTTTGGGGTTAGTGGGATTTTTCTCATGCTTTTGAAAGAGTCTCTTCTGCTCACCCGCTGTGTTTATTTAATCAAAAATACAGTAAAATTGTGAAAATTATTACAAATTAAAATAGCTGTTTTCTATGTGAATATCTAGTAGTGTAATATATTCCTGTGATCAAAGCTGTATTTTCAGCATCATTACTCCAGTCTTCAGTGTCACATGATCCTTCAGAAATCACTCTAATATGAAGATCTGATGCTCAAGACCATTTATGATTATTATCAATGTTGAAAACATTCAAAACCTTCATATTTTTGTGGAAACCTTGATGCATTTTATTTTTTAGGATTCTTTGATGAATAGAAAGTTCAAAAGAACAGCATTTATTTGAAATGGAATCTTGTATAACCTTATAAATATCTTTACAGTCAATTTTGATCAATTTAATGCATCCTTGTAGAATCAAATGATTCATTTACAAACATTTGAATGGTAGTGTATGTTGAAATTTGAGTTTTATTTTTGGTGCCACTTTATATCAAGGGGCTTTAAGTATTATGTACTTACATTGAAACTAATAATTTGATATAATGGATTTATTGTGTACATACATGTTTTTACATTGTACTACCTGCATGAAATACCTGCATGAAATTACAGCTGTAGTTAATTTATGTCATTACATTTGTAATTACACTGTTGACCCTTCCGTTACACCTTAACCCACCCTTATACCTACCCAATACCCATACCACACACACCTGACCCAAACCTTACCCGTATCACACACACCTGACCCTAACCTCAGCCGTATCACACACACCTGAACCTAACCTTACCCGTATCACACACACCTGTCCCTAACCTTACCCGTATCACACACACCTGACCCTAACCTCACCCGTATCACACACACCTGACCCTAACCTCAGCCGTATCACACACACCTGACCCTAACCTCAGCCGTATCACACACACCTGACCCTAACCTTACCCCTACCACACACACCTGACCCTAACCTTACCCCTACCACACACACCTGACCCTAACCTTACCCGTATCACACACACCTGACCCTAACCTCAGCCGTATCACACACACCTGAACCTAACCTTACCCGTATTACACACACCTGAACCTAACCTTACCCGTATCACACACACCTGACCCTAACCTCACCCTTATCACACACACCTGAACCTAACCTTACCCGTATCACACACACCTGTCCCTAACCTTACCCGTATCACACACACCTGACCCTAACCTCACCCGTATCACACACACCTGACCCTAACCTCAGCCGTATCACACACACCTGACCCTAACCTCAGCCGTATCACACACACCTGTCCCTAACCTCAGCCGTATCACACACACCTGACCCTAACCTTACCCGTATCACACACACCTGACCCTAACCTTACCCGTATCACACACACCTGACCCTAACCTCAGCCGTATCACACACACCTGACCCTAACCTCAGCCGTATCACACACACCTGACCCTAACCTCACCCGTGTCACACACACCTGTCCCTAACCTTACCCGTATCACACACACCTGACCCTAACCTCAGCCGTATCACACACACCTGAACCTAACTTTACCCGTATCACACACACCTGACCATAACCTTACCCGTATCACACACACCTGACCCTAACCTCACCCGTATCACACACACCTGACCCTAACCTTACCCGTATCACATCTCAATAGCAGCAAAAGTGTTTTACATTACAACATGAACACAATAAGTACATTGCACTTATTTTTCAATGTAAGTACACAGTACTTAAAGCCACTTAATATAAAGTGGGACCTTATTATTTAAGAATGCACTTGCTAAAAAGACAAATAGATGTGTTTGGTTTATTGGTTTAGTATTAGCGCTGTAAGATGACCTCTGACCTCAGTGTAATGATGTGTCTGATGTGGGTCAGGTGTGAAGTGGACCGACATGCACCGTCTGGCGGACCGGGTTCACCTGGAGGAGCTGCTGAAGATGGGGATCCTGCGCGGGACGGTGGAGGAGATGCTGAAGGTTCATCTGGGCTCCGTCTTCATGCCTCACGGACTGGGTCACTTACTGGGCATCGACGTCCACGACGTGGGAGGATATCCAGAGGTCAGTTCTGAGCACAACACATTCGGTAACACTTTAGGGTTCCCACAGATCCTTGAAAGTTTGTGAATCTGAAGAAAAAAAATAGTAATTTAAGGCCCTGGAAAGTTATTGAAAATAAACATACATGGATACAGGTGCTTGAAAGTGCTGGAATGTATTTTGTGCAAGAAGTTTTCTGGAAAAAATTCCATATTATTCTCTCCGGTTATTTTGCTAACACGTCATGGCCTATGCATGCTAGCTTGCTTGATTTACGTTAGTTACGCGCATTTAAGGCCACATCGACACGAAGCCAGAGCTTTACCTCTCCAATCTTTTTTTCTTAAACACGGAGTCGTCTCAAGAAATATATGCTTACCAGTGATGCGCGGGTTAATGTATAAACAATAGGGGTGTGACGAGATCTCGTGCCACGAGACTAAAACATGACGAGATTTCCCGTCGAGTGAAAAGCTGCCTCGCGATATCGCCATGATTGAGCGTGAGGGTGAGATTACCATAGAATATTCCATCGCTACACTCACATTCGCCTAAATCGTTTTGCTGTTTTTATAAAAAAAAAACAATTATTATAAAATAATGTAAAAGTCTGCTCTGCGCATCCAGCACGAGTTGCCGTTGCAATCAGTGCAGCACGAATCACAGTTCACTGATCGCGGAGTATGGCGGAGGATTCGTTGCGCAACACACTAAACGTCTGATAAATCTCTTATCTTGTAGAGTGCACGCTCAGCACCGCTGCTCACAGAGTACGCGATCAAGAAAGTGAAAGTAAAACACAAGCTCCCCGATGTGCATTGCGTGGAAATTAGTCCGCTAACATGCAAAAGTCTGTCTCCCAATACCCATCTCTGGACTGTTTATTTGCGGCTATGGTCTCGGTTTGCACTTCGAATATTGAGAGAGTAGGCTACTGTAATGTCTTAAGGACAACAGACAAGGGCGTCTCCGTTTCTGAATTTATAATCGGAACGCAAGAACACACCAGCCTCCTTTCTCTCTACCCGGCCTTTCCCGAACTCACCGCATTAACCCTATAACTGCCGGTGCAAAATAAAACCGCAATTTCTAAACAATTATAAAGAGTGTGTGCTAACTTTGATTATGGTTGCACTTGCACTTATTGTTTGCGCTTAATGAGACTTCAAGGAGTTCAGTTAGGAGGTCACACACCACAGCCTCAATCATAAGTTCTGAAAGCTCTTAAATGTACAGTAAGGTCTGAAGAGACTAATGTGAACTCATACAGGAGAAAAGCCAGTCAATTAAAACCTTTTACAGTGCTTGTATATTGTTTTCTTGCAATGCATTTGATAATTCATACTCCTAATGCATGTCATTTCAGGTCTACTTTATAAGATTATTAGTTAAACATTGCAAAATGCACCTGCATACTATTTTTCCAGTCATGAATTTTGTCATTGAGGATTTCTGAAAAATTGTGCAAAAATCTCGTCTCCTTCTCGTGAACCCAATCTCGTGTCTAGCCTTGTCTCGTGAGATAAGTGTCTCGTCACACCCCTAATAAACAACCCGCACCCGACCAACGTTTTCAACTAACCCGCCCGCAACTCGGACAGCAAAAAAAAAAAAAAGACAAATATTGTACCTGACCCGCTTCCTGACCCGCATTTTTTGAAAGTAGTAAATGCTCATCGTAGCGTCATTGGGCCATAGACGTGTAACACAAATGTGTAAATAGCATCACAAGAAGTACACATGACAAAGCCAGCACTTTGTCATTATCTTTCATTATTTCAGCAAATGTCTCCCACACTTTGCTCTTTCTATTTGTGTATTTGCGGAGCTTCCACTCCCCAGTCTTCACCTTTTATCTCTCCGCCTCCATCTCTCCTGCAGACTGAGCCTGTGCGTCAGCTTCGTGCCAGTTATTCAGCCAATAAAGTGTAGGCCTGTGTATTTCATCGAAAATTGTGTCTAGTAGCCTACTATATAAATTACAAAAGGTTTAATTGGCATCTTTATTTCAACGACCCGACCGACCACGACCCGAATATCATTAAAAATATTTCTGGATGACTCGTAACTGCTCATTTTGGATCAACCCGCGCATCACTGATGCTTACTCACGAAACCACTGAAACCAACTGAAAACCGTGTGGTATACATGCCAGACCAGTATGTGGCGCTGTAATTCTGCCACACCAAACAAGGAGAAGATGACTTGGAGCATGCGCATAACCTCGCGCCCTCTATACGAACCCAACACGACAGCAAGGTGAAGAGGAAGATTGCTCACTGTAGTAGCATAGGAGCAGAAGATTTTGCTTTAGGAAAGCTAATAGGCTCAGTAGCTTCTGCAGCACGAACACAAGCATATACATCGCAAAATGTACGGATTGGCCGTACACATGGAAACGCAAGGGTGTCGGTTTCAGATTTAATAATAGCAAGGTTCAGATTTATCCACTCTGGGACCCGGTTTAAAAAAATAGTTTCAGTTTCCATGTCCCAAAACGCCGGATCCGTCTGGACAAAACGGCAATACGGTACAAAATTTGTACGTATACAGCTAAACGCATCTCCGTGTGGACAGGGCCTAAGTGTTTCCCGCGTGAGGTACTTCGTGTTGTACGTTACCATGACGTTCTCTCGCACAAGAAAGACAATCTTGTGTTTTTGTTTGTGATCAGTGTTTGTCAAGTCACCTTTATTTATATAGTGCTTTTTACATTGCAGATTGTTTCAAAGCAGCTTTGCAGAGATAACAGGAAAATAATGTTGTAATAATATTGTTAAATATAAAATTAAATGTCCCCAACTAAGCAAGCCAAAAGCCAATGGAGAGAAAGGTGAAAAAAGGCAACCGTGGCAAGGAACTAAAACTCCATCAGTGACAGAATGGAGAAAAAAATATATGGGAGAACCCAGGCTCAGTCGGGGGGGCAGTTCTCCTCTCCACAGGATCAGTGCCCGTGGCTGTCGTGTCGATGAGGCCTTCACAGTAGAGAGTCTAGTTGACACAATCTCTGCTGACATTTCAGGGATGCGTTGTGGCCGTGTACAGGCGCAGGTCCACCATCTGATCTGGATACGGCCCGGGTCCGGCTGATTACAGTGAACCTCGGAATAAACAGAAAGACTAAAATTAGCGTAGATGCCATTCTTCTTATGAGTACATCAGGTGTTATAGGGAGTGTTCCTGGTTACGGCTGACCTTATTTATGCAGCCTAATAATCATTTAACTGATTTGAATAATAGGAATGTATAGTGTTCAATGTGTATGCCAGGTTAAAGAGATTTGCTTTTAATCTAGATTTAAACTGACAGAGTGTGTCTGCTTCCCGGACAATATTAGGAAGATTATTCCAAAGTTTTGGTGCTAAATAGGAAAAGGATCTATCGCCAGCAGTTGATTTTGATATTCTAGGTATTATCAACTGGCCGGAGTTTTGAGATCGCAATAGACGTGAAGGACTATAATGCGTTAAGAGCTCGCTCAAGTACTGCGGAGCTAAACCTTTTAGTGCTTTGTAAGTTATCAACAATATTTTAAAATGTATACGATGTTTAATAGGCAGCCAATGCAGTGTTGACAGAACCGGGCTAATATGGTCATATTTCCTGGTTCTAGTAAGAACTCGAGCTGCAGCGTTTTTGACCAGCTGTAGTTTGTTTATTAAGCATGCAGGGCAACCACCCAGTAGAGCATTACAATAATCTAGCCTTGAGGTCATCAACGCATGAATTAATTGTTCTGCATTTGTCATTGAGAGCATATGACGTAATTGATATATATTTTTAAGATGGAAAAGGGCTGTTTTACAGATACTAGACTTTCAAATGAAAGATTGGTATCAAAGAGCACACACACACACAAACAGGTTCCTAACCGACGTCAAGGACTGGACAGAGCAGCCATTGAGTGTTAGACAGTATTCTAGGTTATTACGTGAGGACGTTTTTTGTTCAATAATTAGAATCTCTGTTTTTTCAGAATGGAGTAGTAGGAAATTACTAGTCATCCAGAACAGTGTCTGTGTTTCTGAACAGTGTGTGTGTTTGTGTGTTTCTGAAAAGTGTGTGTGTTTGTGTGTTTCTGAACAGTGTGTGTGTTTGTGTGTTTCTGAACAACATTGTGTGTTTGTGTGTTTCTGAACAGTGTCTGTGTTTGTGTGTTTCTGAACAGTGTGTGTGTTTGTGTGTTTCTGAAAACAGTGTGTTTGTGTGTTTCTGAACAGTGTGTTTGTGTGTTTCTGAACAGTGTGTTTCTGAACACTGTGTACGTGTGTTTCTGAACAGTGTTTGTGTGTTTCTGAACACTGTGTATGTGTGTTTCTGAACAGTGTCTGTGTTTGTGTTTCTGAACAGTGTTTGTGTGTTTCTGAACAGTGTCTGTGTTTGTGTGTTTATGAACAGTGTGTGTGTGTGTGTTTCTGAACAGTGTTTGTGTTATGTGTTTCTGAACAGTGTCTGTGTTTGTGTTTCTGAACAGTGTTTGTGTGTTTCTGAACAGTGTCTGTGTTTGTGTGTTTATGAACAGTGTGTGTGTGTGTGTTTCTGAACAGTGTTTGTGTTTGTGTGTTTCTGAACAGTGTCTGTGTTTGTGTGTTTCTGAACAGTGTGTGTGTGTTTCTGAACAGTGTCTGTGTTTGTGTGTTTCTGAACAGTGTCTGTGTATGTGTGTTTCTGAACAGTGTCTGTGTTTGTGTGTTTCTGAACAGTGTTTGTGTGTTTCTGAACAGTGTGTGTGTTTGTGTGTTTCTGAACAGTGTGTTTGTGTGTTTCTGAACAGTGTGTGTGTTTGTGTGTTTCTGAACAGTGTTTGTGTGTTTCTGAACAGTGTTTGTGTGTTTCTGAATAGTTTTGTGTGTTTCTGAACAGTGTGTGTGTTTGTGTGTTTCTGAACAGTGTGTTTTTGTGTTTCTGAACAGTGTGTGTGTTTGTGTTTCTGAACAGTGTTTGTGTGTTTCTGAACAGTGTTTGTGTGTTTCTGAACAGTGTTTGTGTGTTTCTGAACAGTGTCTGTGTATGTGTGTTTCTGAACAGTGTCTGTGTTTGTGTGTTTCTGAACAGTGTTTGTGTGTTTCTGAACAGTGTGTGTGTTTGTGTGTTTCTGAACAGTGTGTTTGTGTGTTTCTGAACAGTGTGTGTGTTTGTGTGTTTCTGAACAGTGTTTGTGTGTTTCTGAACAGTGTGTGTGTTTGTGTGTTTCTGAACAGTGTGTTTGTGTGTTTCTGAACAGTGTGTGTGTTTGTGTGTTTCTGAACAGTGTTTGTGTGTTTCTGAACAGTGTTTGTGTGTTTCTGAATAGTTTTGTGTGTTTCTGAACAGTGTGTGTGTTTGTGTGTTTCTGAACAGTGTGTTTTTGTGTTTCTGAACAGTGTGTGTGTTTGTGTTTCTGAACAGTGTTTGTGTGTTTCTGAACAGTGTTTGTGTGTTTCTGAACAGTGTTTGTGTGTTTCTGAATAGTTTTGTGTGTTTCTGAACAGTGTTTGTGTGTTTCTGAATAGTTTTGTGTGTTTCTGAACAGTGTGTGTGTTTGTGTGTTTCTGAACAGTGTGTGTGTTTGTGTTTCTGAACAGTGTTTGTGTGTTTCTGAACAGTGTTTGTGTGTTTCTGAACAGTGTTTGTGTGTTTCTGAACAGTGTGTGTGTGTTTCTGAACAGTGTCTGTGTTTGGGTTTCTGAACAGTGTTTGTGTGTTTCTGAACAGTGTTTGTGTGTTTCTGAACAGTGTGTGTGTTTGTGTGTTTCTGAACAGTGTGTTTGTGTTTCTGAACAGTGTCTGTGTTTGTGTGTTTCTGAACAATGTGTGTGTGTTTCTGAACAGTGTCTGTGTTTGGGTTTCTGAACAGTGTGTGTGTGTTTCTGAACAGTGTCTGTGTTTGTGTGTTTCTGAACAGTGTTTGTGTGTTTCTGAACAGTGTTTGTGTGTTTCTGAACAGTGTGTGTGTTTGTGTGTTTCTGAACAGTGTGTTTATGTGTTTCTGAACAGTGTTTGTGTTTGTGTGTTTCTGAACAGTGTTTGTGTGTTTCTGAACAGTGTGTGTGTTTGTGTGTTTCTGAACAGTGTTTGTGTTTGTGTGTTTCTGAACAGTGTCTGTGTTTGTGTGTTTCTGAACAGTGTTTGTGTGTTTCTGAACAGTGTTTGTGTGTTTCTGAACAGTGTGTGTGTTTGTGTGTTTCTGAACAGTGTTTGTGTTTGTGTGTTTCTGAACAGTGTTTGTGTGTTTCTGAACAGTGTTTGTGTGTTTCTGAACAGTGTTTGTGTGTTTCTGAACAGTGTTTGTGTGTTTCTGAACAGTGTTTGTGTGTTTCTGAACAGTGTGTGTGTGTGTTGCTCAGGGCGTGGAGCGCGTGGACGAGCCGGGGCTGAAGAGTCTCAGGATGGGTCGTGTGGTGCAGGAGCGGATGGTCCTCACGGTGGAGCCGGGGATATATTTCATCGATCACCTGCTGGATAAAGCGCTCGACTCCCCGACTCAGTGCGGCTTCATCAACAGAGACGTCCTCAATCGCTTCCGCGGCTTCGGCGGGGTCAGGATTATTAATAACATATACATTACTGTAGATACACAGATATACAGATACTAACTAGTCCTTTCTTTAACACCATATCATTTTTGCTGATAATTTTGTTGATTTTTCAATATATAATATTATATGCTGTAATTTATGCATATAATATAAATAAAAAATGATATACTTATATAATGCACTATATATATTTCTTTTATTTCTTTATAATCAAAAGGACTAAAGTTCCTTTGCATTCAGATTTTATAAGTGAACATTTTAAATGTTCAGGTTTTAATCTGCCCCAATTATGCTTTTTCGAATATTAACTTTCTATGTGTAATATTAACTTGTAATGTGTAATAGAGCTGTTTGTGAATGTATAACCTCTGCAAAGCTTTAAAGATCAAAATGCAGATAGTTTTTGTCTCACTTCCTGGTACAAACCGACGTAAAAACTTAACTAATTAGCATAATGTCAGCTTGTGGTGTTGATTGGCTGAACAGCGTCTCTTAGCTCCGCCCTCAAACACTAGTTTATCTGAAACTGGAAAAGTTTGGTTTGTGTTGTTCGTGTCGAGAAGACGCTGTTTTCTGAGATTGATACGGTAAAACACGCCATCGTTACTGTTCGTATCACTGTGATCAAGAGCTGAGAGTCAGATATGATAATGAGCGTTTGCTTTCTGGCCAATCACAGCAGACTGAGCCATCTGACCAATCAGAGCCAGAGCCAACCATAGACTGTAAAAAAAAAAAAAAGACGTAGTGCCCGTGACATCACCCGCTGGTTTCTGAAGAGCATTTTTGAAGCCCAAAGTGGGCGGCGGTCGCCATCTTGGCAGCGTCACTCCCGGATAAACGGAAATGTACAGAGGCGGATTAGCTGAGGTGACGTGATGCTAACAGACAGCAGACAAACGGCTAGTAGTGACATCAGCGGCAATCCACCTGTCACTCAAGTGGCCACGGACCTAATTATGCAGAACTTTAAGGCTTAATATAATTTAAATGGATGAGTTATATAAAAAAAATCCCCCCTCATTGTTTCATGAAGGACAAAATTAGCTATATACTTTTTGTACTAGGCTGTAAATAAAAAAAATCTGAGGTAAAGTTGGGCATTTTAAAATGGGGTCTATGGGATTGAGACTCTTTTGGAGCCGGTCTCTAGTGGCCAGTGGATGAACTGCAGTTTAAGTCTCTTCTGTGTTGTTTTAAGAGAGACAGGAAGGTTGCAGCTTGGGTAAAACCGACGTCATCGTAACTCTTCGTATCACTGAGTATCTAGTGCTGAGGAAGAGCTGACATTCAGATATGATTATTGTGTTTGGATTCTGACCAATCACAGCAGACGAGGCTCTCAAAAAGGCGAGGTTTAGAGAGACTGAATCTTTGATCGAAGCGTTTCAGACACTGAGAGAGAAAAGAGCTGATGCTGAAATTACAGTTTATGATGAGAAAATGAAATGCACATGAATATTGCTGATCGTGTGTGTGTGTGTGTGTGTGTGTGTGTCTCAGGTGCGCATTGAGGATGATATCGCTGTGACTGCTAACTGTGTGTGTGTGTGTGTGTGTGTGTGTGTGTGTCAGGTGCGCATTGAGGATGAAATCGCTGTGACTGCTAACTGTGTGTGTGTGTGTGTGTGTGTGTGTCAGGTGCGCATTGAGCATGAAATCGCTGTGACTGCTAACTGTGTGTGTGTGTGTGTGTGTGTGTGTGTGTGTCAGGTGCGCATTGAGGATGATATCGCTGTGACTGCTAACTGTGTGTGTGTGTGTGTGTGTGTGTGTCAGGTGCGCATTGAGCATGAAATCGCTGTGACTGCTAACTGTGTGTGTGTGTGTGTGTGTGTGTGTGTGTGTCAGGTGCGCATTGAGGATGATATCGCTGTGACTGCTAACTGTGTGTGTGTGTGTGTGTGTGTGTGTGTCAGGTGCGCATTGAGCATGAAATCGCTGTGACTGCTAACTGTGTGTGTGTGTGTGTGTGTCAGGTGCGCATTGAGGATGAAATCGCTGTGACTGCTAACTGTGTGTGTGTGTGTGTGTGTGTGTGTGTGTCAGGTGCGCATTGAGGATGAAATCGCTGTGACTGCTAACTGTGTGTGTGTGTGTGTGTGTGTGTGTGTGTGTGTCAGGTGCGCATTGAGGATGAAATCGCTGTGACTGCTAACTGTGTGTGTGTGTGTGTGTCGCAGGTGCGCAGTGAGGATGAAATCGCTGTGACTGCTAACTGTGTGTGTGTGTGTGTGTGTGTGTGTGTGTGTGTGTGTCAGGTGCGCATTGAGGATGAAATCGCTGTGACTGCTAACTGTGTGTGTGTGTGTGTGTCCCAGGTGCGCATTGAGGATGAAATCGCTGTGACTGCTAACTGTGTGTGTGTGTGTGTGTGTGTGTGTGTGTCAGGTGCGCATTGAGGATGAAATCACTGTGACTGCTAACTGTGTGTGTGTGTGTGTGTGTGTGTGTGTGTGTGTGTCAGGTGCGCATTGAGGATGATATCGCTGTGACTGCTAACTGTGTGTGTGTGTGTGTGTGTGTGTGTGTGTGTCAGGTGCGCATTGAGTATGATATCGCTGTGACGGCTGACGGCGTGGAGCTTCTGACCTGCGTTCCTCGAACTGTGGAGGAGATCGAGGCGTTCATGGCCGAGGAAACGCCCAAACCCTTCAGTGCCATCAGCAGCCAGAAGTTCTGAGATTATGATTATGATTATAATGACACTCCTTTTCTTCAACATATCAGACTTTAAACTTTAAGTAAATGAGTATCTTTGATATTTCATTTTATAAAGGGAAACACAACATGTGACCGCTTCTGTCTGGATGACTTCACTTATGGAAATCAGTGTCAAAAATTCATTACTGGATCATTTATGCTTTTATGCAGCAGCCGTAACATTTTCAGAGTTTGATTCTTAATAAAAAGCAGTTCTGAACTTTATTTAGCCTGACTTAAACTTATCTCAATTCCTTTGCATTTTATCCTGTACACTTTTTGCAACTTTGTAAGAAAATGCTGTGCTTGTTTTTTAATAAACATTTGATTTTTCTAGCATCATTAAGAATCGTGTGCAATCTTTTATTTACTAATTCCTAAAATTCTTGCCCTCCAAAAGCAAACTGTCGTTTTTTGTTTAGAAGTCAGTTTAAAGATACCTGAAAATGATTGCAAAAATATGAAGAATATATCCTCATTTGAAAAATGTGTTTCTTGGATGTTTCTAGGAAGTTTATTTTATTTTATTTAGAAAGTCTAAGGTCTTCAAAAGCCGTACAGCAAACCCATCTAATCTGGTGCCTATTACACGCCAAACTAAGATTGCTGTGGGGACAAAAAGTAAGACAGTTAAGTTAGCACTTTTAAACATCCGCTCACTTAAAAATAAATCACTTCTAGTCAACGACTTAATAACCACATACAACCTGGACTTTGTTTCTAAATGAAACTTGGCTAGAAGACAGCTGCAGTGCAACAGTCCTCAATGAAACGGCCCCTCCTAACTTTACTTTTATGAGTGTCTGCAGAGCTGGCAGAAGAGGTGGAGGTTTAGCTGCTCTTTTTAAAGCTGTCTATCAATGTAAGCAAATATCATTTGGGAATTACCCGTCTTTCGAATATCTAGGAATTGTGTTAAAAGGTGCTCCACGCATTTTACTTATCATTGTTTACAGGCCTCCAAAATACTCTCCAGCCTTTGCTGAAGACTTTACAGAACTGTTATCAACAATTTCCTCAGAGTTTGACTGCTTTACCATTGCTGGAGATTTTAACATTCACATAGATAATGCAGAAACCAATATGGCAAAAGAAATCAAAACTGTTTTAAAAACTTTTGATCTGACTCAGCATGTACATGGACCCACACATAATCGTGGACACACTCTAGATTTACTTATCAGTAAGGGTCTAAACATTTCATCGATTGTTATTAAGGACGTAGCACTGTCTGATCATTTCTGTATTTTCTTTGATATATTGATCTCTCCTGCCATTGAAGCTAGATCTGTCTGTCAAGAAGAGATGCTTAAATGAGAACACTAGTGTACTATTTATGAAGGCCATATCTTTTAACACCAAGCATATGTGCTGACTCTGTTGATATTCTCCTTGATTCTTTTAACTCAAAAGTTAAGAGTGTAATTGATGATAGTGCTCCTGTCAAAGTCAGGAAGAAGAATGGCAGACAGAAAGCACCTTGGAGAAACTCAACAGCACTGCAAAATATGAAAAGACAATGCAGAAAAGCAGAGCGCATGTGGCGGAAGACAAAATTTGTAGTCCATTATAACATCTACAAAGTGTTATAGAAACATGCAATTTGTTCATTTATTCCAATGCATTCTTAAAGCAATGTATGGGAAGTCTTTTATTGCAGCTTTTATAGTAAGACTGCTTATAAGACTTAAAGTGTATTGTATACAAACATGTAATGACAAAAGGTTGATTCTGGGATAAAACCCAGGAAATAAGACACAGAGACATGATGTAACAGAATAAATGTTTATTGAGTTTATATAACAAACACAGAGACATGTTTTAATAAAAATGTTTTATTGAAGAAAAATGACCATGAAACATGTATAAGTAAAAATGATTTTATTAAGCAAGATAGATAAACTGTACTTGTATTAGAACAAATGCTAAGCATGCAGTAAAGAAGAATGTCAGTATTACCCTGAGTATGATGTTCCAGGCCAAAAGGAGACGGAATCTGAGACGAAGAGCTCGAATGAAGAGAGAGAAGACACACAGAACTTTTTATAACAAAATTGTGAAAGGACTTAAGGAGTTGACCATTGTTCAAGATCTGCGATTGGATAGATTGTGCATATGATGTTGAATATGTAATTTGGGGGTGTGATATATGATGAGTCTTATAAAAAGTACTGTACTCCATGTATGAATCAGACGCTGGAAGACGAGCCAGCCTCTCCATTGTTTGATGATCCAAGCCTGACACCTGCTGATGAAACCTGTGAACTACTTTTGTAACTAAACCTTATAACTTTGTACGAAACTTTTATATAATAATAATAATAAATATACTTATAACTTTTATAAAAAAAGATTGCCTGCCACGAGTCTCTGCTTTATAAAAAGAACATAACCACGGAGGGGTCTTTTCTACTAGACTGTAAGTATGAATTTGAATACTTATTATCGAAGGTAGAATTTGACCAATACTTTACCTTGCCTGAGACTATAAACAAAATAAGGTAGAAGGTGCTGAGGATTTATATATAGGTGATAATGAGATATTAGATCCGACACCATAAAACAAAAGACACCATCCATGCTTTCAATATGGAACTAGGCAAAGCTAGACAGACTTTCTTCTGTAATATTATAAACAGCAATATAAACAACACACACACTCTTTTTGCTACTGTAGAGAGACTGACAAACCCCCCCAAGCCAGATTCCCAGTGAAATTCTCTCTGACAGCAAGTGCAGTGAGTTTGCTTCTTTCTTCTCTGAGAAAATCAATAATATCAGAAAGGTGATCAGCTCATCCTTGAGCCGCACTGGGGTCAGACAGATCAGACAACAGCCTGAGAAAGTAGTCACTATGTCTGATTTCGAAGAAATTGAAGGCAAAATTTTGGAACAAATCGTACAGCACCTTAAAACATCAACCTGCGCCCTTGACGCACTTCCCACATCTTTCTTCAAAAGTGTGTTAAACAGCTTAAAAGCAGATCTCCTAGAAGTGGTTAATGCCTCACTTCATTATGGGACTTTTCCAAACTCCCTGAAAACTGCAGTTGTCAAGCCCCTCCTGAAAAAGAGCAATCTGGACAAGACCATATTAAACAACTATAGACCGATCTCAAATCTTCCTTTCATAGGCAAGATCATTGAAAAAGTTGTCTTCAATCAGCTGAACAAATTCTTAAGCTTGAATGGATACTTTTACTACTTTCAATCTGGTTTCCGACCGCATCACAGCACAGAGACAGCGCTCATAAAGATAATAAACGATATTCGCTTAAATACTGACACAAGCAAATTATCAGTTCTAGTACTACTCGACCTCAGTGCTGCATTTGACACTGTCGATGACAACATACTTCGTGACAGGCTGGAAAACTGGGTCGGGCTTTCTGGGATAGTCCTAAAATGGTTCAGGTCATACTTTCCTCAGTTAAACAAAGACAAAACTGAAGTCATTGCGTTTGGAAATAAAGATGAAGTTCTCAAGGTGAACGCATCCCTTCAGTCTAGGGGTCAAACAACTAAAAATCAAGTCAGGAATCTGGGTGTGTCTCTAGAGTCAGACCTTAGTTTCAGTAGTCATGTCCAAGCAATAACTAAATCAGCATACTATCATCTGAAAAATATTGCAAGAATTAGATGCTTAGTTTCCAATCAAGACTTAGAGAAACTTGTGCATGCTTTCATCACCAGCAGGGTGGATTACTGTAATGGACTCCTCACTGGCCTTCCTAAAAAGACCATAAGACAGTTGCAGCTCATACAGAACGCTGCTGCCAGGATTCTGAGCAGAACCAGAAAATATGAACACATCACACCAGTCCTCAGGTCATTACATTGGCTCCCAGTTACATTCAGAATTGATTTTAAAGTATTATTACTGGTATATAAATCATTCAATGCCCTTGGACCTCAATATATTGCAGATATGCTCACTGAATATAAACCCAACAGATCACTCAGATCATTAGGATCACATCAGTTAGAAATACCAAGGGTTAACTCTAAGCATGGTGAGTGTGCTTTTAGCTACTATGCCAGCCGTAGCTGGAACAAGCTTCCAGAAGAGATCAGATGTGCTCCTACAGAAGAGATCAGATGTGCTGGAACCAGCTTCCAGAAGAGATCAGATGTGCTCCTACAGAAGAGATCAGATGTGCTGGAACCAGCTTCCAGAAGAGATCAGATGTGCTCCTACAGAAGAGATCAGATGTGCTCCTACAGAAGAGATCATATGTGCTCCTACAGAAGAGATCAGATGTGCTCCTACAGAAGAGATCAGATGTGCTCCTACAGTAGAGATCAGATGTGCTCCTATAGAGATCAGATGTGCTACTACAGAAGAGATCAGATGTGCTCCTACAGAAGAGATCAGATGTGCTCCTACAGAAGAGATCAGATGTGCTCCTACAGAAGAGATCATATGTGCTCCTACAGAAGAGATCAGATGTGCTCCTACAGAAGAGATCAGATGTGCTCCTACAGAAGAGATCAGATGTGCTCCTACATTAGAGATCAGATGTGCTCCTACACAAGAGATCAGATGTGCTCCTACAGAAGAGATCAGATGTGCTCCTACAGTAGAGATCAGATGTGCTCCTACAGTAGAGATCAGATGTGCTACTACAGAAGAGATCAGATGTGCTCCTACAGAAGAGATCAGATGTGCTCCTACAGAAGAGATCAGATGTGCTCCTACAGAAGAGATCATATGTGCTCCTACAGAAGAGATCAGATGTGCTCCTACAGAAGAGATCAGATGTGCTCCTACAGAAGAGATCGGATGTGCTCCTACAGAAGAGATCAGATGTGCTACTACAGAAGAGATCAGATGTGCTCCTACAGTAGAGATCAGATGTGCTCCTACAGAAGAGATCAGATACGCTCCTACAGAAGAGATCAGATGTGCTCCTACAGAAGAGATCAGATGTGCTCCTACAGAAGAGATCAGATGTGCTCCTACAGAAGAGATCAGATGTGATCCTACAGAAGAGATCAGATGTGATCCTACAGAAGAGATCAGATGTGATCCTACAGAAGAGATCAGATGTGCTGGAACCAGCTTCCAGAAGAGATCAAATGTGCTCCTACAGTAGAGATCAGATGTGCTCCTACAGTAGAGATCAGATGTGCTCCTACAGAAGAGATCAGATGTGCTCCTACAGAAGAGATCAGATGTGCTCCTACAGTAGAGATCAGATGTGCTCCTACAGAAGAGATCAGATGTGCTCCTACAGTAGAGATCAGATGTGCTCATACAGAAGAGATCAGATGTGCTCCTACAGTAAAGATCAGATGTGCTCCTACAGTAGAGATCAGATGTGCTCCTACAGTAGAGATCAGATGTGCTCCTACAGTAGAGATCAGATGTGCTCCTACAGAAGAGATCAGATGTGCTCCTACAGAAGAGATCAGATGTGCTCCTACAGAAGAGATCAGATGTGCTCCTACAGAAGAGATCAGATGTGCTCCTACAGTAGAGATCTGATGTGCTCCTATAGAGATCAGATGTGCTACTACAGAAGAGATCAGATGTGCTCCTACAGAAGAGATCAGATGTGCTCCTACAGAAGAGATCAGATGTGCTCCTACAGAAGAGATCATATGTGCTCCTACAGAAGAGATCAGATGTGCTCCTACAGAAGAGATCAGATGTGCTCCTACAGAAGAGATCAGATGTGCTCCTACAGTAGAGATCAGATGTGCTCCTACAGTAGAGATCAGATGTGCTACTACAGAAGAGATCAGATGTGCTCCTACAGAAGAGATCAGATGTGCTCCTACAGAAGAGATCAGATGTGCTCCTACAGAAGAGATCATATGTGCTCCTACAGAACAGATCAGATGTACTCCTACAGAAGAGATCAGATGTGCTCCTACAGAAGAGATCAGATGTGCTCCTACAGTAGAGATCAGATGTGCTACTACAGAAGAGATCAGATGTGCTCCTACAGTAGAGATCAGATGTGCTCCTACAGAAGAGATCAGATACGCTCCTACAGAAGAGATCAGATGTGCTCCTACAGAAGAGATCAGATGTGCTCCTACAGAAGAGATCAGATGTGCTCCTACAGAAGAGATCAGATGTGATCCTACAGAAGAGATCAGATGTGATCCTACAGAAGAGATCAGATGTGATCCTACAGAAGAGATCAGATGTGCTGGAACCAGCTTCCAGAAGAGATCAAATGTGCTCCTACAGTAGAGATCAGATGTGCTCCTACAGTAGAGATCAGATGTGCTCCTACAGAAGAGATCAGATGTGCTCCTACAGAAGAGATCAGATGTGCTCCTACAGTAGAGATCAGATGTGCTCCTACAGAAGAGATCAGATGTGCTCCTACAGTAGAGATCAGATGTGCTCATACAGAAGAGATCAGATGTGCTCCTACAGTAAAGATCAGATGTGCTCCTACAGAAGAGATCATATGTGCTCCTACAGAAGAGATCGGATGTGCTCCTACAGAAGAGATCAGATGTGCTCCTACAGAGGAGATCAAATGTGCTCCTACAGAAGAGATCAGATGTGCGGGAACAGCATCCAGAAGAGATCAGATGTGCTCCTACAGTAGAGATCAGATGTGCTCCTACAGAAGAGATCAGATGTGCTGGAACCAGCTTCCAGAAGAGATCAAATGTGCTCCTACAGAAGAGATCAGATGTGCTCCTACAGTAGAGATCAGATGTGCTCCTACAGAAGAGATCAAATGTGCTCCTACAGTAGAGATCAGATGTGCTCCTACCGAAGAGATCAGATGTGCTCCTATAGTAGAGATCAGATGTGCTCCTACAGAAGAGATCAGATGTGCTCCTACAGAAGAGATCAGATGTGCTGGAACCAGCTTCCAGCAGAGATCAAATGTGCTCCTACAGAAGAGATCAGATGTGCGGGAACAGCTTCCAGAAGAGATCAGATGTGCTCCTACAGAAGAGATCAGATGTGCTCCTACAGTAGAGATCAGATGTGCTCCTACAGAAGAGATCAGATGTGCTCCTACAGTAGAGATCAGATGTGCTCCTACAGTAGAGATCAGATGTGCTCCTACAGTAGAGATCAGATGTACTCCTACAGAAGAGATCAGATGTGCTCCTACAGTAGAGATCAGATGTGCTCCTACAGTAGAGATCAGATGTGCTCCTACAGAATAGATCAGATGTGCTGGAACAGCTTCCAGAAGAGATCAGATGTGCTCCTACAGAAGAGATCAGATGTGCTCCTACAGTAGAGATCAGATGTGCTCCTACAGAAGAGATCAGATGTGCTCCTACAGTAGAGATCAGATGTGCTCCTACAGTAGAGATCAGATGTGCTCCTACAGTAGAGATCAGATATGCTCCTACAGAAGAGATCAGATGTGCTCCTACAGTAGAGATCAGATGTGCTCCTACAGAAGAGATCAGATGTGCTCCTACAGAAGAGATCAGATGTGCTCCTACAGTAGAGATCTGATGTGCTCCTATAGAGATCAGATGTGCTACTACAGAAGAGATCAGATGTGCTCCTACAGAAGAGATCAGATGTGCTCCTACAGAAGAGATCAGATGTGCTCCTACAGAAGAGATCATATGTGCTCCTACAGAAGAGATCAGATGTGCTCCTACAGAAGAGATCAGATGTGCTCCTACAGAAGAGATCAGATGTGCTCCTACAGTAGAGATCAGATGTGCTCCTACAGTAGAGATCAGATGTGCTCCTAAAGAAGAGATCAGATGTGCTCCTACAGTAGAGATCAGATGTGCTCATACAGAAGAGATCAGATGTGCTCCTACAGTAAAGATCAGATGTGCTCCTACAGAAGAGATCATATGTGCTCCTACAGAAGAGATCGGATGTGCTCCTACAGAAGAGATCAGATGTGCTCCTACAGAGGAGATCAAATGTGCTCCTACAGAAGAGATCAGATGTGCGGGAACAGCTTCCAGAAGAGATCAGATGTGCTCCTACAGTAGAGATCAGATGTGCTCCTACAGAAGAGATCAGATGTGCTGGAACCAGCTTCCAGAAGAGATCAAATGTGCTCCTACAGAAGAGATCAGATGTGCTCCTACAGTAGAGATCAGATGTGCTCCTACAGAAGAGATCAAATGTGCTCCTACAGTAGGGATCAGATGTGCTCCTACCGAAGAGATCAGATGTGCTCCTATAGTAGAGATCAGATGTGCTCCTACAGAAGAGATCAGATGTGCTCCTACAGAAGAGATCAGATGTGCTGGAACCAGCTTCCAGCAGAGATCAAATGTGCTCCTACAGAAGAGATCAGATGTGCGGGAACAGCTTCCAGAAGAGATCAGATGTGCTCCTACAGAAGAGATCAGATGTGCTCCTACAGTAGAGATCAGATGTGCTCCTACAGAAGAGATCAGATGTGCTCCTACAGTAGAGATCAGATGTGCTCCTACAGTAGAGATCAGATGTGCTCCTACAGTAGAGATCAGATGTACTCCTACAGAAGAGATCAGATGTGCTCCTACAGTAGAGATCAGATGTGCTCCTACAGTAGAGATCAGATGTGCTCCTACAGAATAGATCAGATGTGCTGGAACAGCTTCCAGAAGAGATCAGATGTGCTCCTACAGAAGAGATCAGATGTGCTCCTACAGTAGAGATCAGATGTGCTCCTACAGAAGAGATCAGATGTGCTCCTACAGTAGAGATCAGATGTGCTCCTACAGTAGAGATCAGATGTGCTCCTACAGTAGAGATCAGATGTGCTCCTACAGAAGAGATCAGATGTGCTCCTACAGAAGAGATCAGATGTGCTCCTACAGAAGAGATCAGATGTGCTCCTACAGAAGAGATCAGATGTGCTCCTACAGAAGAGATCAGATGTGCTCCTACAGTAGAGATCTGATGTGCTCCTATAGAGATCAGATGTGCTACTACAGAAGAGATCAGATGTGCTCCTACAGAAGAGATCAGATGTGCTCCTACAGAAGAGATCAGATGTGCTCCTACAGAAGAGATCAGATGTGCTCCTACAGAAGAGATCAGATGTGCTCCTACAGAAGAGATCAGATGTGCTCCTACAGAAGAGATCAGATGTGCTCCTACAGTAGAGATCAGATGTGCTCCTACAGTAGAGATCAGATGTGCTCCTACAGAAGAGATCAGATGTGCTCCTACAGTAGAGATCAGATGTGCTCCTACAGTAGAGATCAGATGTGCTACTACAGAAGAGATCAGATGTGCTCCTACAGAAGAGATCAGATGTGCTCCTACAGAAGAGATCAGATGTGCTCCTAGAGAAGAGATCATATGTGCTCCTACAGAAGAGATCAGATGTGCTCCTACAGAAGAGATCAGATGTGCTCCTACAGAAGAGATCAGATGTGCTCCTACAGTAGAGATCAGATGTGCTACTACAGAAGAGATCAGATGTGCTCCTACAGTAGAGACCAGATGTGCTCCTACAGAAGAGATCAGATACGCTCCTACAGAAGAGATCAGATGTGCTCCTACAGAAGAGATCAGATGTGCTCCTACAGAAGAGATCAGATGTGCTCCTACAGAAGAGATCAGATGTGATCCTACAGAAGAGATCAGATGTGATCCTACAGAAGAGATCAGATGTGATCCTACAGAAGAGATCAGATGTGCTGGAACCAGCTTCCAGAAGAGATCAAATGTGCTCCTACAGTAGAGATCAGATGTGCTCCTACAGTAGAGATCAGATGTGCTCCTACAGAAGAGATCAGATGTGCTCCTACAGAAGAGATCAGATGTGCTCCTACAGTAGAGATCAGATGTGCTCCTACAGAAGAGATCAGATGTGCTCCTACAGTAGAGATCAGATGTGCTCATACAGAAGAGATCAGATGTGCTCCTACAGTAAAGATCAGATGTGCTCCTACAGAAGAGATCATATGTGCTCCTACAGAAGAGATCAGATGTGCTCCTACAGAAGAGATCAGATGTGCTCCTACAGAGGAGATCAAATGTGCTCCTACAGAAGAGATCAGATGTGCGGGAACAGCTTCCAGAAGAGATCAGATGTGCTCCTACAGTAGAGATCAGATGTGCTCCTACAGAAGAGATCAGATGTGCTCCTACAGTAGAGATCAGATGTGCTCCTACAGAAGAGATCAGATGTGCTGGAACCAGCTTCCAGAAGAGATCAAATGTGCTCCTACAGAAGAGATCAGATGTGCGGGAACAGCTTCCAGAAGAGATCAGATGTGCTCCTACAGAAGAGATCAGATGTGCTCCTACAGTAGAGATCAGATGTGCTCCTACAGAAGAGATCAGATGTGCTCCTACAGTAGAGATCAGATGTGCTCCTACAGTAGAGATCAGATGTGCTCCTACAGTAGAGATCAGATGTGCTCCTACAGAAGAGATCAGATGTGCTCCTACAGTAGAGATCAGATGTGCTCCTACAGTAGAGATCAGATGTGCTCCTACAGAAGAGATCAGATGTGCTGGAACAGCTTCCAGAAGAGATCAGATGTGCTCCTACAGAAGAGATCAGATGTGCTCCTACAGTAGAGATCAGATGTGCTCCTACAGAAGAGATCAGATGTGCTCCTACAGTAGAGATCAGATGTGCTCCTACAGTAGAGATCAGATGTGCTCCTACAGTAGAGATCAGATGTGCTCCTACAGAAGAGATCAGATGTGCTCCTACAGTAGAGATCAGATGTGCTCCTACAGAAGAGATCAGATGTGCTCCTACAGTAGAGATCAGATGTGCTCCTACAGTAGAGATCAGATGTGCTCCTACAGAAGAGATCAGATGTGCTCCTACAGAAGAGATCAGATGTGCTCCTACAGTAGAGATCAGATGTGCTCCTACAGTAGAGATCAGATGTGCTCCTACAGAAGAGATCAGATGTGCTCCTACAGTAGAGATCAGATGTGCTCCTACAGAAGAGATCAGATGTGCTGGAACAGCTTCCAGAAGAGATCAGATGTGCTCCTACAGAAGAGATCAGATGTGCTCCTACAGAAGAGATCAGATGTGCTCCTACAGTAGAGATCAGATGTGCTCCTACAGAAGAGATCAGATGTGCTCCTACAGTAGAGATCAGATGTGCTCCTACAGAAGAGATCAGATGTGCTCCTACAGAAGAGATCAGATGTGCTGGAACAGCTTCCAGAAGAGATCAGATGTGCTCCTACAGAAGAGATCAGATGTGCGGGAACAGCTTCCAGAAGAGATCAGATGTGCTCCTACTGTAGTCACATTCACATCCAGACTCAAAACACTTCTGTTTACCTATGCATTTACTGAATGAGCACTGTTCCAATGTTCGTCCGACTGTTTTTACTGTACTTTATTTTTTTATTCTAAACTGTTTTAATTATTCTTGTTTGTTTTGATTATTTTATTTTATTCTATGTAAAGCACTTTGAATTACCATTGTGTATGAAATGTGCTATATAAATAAACTTGCCTTGCCTTGCCTATTCCTGAATGAATTATATTTGTCCCACTTCAGTTTAATCTATTTACATTTATTGTTTCACATGCATCATTTTTTAATGTAAGAATGCACTCTCTATAAGGACAAATGTTGCAATGTCTTTTCTTGAATAGATCTGTCAAAGTCCAAAGACATGTAATGTACAGCGCCGTCACATATAATTGCAAAAGTACAAACTTGCAGCTCCACAAAATGACTGCAATATTAAGCACATTTTCTATTACATTTTTTGGTCCCACTATATATTAAGTGGCTTTAAGTATTATGTACTTACATTGAAAATTATGTACAATGTACTTATTGTGTTCATGTTGTATTGTAAACACTTGTGCTGCTATTGAGATGTGATACGGGTAAGGCTAGGGACAGGTGTGTGTGATACGGGTAAGGTTAGGGACAGGTGTGTGTGATACGGCTGAGGTTAGAGTCAGGTGTGTGTGATACGGGTAAGGTTAGGGACAGGTGTGTGTGATACGGGTAAGGTTAGGGACAGGTGTGTGTGATACGGCTGAGGTTAGGGTCAGGTGTGTGTGATACGAGTAAGGTTAGGGACAGGTGTGTGTGATACGGGTAAGGTTAGGGACAGGTGTGTGTGATACGGCTGAGGTTAGGGACAGGTGTGTGTGATACGGCTGAGGTTAGAGTCAGGTGTGTGTGATACGGGTAAGGTTAGGGACAGGTGTGTGTGATACGGGTAAGGTTAGGGACAGGTGTGTGTGATACGGCTGAGGTTAGGGTCAGGTGTGTGTGATACGAGTAAGGTTAGGGACAGGTGTGTGTGATACGGGTAAGGTTAGGGACGGGTGTGTGTGATACGGGTAAGGTTAGGGTCAGGTGTGTGTGATACGGGTGAGGTTAGGGTCAGGTGTGTGTGATACGGGTGAGGTTAGGGTCAGGTGTGTGTGATACGGGTAAGGTTAGGGACAGGTGTGTGTGATACGGGTAAGGTTAGGGACAGGTGTGTGTGATACGGGTGAGGTTAGGGTCAGGTGTGTGTGATACGGGTAAGGTTAGGTTCAGGTGTGTGTGATACGGGTGAGGCTAGGGTCAGGTGTGTGTGATACGGGTGAGGTTAGGGTCAGGTGTGTGTGGGTCGGTTTAAGGCTGGGTTAAGGTGTAAGGGAAGTGTCAACAGTGTAATTACAAATGTAATTGCATAAATTAATTACAGGTGTAATTACATGCAGGTATTTTTAAAATATAAGTACAATGTAAAAACATGTATGTGCACAATAAGTCCACTGTATCAAATTATTAGTTTCAATGTAAGTGCATAGTACTTAAAGCCACTTAATATAAAGTGGGTCCCATTTTTTTGACACTGTCTTGTGGTTGTGCATTGTAAAATTGATTGTAATGTTGTAATTTGAATGGGAAAAAAAGTTTTAATAAAGCAGGAATTCTCAGTAATTAATCCTGCCACTTCTTCCTGGCCAATTGCAAGTTCACAGCGGCCCAGAAAGCCATTTATCAAGCCATTAATGAAGACGTTTATGAGGTCGTTTATGAAGTCGATTATGAAGCCACTTAAGAAGCCGGTATTGAAGTCGTTTATGAAGCCGTTAATGAAGCCGGTTATGAAGCCTTAAATGAAGCAGCTTATGAAGCCGTAAATGAAGTCATTTATGAAGTCCTTTATGAAGCCGTTTATGAAGCCGTTAATGAAGCCGTTAATGAAGCCGTTTATGAAGTCGTTTATGAAGCTGCTTATGAAGCCGCTTATGAAGCCGTTTAAGAAGCCGTTAATGAAGCCGTTAATGAAGTCGTTTATGAAGCCGCTTACAAGGCCATTTATGAAACCGCTTATGAAGCCGTTTATGAAGCCGTTTATGAAGCCGCCTATGAAGCCATTAATGAAGCCGTTAATGAAGCCGTTTATGAAGCCGCTTATGAAGCCGTTAATGAAGCCGTTTATGAAGCCGCTTATGAAGCCATTAATGAAGTCATTTATGAAGTCCTTTATGAAGCCGTTTATGAAGCCGTTAATGAAGCCGTTAATGAAGCCGTTAATGAAGCCGTAAATGAAGTCGTTTATGAAGTCGTTTATGAAGCTGCTTATGAAGCAGTTAATGAAGCCGTTAATGAAGCCGTTAATGAAGCCGTAAATGAAGTCGTTTATGAAGTCGTTTATGAAGCTGCTTATGAAGCCGTTAATGAAGCCATTAATGAAGTCGTTTATGAAGCCGCTTATGAAGCCGTTTATGAAGCCGTTAATGAAGCCGTTAATGAAGTCGTTTATGAAGCCGCTTACAAGGCCATTTATGAAACCGCTTATGAAGCCGTTAATGAAGCCGTTTATGAAGCCGCTTATGAAGCCGTTTATGAAGCCGTTTATGAAGCCGTTTATGAAGCCATTAATGAAGTCATTTATGAAGCCGTTTATGAAGCCGTTAATGAAGTCGTTTATGAAGCCATTAATGAAGCCATTAATGAAGTCGTTTATGAAGCCGTTAATGAAGTCGTTTATGAAGCCGTTTATGAAGCCGTTTATGAAGCCGTTTATGAAGCCGTTAATGAAGCCGTTTATGAAACCGCTTATGAAGCCATTAATGAAGTCGTTCATGAAGTCGTTTATGAAGCCGCTTACGAAGCCGTTAATGAAGCCATTAATGAAGTCTTTATGAAGCCGCTTACAAAGCTGTTAATGAAGCCATTAATGAAGCCGCTTATGAATCCGTTAATGAAGTCGTTTATGAAGCCGTTTGTTTATGAAGCCGTTTATGAAGCGCTCCAGACCCGTGATGGACGCCATCAACTGAGAGTCACAATACAACATACTAGGAGCAAAACTACTTTCAGCGAGACTTGATAAAACATGAATATTTAGTGGACTGATGTTTCATTTTTTTTTATGTAAGACTGACACTCTTAGGTAGTCTGGCAAGCCAGACCTACGTCAAGATGTTAGGTCTGGGAACTCATTATTGGCATGCCTCAAACGAGTCGTCTTTCAAAATCCCTCTGCACGCAATAGGATAGCGCTACAACCAACCAGAATGAACGGCTGTGGCTGAGTCCCATGCGTTTTTCCACCAGCGGAGCTTGTTGATATATTAAACTTCTGCCGTATCCGGTCGTCAAAACGCCGAACACATCTTCCTTTTTTAAGAATGACGTAAGTGACGTTCTCTTAACTCCAAGTCCTTCAGAGTCGCGGCAAAAGCCGATTCGAAAACCCGCTGTTCGCCAGCAGCCGTTATCATCTTCTTTGTTTTCAAGTAGCAGGAAAATCAGCTATAGAAATCACGCAGAACCGTAGCAACTTTGCAGTCATTATGTTAAGCCCGCCCACCAACTCTATACACGATGTGATTGGCCTGACTAGAGTTTGGTTTTTCCAGCTCGAATGCAATGCCAACAGAGAGTTGCTAGACTACACTGGCTGCTAAATAATTTTTGCTGCCGCTAGGGTGCGTCTAGAGGCTAACTTCTAGGTACAGTATGTTGTAGATCTGGTTGTGTCAGATGTTAAATGTGTTTTTACTTTCTGTTTTATTCCTGAATGAATCATGCAGTCGAAACCAGAGGACTGGTAGAACAGGTGTTCTGACGGAACACCATACCCATCAGAATGGGATACCTTCGGTTAATGCGCATGCGCAGCAGTGAAATTTGTGGCATTGCGCATGCGTTAGATTTAAACCATCATTTCAGCATACCAGATTACAAGCGGTAAGTGTTAGTGTATTATATCGCATATTATATACACATTATCTAATTGCATAATCTAATACCTATCAAAACAGCATACCCCTTTATAAACTGTATTTTTATTAAACCAGGGGCTATCAAAACAACATAGCTCTTTATAAACTGTATTTTTATTAACACAGGGCCTATCAAAACAGCATATCCCTTTATAAACTGTATTTTTATTAAACCAGGGCCTATCAAAACAGCATACCCTTCACAAACACTGGTATGCTGTTTTGACAAAGTAGGCTAAATTGACAGACACCGCTATAAAACTCAACTTCCGGTATGCTATTCTGACAAAGTATGCTACATTGACAGAACACCGGATCAACGTCAAACCTGAACCTGATCTAAGTTTATATCAAATACATGATGAAAAATCGGTCAGGATGATCATTGTGGTCAAGATATTTTAACATGCTTTCTTCTTTTAAGTATATATATATATCTTTGTATATTTTATATATTTATATTTTATTCTTAATATTAAATATATTATTCTTAATATTCTTAATAAAAGCAGTTCTGAACTTTATTTAGCCTGACTTAAACTTTACTCAATTCCTTTACATTTTATCCTGTACACTTTTTGCAAGTTTGTAAGAAAATGCAAAGTTTATTTTTAATAAATCTTGGCAATCAGTTTTGGAGATTGTCTTTCTTCATTCCAGTAGATTCTAGCTGTACTGGTTTCCACACGTGTAAAAGTTGAGGCTGTTACTGCACTACGATTGATGTTGAGTCACATGACTTCTCTTTAATGAACTAAATCACCTGACTTTTCTTTAATGAACTTTACAGTAAATCAGCTGACTTCTCTTTAACTGTACAGTAAATCAGCTGAATAAAGCGAGTTACAGTCTTCATGAGGGTGCGACACTTTAGTGTCAGTTTTATACATCCGTTTCCATCATTGATTGTGTTCATCTCAACTGTGTGTTTTTCTGCATCCAGAGAAATTAGTTGAAAAGGTAGAAAGCATTTTTGTCGTCTTGTGTCTACTTGAAATTCATCACAACGAAAGAAACAGTCCCTTAAACTCTCAAGGGTTAAACTTAAAAAAGAGTCACTTAAACTCTCAAGCCTATAGTTCTCTAACAGCAAACTGTCGTTTTTGTTTAGAAGTCAGTTTAAAGATACGAATATGTATCAAAAATATGTCAAATATATCCTCAGTTGAAAAATATGTTTCTTGGATGTACAAGTTTAAAGTACAAGTTTATTTTGTTTTATTCCTGAATTAACCATATTTGTCCCACTTCAGTTAAATCCATTTACATTCATGGGCGTCGGACCATTGTATATGGGTGGGACAAGACCCACTTTTTAAGACCAATGATATTGGACCCACTCACCTTTACTGTCTCCAATTCAGCGCATATGTCTACTCACTTTTCAGTCACTTGCAGTGATCTAACTGATTACTCTTCCCATCTTAATAACGCCGTTACCGCAAAAAAAAAAAAAAAAATGCGGCGCGTTACTATATTTGATAGGGCTGTAACGATAGGCCTACACCAAACCCACGATTCGGTTCGTATCACGATTTTTGACCCACAATTCGATACAAAACCATTTGTACAAAAACGATTATGTTGGGGGTGTGTGGTGTAGCATGTAAGGGTGGCGCTGCCAATAAAGCACCTATAAGCTGTCACAAAGAACCGGCAAAAGTAATGATTATGAATATGTCAAATATAGCAAGGAGACTTTTTAATTGTTTATTAATAAACAAGTGTTTTTGTGTGTCGGCTGCAGAGATGAAGTTGACGATGCTGACTGCGATCTTCGCAGTAGTGAACGCGACAGAGAGAGATGCACATTTCATACGGATAAGCAGAGTGTACCTAGTTTGTTTTCTTTCGTTTTGAATTGTTCTGTTTAAAAGCTTTCTATAGATTCTATATTTCTTCTCAGGTCTGTGTTAGGCAAGTATAGGCTACCTACCCTATAGGCTACGCTGAGTTTCGGTTCATTTGTGAGACGCGCTCTAGTTCACGCGCCGGCGCCTCAGTGTCCTAATTATTGTCTGCTATATTTACTTCTTATTTATTAAATCCAGGCAATTGGTTGATGAAACATTAAAATTAAGATACAATTAATACAAAACGAAATTCACTTTAAAGTAAGGCTTTGTGCTTTCTGTTTGAGGTCTCACTTTCCCAGAGCGTCGCGTAACGGAGAACTGTCTGTCTGTAACATTGCTTTTCCTCATAAATGCGAACTCATAAATCATTCACTTCACTCATTATTGCATAGATATTTTAGATTTAGGTATTTGGCTTCGGGAACACGCTTAATCTACTCCAGTAAAAAAAAAAATTCTGGAGGATGACCCACCCACATTTTTTTTGCTTCCGACGCCCATGTTTACATTTATTGTTTCACATGCATATTTTTTTAATTTATAGAATGCACTCTCTATAAGGACAAATGTTGCAATGTCTTTTCTTGAATAAATCTGTCAAAGTCCAAAGACATGTAGTGTACAGTGTTGTCATATAATTGCAAAAGTACAAACTTGCAGCTCCACAAAAATCACTGCAATATTAAGCACATGTTCTATTACATGTTTTTTTTACACTGTACACTGTACTGACTTTTTTTTACAATTGTTTTTACACTTGTGCTGTAAAATTGAACATAATGTTGTAATTAGAATGGATTTAAAAAAAAAAAATAAAGCTCCGTTTTTAATGCTGAAGCTGCCAATCCTTCCCGACCAAGTTGCAAGTTCACAGCGGCGCAGAGACCTGTTTATCAAGCCGTTTATGAAGCCATTGAAGTTCTCCAGAGCCGTGATGGACGCCATCAACTGAGAGTCGCAATACAACATACTAGGAGAAAAACTACTTGATAAAACATGAATATTAATAGGATATTAATAGAACTGGTGGGATTCTTCTCTGACGCCAACCTTTCTTCTCGCCTGTTGTTTCTGGTTAGATCATAAACTGAAAGGTACTCTTTAGGTTTTACTGAAACATTTTCTGGTTAGATGCGAGGCCTGACCTCAAAGTATCAGCGGTATAAAGTCTGATCTACATTATTCAGCTGATTCTGGCCAAAAATCGCTGAGACGAGAACACACTGTCTGTCTGACTGACATGTTAAAAGATGTTTGTTTAGTTTTTCCATGTGTGGCGAGGGGGGCGTGGTTCCGCGAGGTCTGTAACGGGAGAGAGGAAGGAGACGACCGCACCGCACTTGACCATAAGAAGGTCAAGTACAAATGAGGAACACCTGTGTCTTGTTGTAGTGATTGGCGTGGAGAGACCGCTTATAAGCCGCTGTGGAGTGCGAGAGAGGAGGACTGAGGACTCGTACGCCGGCAGTCAGTGGAAAGAGAGAGCTGATATAGCGAGAGAATAATATTATATATTATTATATTATATAGGCCTATTATTATATATAAAGAGTTTTGTGATTTTTTTTAAATTATTATTATTATTTGCTGTAGTGAACCACGGTGAACGCGCAGTGGGCGCACCTTTAGTTTGTTCTTTAATCTAATAAAATTGTACGAGTTCTAGTCACGCCGACCCTGTCTTCTTCCTTCCACATTGAACCTCATCACAACATGTTTTTAGGGTCAGATTTATCTGAAAATGAACAATAAAACACAGACAGATTTGTCAGATAAAGGTGTGGCAGTTTCCACAGAAGATTGTACAGAAATGTGTGGATCTGTGATCATAATTTATGCTTTTCCATAAAGTAGATTCTTGGACATACAGTCAAACCAACGCTACACCAGATATAATTGTTGATATTTTTTTACTAGTGTGTGAGGACACTATAGTTCATTTATGTAAGTGAGGAGAGCAAAATAAAGTTAACTGTGACATGTTATACCCAAAAATTCTTCATACAGAGACTACCAGTAACATTAATACAAATTTGAGACCAAAAAGTATTCTGACACTTTGAGCTGCCATGTTTTGCTGAAGTGTTTTTTCTTTAATAACTAATGCTCTTTTTTAGGGGTGTAACGATACCATCATGTCACTCTTCGATACATATCACGATACTGAACTCACGATACGATATTATTGCGATACTCCAAGACATATGATAAAAGGTTAACAAAAAATGTACTGTTGATTAAAATGCTAACTTTGATATTACATTGTGAGTTTAAATGAATATTGGACTCTGTGCTTTTAACCCAAGGACAATAGAGACACCAGAAAAAAAATATTCATGATTCTGAAGCTGAAAATACAGAATTATTTTAGACGAATATTCTTGCACTTTTTCACTGACTATATATTTCAAATAATGTTGGACACTTTTTACTTGTCAGGTAACATAAGACATTTGGTTTTTATCAGGACCCACAAATATTCCCCCATTGCATTATTATACATTATATTCAACGTTATATATAGTAGTTTAATGTAGTACTGACACTAAAACTCTGAAAACTTGAATTTTTTATGGGACTATCCACGATAGATATTGTCACTATCCACGATACGTATTGTTGCATTTTTGTATCGGAATATATTGTGGCACGATATATTGTTACACCCTTACTCTTTTTACACACAGACTAAACAACATGAAGCATTGCTTGGTCACTGTTGGAGCTAAACTGGTATTATCTAATTGTGTAGTTAAATTTACCAGCTGACAGATATTCATCATAATTCATGTGTGAGAGTCTAACAGAAGGACGGACAAAACCAGTGAAATATCACCTGAGTTCTGCTCATATTTTATTACCACTTTCGAAACTATAGCGAATAAACTGAGATAATGTGAGAAATGTTGAAGATGTCTGAATAAATGTTAGTTTGACTGTATATTATTTAGAAATAATTTGCTACTCAAAAAGATTTGATCTCGCTAACCTTAGACTTTACAGTTCTTCAACTCGATAACTCGCTGTTAATCTGTAACTTTGACAGAGTTGAATAATCGAGAGCAGAAACACGAGTCCTCGGCTGTTCACAGAAACGCTCTCGATCACTGTGAGGATAATAGAGGACTGAGGGTTTGCTGGATTAAATGTGTGTGTGGATTGTAACTTTGTCTCATTTGTACACACTTCATCATTTAGTGTTGTGTTTCTTTAGTTTGTTTCCAGCAGTTCAGTTGTGATTCTGCTCTTCTCAGAAACCTTCAACTCTTCTCTGAAATATAGAAAAATATGTTTATTGGAATGTTTCATTTTTGTTTTTAAAGAAGACTGACTCCTAGGTACAGTATGTCATAGATCTGGTTGTGTCAGATGTTAAATGTGTTTTTACTCTTTGTTTTATTCCTGAATGAATCATGCATTCGAAACCAGAGGACTGGAAGAGCCGAATCGATATACCTGAAAAGCTTGAGCAACAGCATGTTACCAACAATACAGGAAAACCTTAAGCAACAAGTATGTTGCCCTTACCTGGATGACCTAAACAAATATGTAGCCAATACCCGCATCAGCCATAGCAACAAGCATGTTGTCAATACCCAAAATGCTTAAGCAGTAAATATGCATGTTGCCATGAATGACATGCCATCTGAAATGAAGAAGTGAAAATTGAGATATCAAAATTAATCAGCTGCTTGCTTGTGGTTGTATATCTGCAGTCCAGATCCAGTGTCTTTTGAGTGACGACTGTAAGCTAGAGATGAGAGATGGAGATTTCCTTTACAATTATCCTTTTCATTTGAAATACGTCACAATACTGAGTAATGTTGGTGGAAACTTCCGGTTCACACAGAATTAGCAATGTCATTAATACAGCTGGATGGTTTAATGCAACAAGCGTGATTCTGATACTTAAATATATTTAGGCAGAAATATATAGGTTTGCAAAAACTGCATACACTGACACCTGTCAATGATGTCATAACCTTGTTATATTTGCTTGTAGTTTACTCCTGTAGAAACCAAGAAAATACTTTTTTTTTTAACACACTACCCCGAACACGACTGATGCTGATATAATGGTTCATACACCCTGATGTTAGCGGCATATGTTGAGCACTATATCCAATCTTATGGGTGAAGCATCACCCCAGCTGGAGCAAGTAAGCCCCAGCACACAGCCCCATACATGCTGTAGCCAAATTAATTAGCCTGACGTCAACATACTCAGATTCTAGTGAGAATGTGAGTGATACTGCTCCATTGGGCTGTGATTATGGGGCGTGTTTCAACCGAACCAGGAAAGAAAATGCTTCTGCACTCGACTGAATCTACAAATGCCTTGACCGCTGTTCTCTGTTCCTCTTTTAAAATTAATGCGCTGTCTACATCTTCTATAACAGACGTGATGGCTGAATCTACACATCTAAATTATCCAGTGGCTGACATTCTTTGTTGTAAACAAATTCAACACAAGCGCTCTTTGGTGACGCGATGATTACGTTACTGTTGATCATCTGTCCATCATCGTATAAAGCCCGCCCTGACAATTTGATTGGTCCAAACATCTTTGGTTCAGGCATACTTGTTTCACAGCAATAGCTCAGACTAGCGGCAACAAAATATGATACAACTAGCATATTTGTATAACCATAGGACTAATATTAAATCTAGTGTATTTTGGTAGGGAAAGCAAAAACCCTGTAGTCAGATGCAGTGCGCATATGAACATGATTTCTGCTCCCTTCGTACTGATTCTATCGGCTGTGGAGGTGAAGATGTTACCGATAATCCCTAGATAGCTTTAGCCACAAGCATGTGCTATCTTTAACACAGCATGTTGCAATAATCAGATAGAATAAAGAATGAGCATTAAAGAATGAGCATTTTTTCAATGCAAACAGATAAGCAACAACGCTTGATTACCACAGCATGTTGCTTCGGACAGTATGAGATATAATACTAGAAGCCTAAGTAACAAGCATATATTCGATAACATTTGCGCTAGCTGCCACCACCGTACAGTACTGATAGCAATGTTGTTGAATGACAGCATATTGCTGATACCTGATAAGCTTAGCACAGCATGTGACAATGACACCAGATATAAGCCTAAAACACACCTATGTTCCAAAAAAACGACTGGGCTAAATAACCTTAAAAAGAAAAAAAAAGAAAAAAACATGTTATCAATAGAAACTAATATCTTTTAGAGCAAGCAGTTTTCAATAGCCATTAGATAGCCTTTAGAACAAGTAGTGTTTGGTTAGATACCCTTTAAAACAATCACGTATACAATACACTATAGCTTTAAGAATGCCGTGTTTCCAAAAACTAGATAGACCAAGCGTGTCCAATAACCGACAGGATCACTTTAATGTATTATACCGTTGATTTCTAATTTAATTCAGACTCAATAAATAATCAGACTCTAGATGTGACACTTTGTTTTTTGTTTTTACTACTTTTCTATTTTAACAGCTGATCATAGTTGTGATTTAATTTAGATTTTTTATTATTCTGGGTATCCCATACTTTCAATAATTAATTCATTATGGACCCAATGCCGCATGGAGACCATGTTTCTCACGGACACAAACTTGTCAGTTCAGACTTTGCCTACTGCTCACTCGTACAAAAGAAAAGTTTGTTTTAGCCATATCCATTTAACTTGCTAAGACAGAGATATACAGATGTCAAAAGGTCTTAAGATGACGTGCCTACTGCTCCGTTCATACAGTACATGTGCCTGTAGTTTGACCTACCCTGACTACGTTTTGCGGTAGCATTAGCCTCCTTATAATCTACTAAAATTATGATTTCAGAATAAACCAAGATTTCACTTTTATTTTGCCAGGCAGAGTTAAACAACAAATAAAAGGATTAAAAAGAATACATTATATACAACTGATCAGCATAAAAAACAAACACAATTCAAAATGCAATATCAAAAATTGTCCTTGACTGGTTTGCAGATTCCCTTTAAATATACCCAAATGGAAAAAAATAACAATAAACAATTAGCACCCAAATATTTATGCAGCCTTTGTTGGACCTTTTGAAATGAAGAGGTTTGAATGTAGACTAATTTAGATGGATGTCTGCTTCAGCACAGATGACGCTATGGTAACATCGTGCGCTGTGATTGGTCTAGATCATCGGATTCTTTTGTAAAGCCGCCCCGAATTCAAGAACTGAATTCGATCATCTAACAAAGGTCTATATCTTGTCCTGGTCATCCTCCGGTAGGGCTGGAAGCTACGCCTGGGAACACCTGGGTGATTCTGTCCAGAGGGCACGAGGAAGTTGGGTATCGACGATCATGACCACGTCCCCGCTCTCTTGTGACTTCTCTGTCTTGCACTTCTGGCGGGCTTGGAGACTGGGTGAGTAATACTTGAGGAAATGTCTCCAAAAGTGTTCTGTCAGCAGTTGGTTGGGGCGCTAGCTTCTGCGACTCAGGATCTCGGACTCTTGGTAGACTATCCGAGGTATGGATGCGTCTCGGTAGCCAATCAGGAAGCAGTACTGGGTGAATGGATCAGGGTTGGCTACGTTAGAGGAGACATACCCAAGGGGCTTTGTGTTGAGAATACCTTCAACCTCGACCAGAACTGTTCTTAAAACTTCCTCAGTGACAGTCTGAGCCCCGATGGTCACTCTGAGGACTGTTTTGATCAAGCGGATCTCTCTCTCCCAGCAACCATGAGGGGGCTGAGGGGCGCCTGGCAGGTTGTAAACAAACTTTATTTGCTAGCTGGTGAGGTGACTGTAGTTTATCTTGGAGTGTGGCGAAAGAGTCATTTAATTCACGTTCTCCTCCCTTAAAGTTGGTACCTTGGTCGCTCAATAACTATGGTTTCCCTAGTTGTGCAATTAACCAGGAACGAATCAGATACGAGTCCATACTGGTGAAAAGGTCAAGATGGACTGACGGTGGACGATTTTAACTAAGAAGGGGCCGAAACAGTCCATGCAAGTCGAGTAGAAGGCTGGATGGAAGTATCTATGTCTGGTAAGGGGTAGGTCAGCCATGAGGGGGACTTCTGGGCGGCCTCTCCATTTTCTATACTCTGCACACTGGCGCTGGTGTCGGCGGACAGTTTCACGGCCTCTCATAATCCAGTATGTCCTTCTGATCTTGGCGAATAGTCTCTCTGTACCGTGGGTGATGCAGCCTCTTACGTAATCCCTGATGATTAGCTCTGTGGTCGGATGTTGAGGGTCGAGGACAACTGGATGAATAGCCTCCGCTTCCAGTACCTCACAGTGACGTAGACGTTATCCTACACGAAACAGTCCAGCAGCAACGTCAGGCTCAGGCGAGAGTGAAACCAGTGGTGCTTGTGGCTGACACTGGTTTGCCTGACTTCAGAAGTTTCAGCTCATCGGGAAAGGACTCTGCTTGAGCTTGGCAAAGGACTGCTTGTTGAACGTCTTTTTACTCTTTTTGTTCCCCTATTTAGTCTCCCTGTGTTTGCTGGCCTGTGCTAGTTCGTTGTCAATGTTTCCTGTTTCCTTGTGTTACCTGTTTTTGCCTGAAACCTCTCTTGTTTTCCCCCTCGATGTTGTTTTTGTTTATAGCTTGTCTTTATTTTGTATTATTTAATAAACATCATCTCATCCTGCTCTTGTATCCTCGACTCAGTTCTGACCATTCCGTGACAGAACGAACCAGCCAAAGAATGTGGATACAGCGGAATGAGATTTTTCCTGCGGGAGAGAAGGGATCTGCTAATTCCTTATTTGACTACTTCGCTATGTGCGCTCGTAGGACTGAGGAAACCATGGGAGCCGGTGGTCAGGTGGGAGGAGGTAAGCCCAGGACTGCGACTGGCAGCTCCTCTAAGACTCCGGCTCACCCGCAATCCTTTGAGGGATCCCGCTTGGCCAGATTCTCGGGGACTCGTGGAGGCCATAGAAGGGGACATGGTCGTCGTGGACACCAACATCAGTCCACAGTCTAAGCTCTCTTTAGCCAGGTACCGGAGCCATTTAATGACGGCGATCCTACAACTTCGATGGTCCCTAACCGGAGGGTCCGGAAGGACCAGACGACGTCGGGGTTCTCAAGTCCGGTGGTCCGGGAAGACTCAACGTCGAGGGTCCCAAATCCGGTGGTCTGGGACGACTCGACGTCGAGGGTCCCAAATCCGGTGGTCCGGGAGGACCCAAATTCGGTGGTCTCAAGCCTGGTGGTCCAAGGGGATCCGACTTTAGGAGTCCCAAGCCCAGTGGTCCAGGAGGGCTCGACTTCGGGTGGTCCCAAGCCACCGAATTTATTTTGTATTATTTAATGAACATCTCATCCTGCTCTTGTATTCTAGACTCAGTTCTGATCATTCCGTGACAATGCTATTACCATCACTGTACCATGATTTCAGTTTCAGTCATGTGGCCAAACCAGTCTGATGCACACCAACCTATCATGTGTTGATCAAAATCAAATAAGTGCTAACTGAACAATAGTTCCTGTCATCTTATCTTTTGCTTACACAATCACAAGGGTTTATAAGAGGGAGGCAGTTTACAAGAGGTTTAAACAGGACCTTCACACACCAGCAGCATAGACTAGAAATGGCACTGCTAGAAACTCAAAATCTGGAAGCAATGATGCAAAATCTGGAAGCAAGAGTGCAAGCTCTGGAAACAAAAACAAAAGATCTAGAAGGAAAAACAGACGATCTGGAAGCAAAAACAGACGATCTGGAAGCAAAAACAGAAGAGCTGGAAGGAAAAACAGAAGAGCTGGAAGGAAAAACAGAAGAGCTGGAAGGAAAAACAGAAGAGCTGGAAGTAAAAACAAAAGATCTGGAAACAAAAACAGAAGATCTGGAAGCAAAAACAGAAGAGCTGGAAGCAAAAACAGAAGAGCTGGAAGCAAGAACAGAAGATTTGGAAGAAACCTTTCAACCTGACTACAACTAGAGGTATAACATTCAATACAATCGTATTTCTTTCAAAATTGCTAATATTTTGTAAAAATGATTTAATAAAATTTTTTTGAGTTGATTAGTGTTTATTTGTTTTCTCTGTTTGTAACTTTTGTAGTATTTAAAAGTCCTTTACACAATGCTAACCCCAACAAAACTTTAGTCATGAATTAACAAAATGTAGAAAATACATAATATTTTTTATTAATGTTTATGTTCATGTGCATGTAAGAGTTGTGATTCATCATCTAATAACAAATATTCTGTTTTTCTGTAGATTTCTATTAATGTTTACACAATTATATGAGATCATAACAGAAGTTTATTTGTTTAATCTCCTCCACACAAAGACCATGCTTTCATCGGGAGCCCATGAAGACCTCAAGATCTGACCAGATTTAAAGCAGACAAAATATTAATTTATCGTATTTCTCTTATCAGATTTAAGCCACACAGCTGTCACACTTTATACTCTGTAATAAACACACCCATTGAATTATAATCTATATACATATACATTTCTATATAAACGTTAAAGTCTTGACTACAAAAACTAATCTAATGGACACTGTTATAGAACACTGAAACTTCCCATTTAACTTGTGTGTGTGTGTGTGTGTGTGTCACAGAGAGAAACAAATGTAAAAAGCTTCAAGTAGACTCTAATATAATATAATCATATATTGTTTATTCAACTTATTAAAATATCTGACTTTACTGCCACTGTCTCTTTCTGCTTCTCGGTCATATTTATAGTGTGTGATTTGCAAAATACCTAACGTTATCATAGCCTACATCACATATCATAGGGTGACCAGACGTCCCCGGTTTCAGGGAACAGTCCCCATTTTTGGTTGTCTGTCCCTGGCTAAATACAAAAAAAAAATACCTCTGTCCCCTTTTTGTTTATGAAGACACAACATTAGGTTTTTCAATCTGATGGATAGTCAAAATGTCCCCGTTTTTTCCCCCTTTTCGTGGATTATGGCCACTTTATATAATATATCAGAATATATACTGTTAAGCGCACTACAATATTAAAATATGCCGAACCATGTGTCCTGTATCATAGCTACCTGTATGACCTTTGCAGAAAAAAACCCTCGTGAAAATCAGTTCGGTATTCAGTGAGGTATGATTAATTAAATGTGCTGAGAGCTCATTGCACCTGCTAAACAGATTACACCGAGTGGAGCGGATGACCAGTCTAAGATGGCGGCCCCACGGCTCATCGCGCCAGTAGGCAGTAGCGGTCGATATGGCGTCTATCTACAGGTGCTGGTCATATAATTAGAATATCATAAAAAAGTTGATTACATCTTTTCCTTCCCTTCGCCTCTCTATTAATGTGCTTGGACACAGAGCTCTGTGAACAGCCAGACTCTTTAGCAATGACCTTTTGTGTCTTGCCCTCCTCGTGCAAGATGCCAATGGTCGTCTTTTTGCCAGCTGTCAGTCAGCAGTCTTCCCCATGATTGTGTGGCCTACCTACAGAACTAGACTGAGAGACCATTTAAAGGCCTTTGCAGGTGTTTTGAGTTAATTAGCTGATTAGAGTGTGGCACCAGGTGTCTTCAATATTGAACCTTTTCACAATGTTCTAATTTTCTGAGATACTGATTTTGGGTCTGACTTGTCAACTTGACCCCCTTCCCACACAACTTGTTAAAGCTTGCCTTCCCTCCCTGGCTCCCCTCATTTCTGCTATCATCCACTCCTCTCTTACCACTGGAACTGTACCTCCATCATTCAAAACTGCTGCCATTACCCCAATTTAAAAAACAATTGGTGCCGATCCCTCCAATTTCAATAACTTTCGCCATATATCCAATTTACCATTCATTTCCAAAATCCTTGAAAAAACAGTTGCCTCTCAACTCCATTTTCATCTATCCCACAATAACCTGTATGAACAGTTCCAGACTGGTTTCCGTCCACTTTATAGCACTGAAACAGCACTTATCAAAATCCCCAACGACCTCCTCATGGCAGCTGATTCTGGACTCCTTACCATCCTCATCCTCCTCGACTTAAGTGCAGCCTTTGATACCATCTGTCACACCGTCCTTCTCAACAGATTATCTTCCATCGGCATCACCCACACTCCGTTAGACTGGTTCACATCTTACCTCTCTGGCCGCACTCAGTTCGTTCAATTTAAGTCTTTCAAATCCAGTCCCTCCACCGTCACTTCAGGTGTGCCCCAGGGCTATGTCCTGGGGCTCCTACTGGATCTGTTCATACTGACGGAGTCCTTCTGTCACGACACACACGGGAGAGAGACAGATCCAATTGCAGCTTGATGTTATTTATTGGGTAATCCGTAAATCGTTAACCAGTCCAGGCAAGGGTCAAATACCAAATAATCAATCCAAGACGCAACAAGGAACACAAGGAACACAAGGCACAGGTAGGCACAGGTAGGCACAGGTAGGCACAGGTAGGCACAGGTAGGCACAGGTAGGCACAGGTAGGCACAGGTAGGCACAGGTAGGCACAGGTAGGCACAGGTAGGCACAGGTAGGCACAGGTAGGCACAGGTAGGCACAGGTAGGCACAGGTAGGCACAGGTAGGCACAGGTAGGCACAGGTAGGCACAGGTAGGCACAGACCAAGAAGTGTCAGACATTAACAGGGACTCCGTAATGAACACTAACACAGACAGGGAATATATACACACAGAACTAACAAGGTGACGGGAAACAGCTGAGTGCAATGAACTGATGAGTGACAGACAGAATGCTGGGAAATGAAGTCAAACGTGAAAGACACCGTGAGAACGAGGACCTCTAGTGACAACCCAGGGAAACACAACCAGACACTGTGACACCCGCTCCCTTAGATCCTCTTCCTCCATAGACCCTTCTGTCCCCCTTTGTCTTCCCCTTTTCCGGAAGTCAGTTGTGATTGGATGCCTGTCCAATGACTTGTAATCTATGCTTGTAATTCACATAGACATAATAAATACATAGACGCCCTATTGGGCACTTTGGAACGTTGCTGCGACACGATTTTGCTGAGGGCAAGACTGCACTGTAATCAAATGCAAGTAAACGGGTGAGCTGCGGTTTTTCTGGAAAAAAAAAAACATTTTTTTACTCAACCGATTTCAGTGGTTTGTATGTGGTATAGAAAAAGTTCCATCTCTAGTTATTTAAAATCTCGATAGTTAGACTTATAAAACATTTTTTTAATAAGGAATTGTCATCAAAGCTTTGGCTTGTCATGTATCTGGCTTTTTATTCTTGGATAAGAATCGTGAAGACCCCCATACTGAGATATAATTTAATTTCCACATTAAATTAAATAAAGTTTTCTTATTGTGGAAAAAGCATTTTCTTTGATTGACCCGATTTTAGCAATAAAAAAGATAACTGATGGATCCTTTACGGTATTTGATATGATACAACTACAGTGCAATGCAAATATTAAATGTAAGATAAAGTGAGAAATAATATTAAATAGTCAATAAAATAAACAAACAGTACAGCAAATAAAATAGTAATGAATAGTATAATTATAATATCAATAAATAAGTACAATAATACATTCATAAAAATATTGATAATAGCATAGTTTATGTATAATAAATAATAGCAATAGAATAGGAAATATCAATTACAGAATATAGACAATAAAAAATAAGTTAAATAGTGACTTTAAATTTCAGTTTTATTGATCAGTAATAGCCATTATAAAAGTATAAGTAGCCAAAAAGGTATAAGAAGCTATACAAGACAAGAAATAAAGTAAACGATTCAGTCAAACATACAGCAGGATACAACGTTAAAATAGCCTAAATAGCCTATAAAGTTATGAAACTTCACTTTGCCCTCAGCCAAAACGATTTGTTAGGGAACAAAATATAGATTAATGAGACCAAAGATCGCCCGTTAGATACACAAAACGAATTATATCTCATGTTGAGCCACTAGACTAGAGACATCAGAGCCAGCGGCAAACATCAGAAGTACTAGCCGAGATAAGGCTGTTCCAGCGGGGTACATGAGTGCAGAGCGCTCTCTGATCGCCTGGATCTCACAACTCCGAAAACGTCAGATCAAAATTTTAAATAGGCGCTATCTTTATAAATAAACCCAGGGTTCGAAATGAGGGGGGTCTGGGGGGGTCCCGGACCCTTCGTAAGTCAGTAGGGACCCCCCATAAGAATGTATTTTGGGATTTTGGGGGGTCCCCGGCAAATATATTTTATCATTAAAAATGATTGTAAAAATGATGGGTCTTTAGTGACGTTTTATATGTATAACAGTAATTAATTTATTTCCTAGCGCGAGGCAGCATTCAGGGCAGCCATTAGCTGAGTGAGTTCTTATGGCGTCACAGATTGTTGTGTTGTTTTCTTGTCTTTTGAAGGAGTGTATTCTGGAACGGCCGGCCTACGAACTCCTCGTGAGTCTTGAAGATGATTTCTGTCTGATGAAACTGCAAACTATCTTCAGTAAAATAAATCTTCAGTTTATTATAATTCTGATTCTTGTCTTAAATTGACTGCACTTCTACTCCTGTCTTCATTAATCATATCTGGTCCTTATCTTTAACTCTAAATTCCCTTGTTTTGTATTTAATTTCATAATCATTTATAATCATTAATCATTTATGTAGTTGTCGTTAGATTTATCATTTATTCATAATATCATTATTATTATTCGGTTTACATAATTTGTTCATTTTGTCATTTAATAATTTTATTATAATTAATTTGTCATTTTATGTTTTTTATTGGCAGCTGATATTTGCACTAAGTGAAAATAGCACATTTTCTCAGCGATAAATGCTATTTACACTGTAAAAACAGCATCTTTGCAATAAGTAGGCTATAAATAGTTATTAGATGCTTAAAAAGTGGCAGATACTTGCACCTCAGTGTTGTTGTACATTAAACGGTATGCAGTAATAACAGAGTGTAAATGATCATATTTATTCAAATGATTAAATCGATGCCACCTTGTTGGGACAATAAAGCCCTCCCTACACTGATAAACTCTTTATTATTAAACACACGTTAGACACTTTATTTCCACTTTTCGAATATTCTTAAATTGTATTAAAAAATAAATGCCTTTTCCGATCTGATATGTGATGGAAAAGGGAGTAGAGTGATTTAAACGAGAGTTGATTTGCATTAAAACTTTCTGACACACATCTTCCATTTTGTCTGGGCCAATCAGACGTCAGTTAGCCATTACATCATCATATTTGCCATGAGTGTGACTTTATTCAGTAAGCTTGTATAACATTTGGTGATATTGAAATTTTAGTTTTGTTTCAAATCTACATTTGTAGTGATATTCTCATTTTCTAATAAAGATTTTCAGTTTTTTAACCACATCATGATCATGCACTCTTCATTTACTCTAGACAACACTGTAAAAGTATATTAGTGGAAATGGGTTTGGGTAGTTCAGGAAGTAATCCAACAATGAGTTCCTGTGAATGCTTTTTTTGTTTGTTTTTGTGACCAGCATGACTTTATGGCCACATTTGTTCCTTTGGCACAATATATAATACTGTAAAAAGTGTTCAGTTCACTTTTAAAAACAATTAGCAAACCCATTGCCTTAAAAAGGTTATGTGAACTTGTCAAAGTGTCTGGTTGGTGTTCGCTGGGTGTCCACTAGAGGTCTCTTACCGTCACCACCTCATCAGGAACTGCATTTCCCATCATCCTTTGTCTGTACTCATTACTGTTCATTGCACTCAGCTGTTCCCACACTGTTTGTATTTGCCTATTTATACCCTTTCTCATTCTCTATCATGGAATCCTTGTTTAATGTAAATGCACTTCGGAGAGCTGTTCCTGTTTGTTTCTTGTTTTGGACGGCCTTTGTATGGATTTTGAACCTTTGCCTGGATGTTTTACGATTACAGATTACCATTAAAACTGCACTTGGATCCTGTTTGTGTGCGTGTCGTGACAGAACTTGACAATTCCACATTTCTAAAGTTTATTAATTTATTTCAGAATTTTAAGGCAACGGGTTTACTCTATTTTTTGAAGTTACAGGATGGACGTAAAGTCACATGAAATAACCAGAAAGAAAGTGATGTGTAAATATAAGAGATCTAAGATGAGAAAGAGGACTTAGACTTACGTAGAAAACGGTAATGTCCCCGAGAAGCAATTTGTTGTACAGTACAGGAATATTGACACATAATCCACAACACAAACATTATCCACATGCACAATGTCATAAATAAAATAAATAAAACGACTTCACATATATTCTCCAGTCATCCCTCACCACACTTTTTTTATTGAGTTATTGCCACGGGATAGCCAGATATAGTTGTACAGGACTACCTGTTGTTTCCCAATGATTTTTCCACAGGTTTTAACAATCTTCCCCAATTTGTTCCTATGGGTGAGTTTTGAATGTCCACACCAGCATACAATACAATAGCAGAGAATACTCTCAATAAAATACTTATATAAAAAGAGTCAAAATTTTGTTGTCAACATTAAAATAATTACGTTTTCTAAAAAAATACAAACGTTGTTGGGCCTTTTTAAAAACGGCATCAGCACACTGATCCCATAATTTATGGTCAATGATAAGACAGAGAAGTTTGTCCTCCGTCACCATCTCTCTCTCCTCTCCTTTATCAGACGGAGTGGGTGAGGAGACCCGTGTCTAAAATCAAACACCAACTCTTTGGTCTTGGATGTATTAAAATGCAACTGGGAGTTTCACACCAGTCAACAAATTCATGCAACACTGGACCGTGTTCAGTTTCATCTGTATTTAGAATGAATAAAAGAAGAAAATCCACTAAAACATGAACACATCATGAAGAAAGATGTATTCTCTCACTGCAAGAACATTCACATGCAGAACTTGCACATCTGTACCGAGAATTTTAAACACAGTCATGAGATCAGAAGCATCTCATAATTTCGACACTGCAAAGAAATATAATTGTGTTATACAGACCAACGGTAAGTTATGCTGTTCATAGTTTATTATTTTTTAATGCATAATAGTTGGTGAAATGTTATTTTAGTGATACTGTGATTATTTATTATATGATAAATATGAATATCCTCCTTTCTGTATTAATAATGGGACAGTGCTCAGATCTTGTCTTTCTTTGATATTTTTGTCCATGTTTGTGTCTGTGAGTTGCATGTATAAAAGTGTTGGTGTTTCTATTGAAAGGAACATGGACGCCCTCCTACAAACTCTATCCAGACATTAGAGTTTTTGTAGCTCATGGACGAACCGATTGAGTTTAGAAAGACATTTATCATGATGTTAAAGTGGTTGGACTGACACTTTTCTTTGAGCAACATTACAATCTCTTTTAACTAAAAGGGAAGGGCTGCAAAGATACTGTCCTGTGAGTGAGAATATCTTTTCTGAAACAGAGCCATTCTACAGAACAAACATGCAGACACAGTCTCCTCCACTCCATTACATCCATTAGACAGCGCCCTCTTCTGGATGGAGTTTGTCATGAAACAGAGGCGCTGCTCGCCTCAAATGCCCTGCTAGGCTTTTTCCTCAACATTGAGTGATTCCATTATTTTTGTATCTATTTATTCTGGAAAAAGACATTCCATTAATAAAAAGTGGAAGTGAATTTGTTTGAGGTATGTTTCATGAAGCCAGAATGTTAAGCTATTAAACAAAATATTTTTGTGTCATATCTGTGGTTTGTTTATTTGCAATAAAGTAAAAAGTGTGTGGTGATTCCAGGTCAAGAAAATATGATCATACAACACCAATTTTATCATCTTTACACTGGTTACCTGTTAAGTTCTGTATCATTATTGCTACTGACCTATAAGGGCCTAAATGGTTTATCTCCTGATATTTTACTAATCTTCTATCTACAATCCATCACGCTGGATTTAAGATCACAAAAACTCTGGGCTTCTGATAGTACCTAGAAAATCTAAGTCCACTAAAGGAGGGAGAGCGTTTTCACATTTGGCATTGTTTTAAATATTTATTGAATATACAAATATAAAAATATTGGAAAGAATGATACTCTTAAACACGAAACTAAAACACCAGTAGGTGGCGGCAGATCACCGTCTTAATGAGAGTCATTGAGCCATTAATTCAAACGATTCGTTCAAAGCTGAATCATTCAGTAATGCTTTGAACGTGGTTGTGTGTTGCTTAACTCTGTATCATATTATCATATCTTATAAATATAAGAAATCCACATATATTTTTTTTACCGCTGCTGTGTGACGTCGGAGTGACGTCTTTTCTATGTAATATTTGGACGTCCAATTTCGGTCCACTGAAGGGGCTGTTTTGTAACGCCAGGCGACGTCTATTGCAGTCGTTTGTGGACGTCTTTTCAACATCAAATTTAGACTAATTTTAGACTTCGTTTTTATACAACTTTAGTCCCATGTTTCAGAAGGATGGAGGACATGTTTTCTGTACCATGCATTTATATTTATGCATTTGGCAGACGCTTTTATACAAATTGACTTACTTTGCATTACACATTTACAACTCTCAGTTCTTGTTTTCCTTGGAATCAAACCCATGATCTTGGCGTTGCAAGCACCAACGCTCTACTGTTTGAGCAACAGCATTACACCTTTGTATGCCTCAGTTACCACCTGCTGCTGAGACAATCAAATGGAGTTTTTGGAAAATGATCTTAAATAATTATAAATAATCTGTATTCGTATCAATAATGTTGATAACAACAAAGTTGATATTTGTAAATAAAAAAATATTGCATAATAATCATGTAAATTTCCTGCACCTGTAAGACGTCCAAATGAGATCCAAAAAATGTACCCAGTTCAAAGGTCAAATGTTGAACGTCAACATGACATCCAAGTTGGGTCATCGTTGGACGTCCAAATAGTGGACCTAGTTTGGACGTCGAATAGATGTCCAGAATTGGTCATGGACCAACCCAATATACACATGATCTGCACATCTATCCAACGTCCATTGTTTAGTGGGTATGTTCATTAAGTTTCTTTGTGTGAACTGCGCTCATTTGTTTCCATCTCTCATGAGGCTGCTCGAGCCGAATGTATTATATTATATTTTAACGATAATAAATAAAACATTAAATTACATTTTAAAATAACAATTAAGTAAACAACAATAGGCCAAGTTTAGAAAAACATTTATCAAGACTTAAAAAATAATTCTGTATCAATCTTTAGGTGTGCCAGCTGCCGCTGTGCCGAATTTCGACCCCCGCCAAATTATTACCCCCCTAGCATTGGTAGGTTTAGGATTAGTTGTGGGGGAGGGGTTAAGATTAGGGGTGGGGTTAGGATTAGGCAATCAGGTACTGACTTCAACGAGGAGGGTACTAATTTGGCAGGGGGTCGAAATTAGGCACTGCACCGGCACACCCGTGGCTACGCCTATGGTTTCGACTGACACCTTTGGGCGGGCACAATCTCCTGATCAGCACTTTAGTTCAAACTCCCCTTTACTGTGGTTTTTCGAGACGGGTGTGTGTTTACCACATTAGTACATTTACAGGATGTCAGAGCAGTCTTGCCACCAGTGTGTGTGCGACATGGGTCTACACCCCAGCTTCCAGTTATTTATTTATTTATTTATTTATTTTAATTATGCTTGCAAACAATATAATACAGAGATGACAATCATGGCATATAATTTTGCAACAAAATTGCAAACATGTCTGTACAAAATATAACAACAATATGTACAATGTCATCTGAACATATAATAAAGGAAGAAGTTAGCAATGCGTAGCTAACTAAAACAAAGAAAGAAATACATGAGAAATAGATGATAGATATTATTTTATACATAATTTAGAGTAGGCCTACACAAATTAAACAATTGCTTTTTACTGAGGATAAAATAGTGTTAAGGTACATTTTAAATTCTTAAAAAAAAAAAAAAAAAAAAATTGTTTTGTTGTTGGTGAATTTACATTTATGGATATAAAATTTGCCAATAATATAAATCAAATTAGTAACAAAGCAGGCTTTTTTTAGTGGGGTCAGAATCAAAGTATCCAAAAATAATGTCTTTAAAGGTTACTGATATATCTTGCTGGATATTATCTTTAATAAATATGTCAATATTTGTCCATAGTTGTTCAGAAACATGACCAAAATAAATTATATACAGTTTCTGTGAACTTGGCAGAATGACCATCTTGTGTCAATATTACTTTTATATTTAATCATAAAATATTTAACAGGTTAAAATGTATTTATTATTTTAAAGGATAGATCTTTTACTTTATTAGTTAGAAAATATTTTTGTTGTAGGGACCAAATCTTTTTCCAATTTAATTTTTTTAATAAATTATTCCAGTAAGAGATTGCAGGAGAAACAGAAATGATGTAAGAAAAGGGATCTAACTTTATTGTTTCTATCTTTTTTCCTGAAAAACATATTTTACTTATTGGAGTTTCAGTTGGCTCAGGAAAAGTAGTAATTATAGTTGGAGAGTGAATGCAGTTTTTAAAGAGGATACATATTCCTGATGGTATTGCTCCCATAACTATATGGTAAAGTCTTTGGGAGTAACTGGCATATTGTATTCAGAAATAAATTATGTGTACGTCATTAAAAAAACCTTGGTTGTTAAATAGCTGACATACTAAAAATAAACCGTTATTAAACCATTTATCAAAAAATAAAGATCTATTTTTGTATAAAATAATTTGATTATTCCAAATAAAGAATTTATGGGGGGATAATTTTACTTCAAAGTGATGTGTGCGCGCGCGCGCACGCGTGTGTGTGTGTGTATGCGTGTTTGTTCGCCTGTTCGGGAAGTCGCAGTGACATTCCAGTTTAAGTTTCAAGGGAGTAACGCCTGTTTATGTCATTAAGAAAATTAAATTCTGTCAAATCAATTTTGTTTGAAAGAAATGTGCATTTAAAAGCAGCGCTCATTCAGCAGTGTGTAATGTTACCAGATCAACCGTCGCCGAGTCCGTGTTGAAGGTGACGATCATCCATTTATAATCACGCGTAACAACACAGAATAATTGTAATTTGACCATCGGGTGCGGATGCTTAAATCAGAGAACATTATTAGTGCGGGTGGATGATGTTTTTGGCCGTGGATTCGGCCGACGGAGCTCATCTTACTCTAAAGCATTCAGACTCTGCAGGCGTTACAGCTCGGGTGAACACGGCTAACGTAGTTTATCAAGTTAGTGGTATTACCTCCTGAATATTCTATTAGTGCGTGACATGAGCGCACACAGCGCGTGCTTGTCTTCTCCAGGTAGTGTTACCAGGTTGTTCATAAAAGCCAAATGTGCCCAGATGTAGGCTTTTAAAGTAGTTGGAGCATGTTTAATTACTCGCACTCGCGTCTCGTTTCCCTCTGTCAGTGTATGCTACTGCGACAAAGCACATACGCGATAAATGACGTCAGAAAAGCGGCAGTACATTATAATCGGTTATGGTCTATTACTGAACCGATACCAAATCGTCCTCGTCCTCGACAACCCTACTGTCCTCCACGTCAGCCCTGCTGAGCCTGAGACTGTTCACGTCACTTCTGCCTATTCAGAGACTATTCACGTCACTTCCTCCGAGCCAGTGTCTACGGACAAGATGGGCGAGTCAGAGACTATTCACGTCACTTCCTCTGAGCCAGTGTCTACGGACAAGATGGGCGAGTCAGAGACTATTCACGTCACTTCCTCCGAGTCAGTGTCTACGGACAAGATGGCCGAGCCAGAGACTATTCACGTCACTTCCTCTGAGCCAGTGTCTACGGACAAGATGGCTGAGTCAGAAACTGTTCACGTTACTTCTGCCGGTTCAGAGACTATTCACGTCACTTCCTCCGAGTCAGTGTCTACGGACAAGATGGCCGAGCCAGAGACTATTCACGTCACTTCCTCCGAGCCAGTGTCTACGGACAAGATGGCCGAGCTAGAGACTATTCACGTTACTTCTGCCGGTTCAGAGTCTGTTCACGTCACTTCCTCCGAGCCAGTGTCTACGGACAAGATGGCAGAGTCAGAGACTATTCACGTCACTTCCTCCGAGCCAGTGTCTACGGACAAGATGGCCGAGCCAGAGACTATTCACGTCACTTCCTCCGAGCCAGTGTCTACGGACAAGATGGCCGAGCCAGAGACTATTCACGTTACTTCTGCCGGTTCAGAGTCTGTTCACATCACTTCCTCCGAGCCAGTGTCTACGGACAAGATGGCTGAGTCAGAAACTGTTCACGTTACTTCTGCCGGTTCAGAGACTATTCACTTCACTTCCTCCGAGCCAGTGTCTACGGACAAGATGGCCGAGCCAGAGACTATTCACGTCACTTCCTCCGAGCCAGTGTCTACGGACAAGATGGCCGAGCCAGAGACTATTCACGTCACTTCCTCCGAGCCAGTGTCTACGGACAAGATGGCCGAGCCAGAGACTGTTCACGTTACTTTTGCCGGTTCAGAGTCTGTTCACATCACTTCCTCCGAGCCAGTGTCTACGGACAAGATGGCTGAGTCAGAAACTGTTCACATTACTTCTGCCGGTTCAGAGACTATTCACGTCACTTCCTCCGAGCCAGTGTCTATGGACAAGATGGCTGAGTCAGAGACTATTCACGTCACTTCCTCCGAGTCAGTGTCTACGGACAAGATGGCCGAGCCAGAGACTATTCACGTCACTTCCTCCGAGCCAGTGTCTACGGACAAGATGGCCGAGCTAGAGACTATTCACGTTACTTCTGCCGGTTCAGAGTCTGTTCACGTCACTTCCTCCGAGCCAGTGTCTACGGACAAGATGGCAGAGTCAGAGACTATTCACGTCACTTCCTCCGAGCCAGTGTCTACGGACAAGATGGCCGAGCCAGAGACTATTCACGTCACTTCCTCCGAGCCAGTGTCTACGGACAAGATGGCCGAGCCAGAGACTATTCACGTTACTTCTGCCGGTTCAGAGTCTGTTCACATCACTTCCTCCGAGCCAGTGTCTACGGACAAGATGGCTGAGTCAGAAACTGTTCACGTTACTTCTGCCGGTTCAGAGACTATTCACTTCACTTCCTCCGAGCCAGTGTCTACGGACAAGATGGCCGAGCCAGAGACTATTCACGTCACTTCCTCCGAGCCAGTGTCTACGGACAAGATGGCCGAGCCAGAGACTATTCACGTCACTTCCTCCGAGCCAGTGTCTACGGACAAGATGGCCGAGCCAGAGACTGTTCACGTTACTTATGCCGGTTCAGAGTCTGTTCACATCACTTCCTCCGAGCCAGTGTCTACGGACAAGATGGCTGAGTCAGAAACTGTTCACATTACTTCTGCCGGTTCAGAGACTATTCACGTCACTTCCTCCGAGCCAGTGTCTACGGACAAGATGGCTGAGTCAGAAACTGTTCACATTACTTCTGCCGGTTCAGAGACTATTCACGTCACTTCCTCCGAGCCAGTGTCTACGGACAAGATGGCTGAGTCAGAAACTGTTCACATTACTTCTGCCGGTTCAGAGACTATTCACGTCACTTCCTCCGAGCCAGTGTCTGCGGACAAGATGGCCGAGCCAGAGACTGTTCACGTTACTTCTGCCGGTTCAGAGTCTGTTCCTGTTCCCGAGCCATTGTCTGTTCCTGTTCCCGAGCCAGAGTCTGTTCCGTCTGTTCCCGAGCCAGAGTCTGTTCCATCTGTTCCTGAGCCAGAGTCTGTTCCATCTGGTTCCGAGCCAGAGTGTGTGTTGTCCGTTCCCGAGCCAGTGTGTGTGTTGTCCGTTCCCGTGTGTGTTGTCCGTTCCCGAGCCAGAGCCAGCGTCCGTTCCTGTGTTTGTGTCTGTCTTTGTGGCCATTACTGTTATAGTGTCTGCTGTTCCTGAGCCGGTGTTGCCCGAGGGGTCTTCACCATCCTGGTCGCCTGCTCCGCCTGCTCCGCCCACGTTCCATGGCCCAGTTCCGCCCACGTTTGGCCCAGGTTCCATGGCCCTCCGTCCCTCCCCCAAGAACGCCTCCGCTTTACCATCCTCCTGAACTTTTTTTTTGTTGTTGTTTTGTTTTTATGGGCGTCGGGAGCCGGTCAAGTGTCAAGTTTAGGCCAACTAAAAAATAATAATTGAAGCAACACTTTGAAGAGAGAAATTGAGTGAATGTAAAAAATCTGTGGAACTAGTTACTAAATAATAATTAGTTGAGACAACCTTACATTTTTTACAGTGTGGGAACAGGATGATTATTGTGCGTGCGGTCAACATATTTGAACATGCTTTTTTTCTTTACCTACTGTATACTATACAGTGGCATTACTATAGTACTCCTTGAAGTGCTTTGGATTACTGAGCGAGCTCTTAACGCATTATAGTCCTTCACGTCTATTGCGATCTCAAAATTCTGGCCAGTTGATAATACCTAGAATATCAAAATCGACTGCTGGCGGTAGATCCTTTTCCTATTTAGCTTTGGAACTGTCTTCCTACCAATGTCCGGGAAGCAGACACACTCTGTCAGTTCAAAGCTAGACTAAAAACACATCTCTTTGACCTAGCATACACATAATACATTATAGACTTCTATAATTCAATGTTAGGCTGCATAGATTAGGTCAGCCGGAACTGGGAACACTTCCCTTAAATCCTGATGTACTCGTTACATCAAAAGAAGAATGGCATCTACGCTAATTATAGTGTCTTTGTTTATCCCGAGGTTTTCCCGCAGCCTGCCGGATCCAGGTCGGATCCAGATCTGACTAGGAGCTTTGCCTGGACCCGATGACAATGCAGTGCTGAAGTGCCAACTAGCCTCTCCCTATGGAGGATCCCTTTCCCACTCTACAGATAAAACGTTGTGATTACGGTTCGCGTACCCACCCCCGAAGTGATAAAATAAAACAAAATTCTGTATCAAATTACAGTTACTGTAAATCCGGCCTCTAGTTCATAAACGCCAGAGGAGAACTGGCCCCCGACTGAGCCTGGGTTTTTCCAAGGTTTTTTTTCTCTCCATTAAGTCACCTGATGGAGTTTTAGGACACCAGTAGGTCACCTGATGGAGTTTTAGACACCAGTAGGTCACCTGATGGAGTTTTAGGACACCAGTAGGTCATTTGATGGAGTTTTAGGACACCAGTAGGTCACTTGATGGAGTTTTAGGACACCAGTAGGTCACTTGATGGAGTTTTAGGACACCAGTAGGTCACTTGATGAAGTTTTAGGACACCAGTAGGTCACCTGATGGAGTTTTAGGACACCAGTAGGTCACCTGATGGAGTTTTAGGACACCAGTAGGTCACTTGATGGAGTTTTAGGACACCAGTAGGTCACTTGATGGAGTTTTAGGACACCAGTAGGTCACTTGATGGAGTTTTAGGACACCAGTAGGTCACCTGATGGAGTTTTAGGACACCAGTGGGTCACCTGATGGAGTTTTAGGACACCAGTGGGTCACCTGATGGAGTTTTAGGACACCAGTGGGTCACCTGATGGAGTTTTAGGACACCAGTGGGTCATTTGATGGAGTTTTAGGACACCAGTGGGTCACCTGATGGAGTTTTAGGACACCAGTGGGTCACCTGATGGAGTTTTAGGACACCAGTAGGTCACCTGATGGAGTTTTAGGACACCAGTAGGTCACCTGATGGAGTTTTAGGACACCAGTAGGTCACCTGATGGAGTTTTAGGACACCAGTAGGTCACCTGATGGAGTTTTAGGACACCAGTAGGTCACCTGATGGAGTTTTAGACACCAGTAGGTCACCTGATGGAGTTTTAGGACACCAGTAGGTCACCTGATGGAGTTTTAGGACACCAGTAGGTCACTTGATGGAGTTTTAAGACACCAGTAGGTCACTTGATGGAGTTTTAGGACACCAGTAGGTCACCTGATGGAGTTTTAGGACACTAGTAGGTCACCTGATGGAGTTTTAGGACACCAGTAGGTCACTTGATGGAGTTTTTTGGTTCCTTGCCACTGTTGCCTTTGGCTTGCTCAGTTGGGGATATTCAAATTAATTAACCAAGCATTAATACCATTGATCAGCCGTACCAATCATGGATGTGTTTTTTTCCACTAAGAAACAAACATTATGTTATTTGATTGATACTGTGAAGCTGCTTTGATACAATTTATATTGTGAAAAGCGCTATATAAATATACTTGACTTGACTTGACTACTAGTTTACATGACAGATTAATATGGTTATCATTCACTACTGTGGTATATATTATAGTACTATAGTATTACCATCATCACTATTGTTTCAGTTTCAGAGTTATGTGGCCAAACCAGTTATAGTGACGTGTTGATCTGTAAACCAAAACAAATATGTGCTGACTGAAAAATAGTTCCTGTCATCTTCTGTTTGGCTTGCCAAACCACTAGGTTTGCATAAGTGTGAGCTGGTTAACAAGCGGTTTAAAACAGAACCTTCACAATCTTTACACACCAACGCAGACTAGAAATGGCAGAACAACCTCTGGTCAGAAACATTTACGGGACACGGAATGTTTCACGCTTGAGTGTCAATAAACGGAAACGAATTAGAGAAGTTGAGCTGAACGCAAATCCTGATGTTCTCTTCAAAGTGTATAGTCCAGTTTATCCACCTGTTGAAAACAAGCTATGTGCTCTGGTCTTCAGACCCACCGGAGATCCCATCAGGTGGATGACATTGCTCAATAGATATGGAAACATCACGACTCAGTGGACTTACAAACAATTTACACCACCAACCCAAAATGTGATAAAGATCTGCCGTCGAGGGTATGAAATGAACACAATCTGTGTCGAGTTTCCAAACCATTTGGAGGAGATCAATAACCCTGCCATTGACATTGAAGATCTGGGAGCAGGAATATAAATACTTGAAGTAAACCAGGAATAAACAAAGGCTACTGAAGCTATAAGGTAAAACATTTAATACAATCACATTCTATCCATGCAGCAAGAATTTTACAAATGCTTCAAAATATCCTAATTATAACCGTGATGAAAAATTTGTCTTAGACAAATGTGAGTTCAGTGGTTTATTTGTAACTTCCTTATTAAAACATTATTTAAAAGTCATTTCACACTCTGCATAACTTTAATCATGGATCAACAAAATGTAGGAAATATGTTATATTGATTTTTTTTATACATGTTTATGATCATCTGCACATATGAGTTGTAATTCATCATAACAACAGTTGTTCTGTTTTCCTGAGAACTGATTCATGTTTACTCTGTAATAATAGACATATGACATGAGATCACAAATATAACAGCTGTTTATTGTAATATCTATTCCACACAGAGATCATGTTTTCATCTGACGGGAGACATTGAAGATCTCAAGATCTGCATCTTCTGACCAGATTTAAAGCAGACCAAACATGAAATTCTTGTGCTTCTCTTCTCTGTCACATTTAAGCCAGATAACTGTGATTAAATCTGTCACACTGGTTTATATATATCTGCATGGGTGTGTTTATTGAAAATCAATTTCTGGATAAAGCCTGTTTTCAACATTTGAAGTGGAACAAAAAAGTGTATCAAAGTTGTCCCAAGACAAGAACGGGTATTGTTCAAAATTCATGTATAACTTTAATGAAAGGTTTTGATCCACTTAAAATGCTGACTACTGTATATTGTCTCTATACATCACTTTCATATAAACCTTAACTTCTTGATTACACAAAAAACCCTATATATACAGTATATATATATATATATATATATATATATATATATGCAGGGGCGCTGCAAATATATATATTGTTCTGTTCTTATTTTCTGTTCCTGAGTTCACTGTAAAAATAAAAACTGCTGAATTTTGATCTTTTGCTCATCATTTATTTCAACCTCACTGTGACACAAAGTTCATTCCACGATGGTTCACTCTATGTTATGCATGACCATTTGAAAGCCGCAGTCTTTTAAATCATAGAATTCACAGCGAACTACACACTACAAGTATTTTATTTTTTGCTCAAACATTTTGATGAACTTTTATTTACAGTTTTTACAGACACATTTCTATAAACTCAGGTCACTGTTTTCAAAACAGTTAACACAGTGATCTAAACACTTTATAACTGTTCTAAACAGGTTGTACATTTTCCTTTATTTCATGAAAATTGCAAATCACATGTATAATTTTTTCAAAACACTGTGCACAACATTCTCAAAGGTTTTTCACATTAGTTACTGTAAGAAGCACAACTTTATTTAATACATCAGTTTAGAATAAAAACATAGCAACATCCTTAAAAACCACTTAACTGGCACAGTGAGTTTAAATGATTAGCCTATATGGTGTTTTACTGGCTACTGACTCTGTTGTATTGGTGCTTTTGGATTTAAGTGCTACATTCGATACTGTTGATGATGTCCTGCTTTCTGGTCTAAGGCAAGTTGTGGGCTTAACTTAACTGCTCTAAGTTGGTTTCATTCATACCTTAAAAAAAGAAGCTTCCCTGACTTGTGGGGTCCCCCAAGGCTCTATTTTTGCCCTTTTATTGTTTTCACTCTACATTTTTTGTAAATGTCTGATAAATTGCGTTAATATACTCCTACACAGTATTATATTTATATGTTAATAAGACATTGTAGTTCTGCAGTGTCACATGTCTGTTCTGATTTTATTTTGAAAAGCAATGTTTTCTTCGTTTTTTTGTGATGCTAAACTTCCTGCTACTCTCTCTTCACAATGTGAAGAACGGAACGTCGGAAGAACGGTAAAAACTTGTAAACACGTTAGTTATTCATCATGTTCATCCATTTGAATCTTGTATAAAAAGAGTTTAAATTGTGATTTACTTTATTATTTTTGTATTGCTCGTACATGTTATTTCTAAGAGCTCCGAATTGTGAGGGTGTGTCGAGCTAGAAAGCATGCTAGCTGATGGCGGTAACTCTTTGATTAGCGTCCTTGGAGAGGGGAATGAGGTATGAAGGAAACATTTGTTGAGTGTATTATTATCAGAAAGGATTTTGTTTAAGGAAAAGAGAATGTCATTACATAATTTGTTTATGGGTTAATTGCACATGTCATCAATATAAAAGCAATATATTCTTTCTGTGAACAAATATATTGTATTTCATTTAAAAGAAGCATTTGATATTTTATTTGTCATAAAGGCTTAAAAACATTTACATTCATATTGGTTATTTGTTAAAATGATTTGTATTGGGTGTAAACATGATTAATATGTGAATACGATTTATGTGTGAATTATTTGTGAAGCTACATAGAAGCATTTTGTATTTCTTCTGTTTTATTCTGTAGTTTTCACGGTGTTCATGGTGCTTATGGTGCATGGTGCTCGTTGAGAGGAAGAAATAAACTGACACCCGTTTGAAACTCTCTGCGTCTTGATCAATAAATCCAAGGGGCCGCTACACTTCCTTTAGGCTCTAGATTAAAAATGGTTCAATAATTTCAAATTAAATTATATTATATATCATATTACTCCTTGGGAGTATTGAAGCATGCAAATAGTGGAGTATTCAAATAGGCAGTTTTTACATGCACCATGTGAAGGTCAATGTCATATTGTGCCGTCATTTGCATTAAGGCATGGACTGAAGTGATATTTGCTGTTGGGGAGAAAGTCTCTTTGTAATCTACACCCATCATTTGATATAGCCTTTTGCTAAATATCTGGCCTTGTATCCTCAGTCTCACCTGCATTGTTTTTGACAGCATAAACTCATCTCTCCCCCCCCCCCCCTAATTTTTTAAAGAAAACACTAAAGATTTTTTTTTACCTTTAAAACAATGTTTCCAAAATTGTTTCAGTGGTTCAAGTCGTAACAGGGTGAAAGGCACTTCTGCATCCGCTTTGTGGTCCTATATCTGCTATAACCATGCTATGCAAGCGTTACAATAGCTTTGTTTGTTTTTCTTCGTTTCTGATGTCGCAGTACATCATACTTTCATAAAATCATGCAACATACTCTACCTTGTCTGTGGACATCGTTCATTCCAAAGCCGGTGCTGGATAAACAACGAGTGTGTGTGCAACAGTAGGCTAAATTATTTATGACAGCAGTAATGGGCAATTATACTTCCCGAACTGTAGGAGGACCGAAGAGGAAAAGTTCTTTAGTGTTGCTTTAAGGGAATCCATTTCATCTTTCATGGCCCTAGCCCACATCTGTGACTCACTTGAACTCATAGCAACCTTGAATGTTTGTGGTACGTCACACACTCTGTAACAGAAGTCCACATTGGTCAGAATATGGTCATCACATTTAAATCAGAAACATCATATTCAGACAAATCAGACAAATATGAAGCTCTTCTGGTTCTCTTAGGGTAACATGTACTGTGATCAACTCCCTCTTTTTTTGTCTCATTTTTAGGTTTATGAGTCTTTTCTGGGGTCTAATCAGTCACATTTTCTTTTGACTGGGAGGATACATATCTTTCCCCATGGAAATCATCATCTGACATTGAAATGTCAGTCTGTGTCTGGTGTTCAGTAACACACTTTCTTACAAATCTCACAACACCTGTGCTTGAGAACTTTTCCTGTGTGTGTTTAATAGACCGGGTATGCAGGGCTGTTCCTTTCTCACAACGTGCATCTCATTTCTTTTTGTCCTGCTTGTATGAGTAACATACAGAACCAAAAACAGAAACAATAAATTCTGTGGCGTTGTCTGATCTACAGTAACACACTTTATGTCAGCGACAAACTTTTCAGTAGCTTTCACAGTGTCACTCTTAGCTTTTAGAAAATACACAAACACTGAACCTAGTCATCAGTAAATGCCAGCGCATGCTTGAAACCGTCTTTAGCTACTGGGTCAATAGCACCAGCTAGATCTGTGTGCACTAGTTCATGTGCAGCCTAAGGTCGTGTATCAGGTTCCCTGTTTCTACTCCGAACAAATTTACCTTGTGTGCAAACCTCACAGTTTAGGTTAGATTTATCAATCTTTCCTTTGATTTTCATTCCCTCAATTACACCCTGCAATTTGGAAACATCCTCTTCATAAATGCAGTGGCCGAGGATCTCATGCCATGTTTGAATGTTATCCATTACAACTAACATTGTCCTCGTTGACAGTGTTCAGATGTACAGTATGTTGTATTCTTGAATGTGAAATTTAGTTCCACTCTTGTGAATGAGTTCATCACGTCCTCAAGTTTCAAGTTCAAGTTTGTATTTATTTATATAGCACATTTAAAAACAGCAAACAGGGCTGACCAAAGTGCTGAACAATACACAAGATAAAGAACAAGGACAAACCATACATCCATGACAGAAGCTCACAATGAATTAAAAGCTAAAGAAAAAAAATAGGTTTTAAGAGAGGATTTAAAAACAGTTAGAGATTGAGCAGCTCTGATGTAAACCGAAAGGCTGTTCCAGAGCCTAGGGCCAGCAATCGCAAAGGCTCTGTCCCCTCTATTCTTTACCAGTGATCTGGGGACAGACAGAAGTCTCTGATCACCAGACCTCAGGTTTCGTATGGGATTGTGGGCAGAGTAGCTCAGACAAATAACTTGGTGCCAGGTTATTTACGGATTTAAAAACAAATAAAATCATTTTAAACTCGATTCTAAAATGTACAGGAAGCCAATGCAGAGATTTTAAGATAGGTGAAACCAGTGCTTTAAGTGGCCCAAAAGAGGTGCCGGTACTCTTTATTATTATTATTATTTTTTTTATTTTTTTTTGCTGACTCCCCTCCTCCCCTGAGGTAACAACAACTATATTGAAGGGGTTTTATATACAGCAGTTAACAGACGACCTTATAAAAAATAATTTAATTGTGGATTTGCTTGAGCTAGAAAGAGCTACTGAACATAAATAAATTGTGCAAAAGGGTATTGAAAACATTTTGAACAAAATGTACATAAAATAAATTATAAAACATAATAACATAATAACCATAGAACAGTAGAACATAAACATGAGTCTTGCTGGTTAATTTCTTTACCCGTTTCACACACCCTCTCCGGACCACGTTGAGTTGACACCATGGTTGACACATGGACACTTATAATCGGATTGACGGCTCGATCGGACTTAAAAAAACTTCATGTAAACACCTTAATCGATCCGATTGAGCTCGATCCGAATGAAATTTCGATCAGCTTGAAAGGGGTGGTTTATCCCTTTTTGTTTATCCCTTCTGATCCCAGAGAACACCTAGGTTAATGCAAGATGACGTAGAATAAAGATAGTCCAGATCAGTGTTACTGCTATTATAGTTGTCATGGGGGCCAAAGACTATAACTTCGGTTTTGGATTCATTAAAAAATAAGACATTTTGAGAAAACCACATTTTTACTTCTTCTAGGCATGCAAAAAGAGATTTCAGAGCAGTATCTTTGTTGCGTTTCAGAGGGAAATACATTTGTGCATCATCTGCATAGCAGTGAAATGATACACCATGCTTTCTGAAAATGGAGCCCAGAGGAGGTAAATATATGGAAAGAAGAATGGGTGCAAGAATAGACCCCTGCGGCACTCCACAGGAGAGTTGGGCTAGCAAGGAAGAAAAATTACCCAGTTTGACAGAGAAACTTCTATTTGTTGATCTAAACCAGTTGAGGACAGTTCCCTGGATGCCCACAGAATATTCTAGTCGGGATAATAGAGTTTTATGATCAACTGTATCAAAGGCAGAGGTTAAGTCTTACAGTATTAAGATCACAGAGTTCACAGTAGCTAATAGTATATCATTAGAAACCCTTAATAGAGCAGACTCGGTGCTGTGCAGAGGCTTAAAACCAGACTGGAAAGTTTCAAGAATTTGATTTGAGCAAAGATGAGACTGGAGTTGATTGAGAACCGTTTTCTCCAATGCTTTTGTAATAAAAGGAAGGGTCGAAATAGGTCAAAAATTATTAAAATCCCTAATATCGAGTGAAGGTTTCTTGAGCAGAGGTGTAACAGTAGCTTGTTTTAGTACTGTATGTCAGGGATAGTCCCTGTGCTCAAGAATTTATTCATAAGAGACACCAAACATGTTCCAACCAAATCAAAAGTTTGTTTCAAGATACGCGGAGAAAGAACATCAAGAGAGCAGAAGGAAGGTTTCAAATGATCAACAATTTTTCTGAGAGATAGAAGAGAAACAGGGTCAAAGACACTCCATATATGGGTGAAGAACAACCCAGTTCAGGCAAGACATTAGCAGATGATTGCAGCTGAGATCTTAGAGAGGTGATCTTCTCACAGAAAAACCTTGAGAAACCTTCACTTAATGATACTGAAGGATTTTAAATCACAATTATAGGAGGATTGAGAGCAGACTTTAACAGAAAATAAGGCTTTAGAACTATGATGATTTTTTTTTAAATTAGATTAGAAAAGTACTTAGACTTAGCAGATATCATAGCTTTCTGAAAAGCACTGAGGGAGTTTTTCAGCATTTCATAAGAAATTTGTAGCTTATTACTTGTCCATTTACATTCTGCTCTTCTACATGCTCGCCTCAGAGAGTGGATGTTATCATTGAGCCATGGTTCAGTCTTAGGATTTGACTTCTTACCTTTTAAAGGAGCAGTGGTATTTAAAACCTCAGAGCATACCGTATTAAACAGACTAAGATGTTCTTCAGCGTCCAAGTCGGGTAAGGGTGACTCCAATGACAGAGACAGACACACCTCATTAAAGGAGTTAGTAAATTCCTCATGGAAACAGGGAGAAAAGGAACGAGTCCATTGTGCAATAGATGAAATGTGCGATCTTGCAGGAGGAAGGGACATAGAAAATATTACAGGCATATGATCAGAGTCTTAAAAACCTGAACATCAGTAATGGAAACGGAAAAAAGGTTTTAATGATATCTGTGCAACATTATATGTGAGCGAATGTTTGACCATTCTTTTGAACTCTTTACTGAAAATAATGTCAGAGTCAGTTAGAATAAAATCAAATGTTTACAATTTATTATGTCAGGGAAATGTATCATGCCAATTTCATAATCAGTTCAAAGATAATAGATACAAACATCAAATGCTCTGGAATAACGAGAGAAGATGCAAACCTTGACATTATAAAATATATCATGCAAAGTGTTTTGCACATACTTCACATCACCGGCTGTTCTGGGTTACAGAATCGCCCCGAGCCTCTTGTTGCATTTCATTATATAGACAGAAACTTCTTTCACATGGAAACATTTGCTAACAATGGGAATTTGCATTCAGAGTTTACATCTTTTGGAAGAAGAATGCCATTTGCCTGGAAGACACACCCTCCTGTGTTTAAATTATCCCTAAAACTCTTAATAACTTATTACCTTTTGGTTTACCTCTTTTGGAATGAGACATTTCAAATGATACCAAACATGTAAAATACTGTATGATAATTGTTCACATTAAACCATATAGATTTTTGGGTGAATTTCAGGTGATCTCAGCATGAGAGAGAGGGGGAATGGGAGGTCGAGGGCAAAATATCTAGATTAGGATTGCTTAGGTGAGACTTGCATCTCAAATGGTGATGCTATAGTTTCACAAGAGAGAGTTCAAATGTTAATTTCCAGAAAGTGTCAAGTTCAGGTTTCAAACCCAGAATGTGTTGCTGGAAACCCAAGGTTCTAACCACTATTCTATGGGGCAGTGTGGACCCAATTGGCAGATAATCACAAGAGGTAGGTTTAGAAGGAAAAAACAGATAGTCTTTACCAGTATTCTTTCTGAGCAAACACAAAGGATCCAGCATAAGTGCTTGGTTGAGCATGGTACAAATCCACACTGGATGATGCAGGCAAAAGAGTCCATTAACATAAACAGCTTACTAGAGAAGCTGGTCAAACAGGTCTGAGGTCAAAAGTCTTTTAGGGCAGACCAAATGGGAAAACACAAAAGCATAGGCTAGACAAGAGAATTGAAAGCGGAAGCGGTAGTTCTACCAGAAAGACTTCACTGCCACGTCATTCATTTATAATTCCACGCTACCAATCACAGCTTGACATCGAATATAAAAGACTGATCTTACCCCCCCATGTTGTTGCCCGCAGGTGTTGTAGCAAAGTTTTCCCCCATCCTCCCCACCACCACCAGAATAGCTCCCGTCCACTCATCGGGGGGGTAGGCTCGGCCCCTGCCTCTAACATCAGGCAGGACCTACAAGTTAACCTTCAGACCCGGACGGAGGACGGGGCCTATGCCAAAGAACTCTGAGATGGAGCTTGTCGAGCATCTACTTTTATTTTTGTCTGTAAACTCCTTTCACAAATTAAATTTTATTTTATTCGAGAATCCTTCTGAGTCTTTATGGTAGAACTTCAAGACTGAGCTAAGATACAAGCAAATGCAAGTCTTTAAATATACACCTGTTGACACTCTAACTAGCTAGGCAGAGGTGATTTCATTCAACCAATAAAGAGCAGTGAATTAGGAGGAAGATGTGGAAGTTTTTTGTGCTGTCAGTGTCCCTCTGCTGGACAGACAGTGGTGTGACAGAAAGGTTTTTGTCTTCCAAGGGAGTGGTCGTTCCTCAATTATTTCTCGGCATTTTCAAATTTCTTAAGTCTTAAAATTCTTTGTTGCAGCTTTAACAGAGAAGATGTCCTGCGGGTGCGATGGGATGTACAATGCGCTCCTCAGCATCGCCTTCACCTGTTGTCCCTCGTTGTCCATCAAACACACCTCCGCATCTCCTCTTTTCAGCGCCACTCCGCTCGCTCTGGTCTCGTCAGCCAACTCAATGTAGTGTTTCTCCAGCTGTAATTTGTCAGCAAACTTTTTTAATTTTTCAATGTCCGTAATAATGTGCGATTTCACACCAGTGTCAACCATTAGTCCCTTTCGTTGCACACTGTAGAATTGTCACTCGCTCTAAAGACAAATGTGAGTTCGTTGTTGTCCTCTTTATCAGCGGCTTGTTTAACATTGTCTCTCTTTTTGCATCTGCAATTTTCATCTTTGTGCATCAAGCTATTACAGTAATTACACCATCGTCTTTTGTTTTTTTAGGTCGGGCAAACACAGGCTTTGTGCTGCTTTTGACCGCAGTTATAGCACGTAAGGTCCTAATCTGCTAATATCAAGTCGGGTGCACACAGTGCGATTTATAATAGTCCTTTACGTTTGTTGCTAGTCAGACTATACGAACATGATCATCGCTGTAATTCATGTCACACTGTATAAGATCTCAGTTGTCATTAATGTCAGACTGTACGACATTAAATGGCGTTAAAAACGGACGCACAGAAAACTTAAAGTAAAACGGAGTTTTACATCATCAATCAATGACACGATCGGTCATTAATCGGCTGTCGGTGAACATGTCAAACTAACGATCAAAGAACTCAGATTTTTGCCAAGGATTAGAGGATTCTTTTAGGATTTGTAACAAAGTTGAGATCTGTTCAACTTTATGCAAATGAAGAGTGACTTTCGGGAGCGACAACCAATAGGAGTGAAGTCAGTGAAGCGCACGTGATCTGTCACTCTTCAGTGACAGAGCAATGTTTAACACCACTTACTAACATAAAAATATGTGTGACACACACACAACATGCAAAACATCAAACATCTCTTGCAAAAGATACTTGTTCAGTGTAGTTGAGTAGTTACACATACATGTATGTGCACAAATACACTGTATATACACTATGTAGGCCCTACTGTATGTACACAACTGATGAACTTTACAGTTATTGAACTAAATTTAATCAACACTGAAGTGACTTGATCTGAATAATAACACTGCTTTACAGGCGATTCTGAATTTGTTACTATTGTGAAGTTCTACCACAAAGACTCAGAAGGATTCTCAAATAAATTAGAATTTATTTTGTGAAAGGAGTTTACAGACAAAAATAAAGGTAGATGCTCGACAAGCTCCGTCTCTGTGTTCTTTGGCGTAGGCCTCGTCCTCCGTCAGGGTCTGAAAGTTAGCTTGTAGGTCCTGCCTGATGTTAGAGGCAGGGGCCGAGCCTACCCCCCGACGAGTGGACGGGAGCTATTCTGGTGGTGGTGGGGAGGATGGGGGAAAACTTTGTTACGACACCTGCGGGCAACAACATGGAACGGTAGGATCAGTCTTTTATATTCAATGTCGAGCTGTGATTGGTAGCGTGGAATTATAAATTAGTGACGTGCAACGGAGTCTTTGTGGTAGAACTTACGCTTACGCTTTCATTTCTACCACAAAGACTCAGAAGGATTCTCAAATAAATTAGAATTTATTTTGTGAAAGGAGTTTACAGACAAAAATAAAGGTAGATGCTCGACAAGCTCCGTCTCTGTGTTCTTTGGCGTAGGCCTCGTCCTCCGTCAGGGTCTGAAAGTTAGCTTGTAGGTCCTGCCTGATGTTAGAGGCAGGGGCCGAGCCTACCCCCAAAAAGTAAGGAAAATGTGATGAATTCCATACATACCTATGAGGATTCTGAAAGGCATACAGTAGGATTAATAAATAGGGAAGACAATAAGACGACTTTTAATTGCTTATCTTAAAGTCAGGTACTGAGCGTAAAATATTAAAAGTACGATATGTTCTGAGATAAGATAACTAATAAGAGACTTCAGCAAGATCGAGAGTAGGAATGCCGCTCTATATGGGCAGAGCTTATTTTTAAACGTGAACGAAGCCGCGTCTGGCCGCAAAACTTGAAATGGGAATTTTAACGAAGCCTTGATAGGCTGAGTTATTAAGATACATACATACGAAAGCCTCGACTGCCCATGATAGTAGGCTTTAAAGTAATCATTAACGCTGTTCATTAAGCTTCGATAGGCTGATGCCTCGATAGGCTTAGTTCACGCGACAGAACCGAGAATAAATGTAATGTGCGTTTATGAAATAAGACACGATTGTCTAAGGCCACAGTAGGCTAATGCCTCGATAGGCTGATGCCTCGATAGGCTTAGTCAATACGACAGAACCGAGATTAAATGTAATATGTGTTTATGAAATAAGCCATGATTGGCCAATGCCTCGATAGGCTGATGCCTCGATAGGCTGATGCCTCGATAGGCTGATGCCTCGATAGGCTTAGTCAATACGACAGAACCGAGATTAAATGTAATATGTGTTTATAAAATAAGCCACGATAGGCTGATGCCTCGATAGGCTGAAGCCTCGATAGGCTGATGCCTCGATAGGCTTAGTTCATGCGTCAGAACCGAGATTAATGTGATAAGCATTATTGAAAAGACCACGATAGCCTTAAATGCCAGTGATCGTAGAGATTTGGAAGCCGCGATAGGCTTAGCCATATTGCAGCTATCGTGAATGACCATCACGATAGACTGCAAGCAGGGATATGAATAACTTTGAGCATTATATAGTATTTCCCATCAAAGCTAATCTATAATAATCAGCTGAAGGCTGAGTAATAGTGAAGAACGAAATAAATCAGGCAAGCCGAGGTTAACTGCATATGTAACTTAACAGAGCGGCGAAAAACGAACGTATGATATGAATCATTAACCACCACCACCAGTAGCTAGCGAAGAATTTACCTTGAACGTGGTTTGAGAGGGCTTGTTGAGCATTTAGTAGAACATGGATGTCTGATCTGATGTAGGTCTTGAATGCTGAAGAAGACCATCTGCCGAGCATTTGAATAGTGGAGTAGGGAACGCCGCTTTCAGATGCTGTTGTAGCAGCTCCGATGCGAAAGGAATGCTCAGTGTAAAGATGTGGAGACAGACCGCTAAGCGTTAAGACAGAAGCTAGATGAGATCTAAACCAGTGCTTGGTCATTGGAAGACCATTCGGTAATATAAATAAAGAAAAGTTTATTGAAGTGCGTGGTCGAGCTTTAAGATATCTGACCATGGAAGTATAAGGGCAGTAGGAATTGTTGATTTTAGATATAGAAATATTAACGCCTGATCCAGAAGAATCTGTTTTCGAAAACTTGATGAATAAATTGAAAAAAGTAGGGGAAAGACGTAAATCGGATAAAGCCAGGCCACGAGCCGAATTAAAATGTTTGGAATCAGAAGTGAATTCCCCTGATCGCATGAACCCGTAGAATGCGGTTAAAAACACTGCTTCTAAAAGAATATTAACGTACTCACAAAACAGTCCATTACGTAATAATGATACGAGTTTGTGCAGAAGGCTTAGTGTAATAGGAAGGCGTTTCTCTGGTGTCTTATAGGCAGACTTCTCTATGCCTTTGAGTAAAAGCCGAATCGTAGGCATAGAGAAAAGGCCGGGGAAGTTAGGATTATGTAAGCGTCCGTGAAATTGAATGCCGGCCAGTAATTTACGTATTGTTGCAATCTTCAGAGAACGAGAATCAGAGCAATGAACTTTTAGATTTAGATTACGATTTGAGTGTAGATGGCGAGACTCCTTGAGTCATATAAAACTTGGCAGAATTTAGTAAGGTATTAAACTGAGAGCTTAATCGAGGATTAACTCGGCTAGGTTCGGGCATGGTGTTGGATTCTGGTTTGCTGCTGGGCAAAGACGTCTGAAAGCCTGAAAATGAGAGCGAGAGAGAGCATCAGCAATGCCGTTAGAATGACCTGATATATGCATTGCTTTAAGAATAAAATTGTGTGTAACGGACTGCCAAGTTAATCGTCGAAGTAGAGACATGATTACCGGGCATTTCGAACGTCCTTTATGATATCGACTGTAGCTTGATTATCGCAGAACATATCGATACGTTTACGAGACCAAGCGGAGCCCCAGAGAACACAGGCTACAACGATAGGGTATAATTCATAAAGAGCGACTGAGGATGAATCCGCAATTAGGGAAAGAAATGCATCCGACCATTTCTCTGCAAACCATTGTCCTTGAAAGAAACCCCCAAAACCATTCGAAGGAGCTGCGTCGGTAAATAGCTTGAGTGTGACTGATGATTCGGAAACATCATTATAGAAGAAAGAGATGCCGTTCCAGTTATTGAGCAGGCGTGACCAAAACCTAAGGTCTGAACGGCACCCATCGTCTAGGAGGATCGAGTCGAGCAGACTGTCAACTGAATGGGCCAGCGTGAGCAGGCGAGAAATGAAGGAGCGACCTTGGGGAATTATTCTCATGGCGAAATTGAGATGCCCGAGTAGAGAGAGCATGTCGCGTTTTGAAACCATGTGAGCTACGAGGAAAGATTCTAGGACCGACCTAATCCTGAGAAGTTTGTCAGTTTGTCATTGGGAAGAGAAGCTCGCATCTGAACTGAATCGAGAACGATGCCTAGAAATTCGAGGGAGGTAGAAGGACCTATAGTTTTCTCAATTGAAAGGGGAACACCCAAGTCGTTAAATAGTGATCTAAGCGAGTCCAGTACCGTGCTTTGTGGTGAGGGAAAATCAATTAGTAGAAAATCATCGAGTAAATGTAGAACAAACGGGAGCTTGCAAACGTTCAACAGGATCCAACACAGAGCCTCAGATAAGCAATTGAAAATATTCGGACTACTTCCACACCCGAAAGTGAGTCTCACTGCGAAGTAAAGCAATGATTCCCATTTAACCCCAAAAAGGGGCCAGTCAGAAGGGTGAATAGGCATGATTTTGAAGGCATCAGTAATATCTGCTTTGGCAAGCCGAGCACCGTAACCTGCTATTTTAATTAGCTGTATGGCATCGTCTACTGAAGCGTAGTACAGTGAAAAAGGCTCTGAAGGAATGCATTCGTTGACGCTTGCGAGGCTATTAGAATGGGGAGAAAACATATCAAAGATCAAACGCTTTTTCCCTGAATATTTGCGTGTAGCTACTCCTAAAGAATTAATTTGATACAAGGAAAAAGGAGATGAATTAAAAGGGCCAATTATGTAACCTTTATTTAACTCCCTTTCTAGAAGACTTGAGACTGTGTCAGGTTCAGCTAGCGCAGACTGTAGATTTTTAGCTACATACGAGGTAGAGAGGGGGGAACAAACTCCAACCCGAAATCCTTGAGAGAGCCCAGTAATTAAATAGTCAACAAAAGAAGAATCAGGGTGGGAGGAAAGGTAGCTAGAGAGTGTAGCTGTGCTGATAGGAGTAGATGGGTGCCCGTTTAGAATTTTTTCTGGGCCGGCGCTTTCCCTCTGGACGCTGGTCTGAAGCGTCTGGGGCAGACAGATTTTGGATGCGGTTCTCTGCAGAAACTGCAAATATGCGAAAACTTACACTTAGCGTAGTTGCAAACAGATTCGTTAAAGTTATTACATAGAGGAGTGCCATTAAAAGCGATTATAGGTCTGCCTTTTACATCGAGTGGGGCATGTGAAGGATCAGCACCATGGACAGCGGTCGACTCCCGTGTTGCGGAACTTTGGGGCAAAAACCAGCTGAGTGGCCGTGCGAGCTGCACACAACGCAAGCCAAGGCTCGTTGGCCACCAAAATGACGAACCAAAAGCTCGGAGTCGGTGACAGACCAGTCCAGTCTAGTATTGAACAGAGTTGTGAAAGAAGCGGATTTTGCTGAAAATGATTTGTGATATTCGTAGAAGAGCGTGCCTCCGTATCTCTGGTTGAAATCTGCCATCATAGCCAGGTATAAATCAAACTCTTCCCTGCGGTCGGGAAAAGCTTGACATAAAATGTCTCTGAAAATCCCGAACGCTATGACAAATTTCCCAAACGACAAGTTGCGTAGCAATCTAGGATCGGAGGATTTCAGGAACACCGCCACATCACCGCAGTCGACCAAAATTGCCGATCAACTGCTGGCGAAGGAAGCATTAGAGCAGCTAAATTAATATCCTTGCCTGCAACTATATCTGACCTCATTTTAGGAGACAATGTAACTGCAGCAGGAGGAACGAAACGCCTACCGAAATTTTGGGCTTGTGTAGCCGTCGAGAGGTTGAAGACCGGCATAGGTGCTGACGTGGCAGCATTCAGAGCTTGAGCAGCCGTAGAGAGGTTGAAGACCGGCGTTGAAGTTGACGTGGCAGCGTTCAGGAATGGCGCCTGATCTGAAGATGGAACGAAAACCGAAGCGGCGGACGTAGAGGGACCCGTAAACTGATCAGCCACTCCGGGAAGGTTGGAAAAGACGGAGCATAAATCGGGAGATGAAGATTGCATAGGTAATCCAGTTGTTTTTGAGGCAAAAGCGGACTCGAACACTCCTAGCCTACTTTCGAAGCCTTTGACCGTATCGGTGAGACCTTGGATAGCTTTGACGAGCTGCGAATTAAATCCATCTGTTCCAGGATTGGGCAAAGTTATTGGTGGAGAGGTTTTTGGCCTTTTGGCTTGGGCTGGTGACGAGGACTTGGCGGAGCGCTTCCTGCCTGCTGGTTTGGGTTGAGGGGTTGGAACCGGAATGGCTGGAGGATCGGCCTCGGGTGGGCCAGCCGAAGTTCCCAGGGTGTTTGAAGCCAGGAGAATGAGATCGTTCCTTGAGAGATCATTGCTGATTGGAAAACCACTCTCTTCTAGGATACTGACAATTCTCTCAGAGGGCAGTTGGGACCACGGAGATTCTCTATTTTGGATGCGGCTGCTCCGACGCACTGACTGAGGAGAAGGTGGGATTTGATTGTCATCCGAATCGGAGAAGTCGAAATCTACGATCGGTATTTGAGACATGATAAGCTGCGTGGAGGATGTGCGTAAAAGAAAACTTTGTTACGACACCTGCGGGCAACAACATGGAACGGTAGGATCAGTCTTTTATATTCAATGTCGAGCTGTGATTGGTAGCGTGGAATTATAAATTAGTGACGTGCAATGGAGTCTTTGTGATAGAACTTACGCTTACACTTTCATTTCCTTTGCAACAATCTGTATAGTATAAAGCACTATAGAAATAAAGCTCACAACTTACCTGTATATATCTCCCTTCCACATACAATGCCACTTCTCTGTCTTTTACGGCCCTGATGAGAACGTCGGTCTCCTCGACAGTGAACCGCTCCTGGCGCGCGTCTGGCAATCCGCCGTTATCCACCTTATTCCTGACGAGATTACTGCGTTCTGAATTATGGGCGGCACTTCCGGTTTGGGGAACCTCCGTTCAAAAAGACTGAAACGAATAATTTCAAATCATAAGGTTTCCCTACAAATAAAGCGGATCCGTCAGTGTGACTGGATGAGCTGTCAGTTTCCCTTCATTTATTTTCAGACATCATGAGAATAACGTTATACTTGGTATTTTAACGTTACTTGTTATAACAACAATAGGCCTCTTTTCAGTCCTCATTATTATTTTCTTATTTCCCTTTGCAATCCGCTGTAAAAGTATGAAAAAGGACACATACTACACATTTGTGGTCTGTTCTCCCGAATTTAATATACGATATATTCCATTAATAATTCACTGGAATACACGAAGAATCTCTCGTTATTCTGCTCAAATCCTCAGGTCTCTTTCCAGGTTTGTTTTCACAGGTAAATGCAATTTATAATCTGTCAAAAGGACGGAAATCAGTTTGAAATAGTATCACGTAATGCTGAAGTTATGAATATTTTTGATTAAGGCAACAAGTTACATAATAGCCTACAGATATTAGCCTACAGTGGGGCTTTCGGGGTTATTTGGTCTGTTGAAAGTACCTTGTTGATGCTTTTACATTTTTAAATAACCTTTTAATGTTCGATGGTTGAAGGGTGAGTAGATTAGATCATCTCATTGTGACACTTTTTTAATGTATTGTGTTCATAGAGCGAGTCTTTCACTGATTGTTTACAGCTTAACGGAAGTTACACCCATAATTCACGCAAAGCGTCATGGGGCGCAGAAATAAGGTGGATAATAGCGATCCGCCACGGAACAAGCGTGCCTGCTCTTAAAGGGAATGTGACATGTCGCTCTGATTGGTTTATTGCATGTTACGCCCAAACCATGAGTAATGTAGCTACTTCACACCAACCCATTTTAGATTTGCATCGATCGAAAGAGTAATTTATCCCGCCGGTATAATAGCAACAGCGCTCGAGATCCGAAGTTACTTGCGTTTCGCGTTTGATACTTGCGTTTCAGATCGTTAAAATAGGGCCCCATGTCTGCAAAACTAAAAGCACATTATGGGCCCTATTTTAACGATCTGATTTGTAGTAGAAGCACAACACCTACCATGCTTTTAACATCAGTAATGGGTGTAGTAAAGTACAGTAATCACAAAACTTACCATACGTTTACCACATTATTGGTAAGTTTTAATGTGATATTTGTTGTAAACGCACAGCAACCACAACACTTACCATGCTTTTAATGCCTAATAATGTAAAATCAGTACTTTTTCCTTTAAATAATCCTTAAAGGCCTATAATGATATTTTCTTTTCTCTTTTTTGAGCTGAAAAGACCAAAAGGACCTTCTGGACTCAGTCAGCTCATTATTGTTTGAGGAGAAGTAAACATTTCATCAAGCATTTGTTGTTTCTTAAACCTTTTCTTACAAAAATATGAATAACTGTTTTAATTTTCCTTGCTTTTATTGTGTGATTATTTCTATTCCTTTCTATGTAAAGCACTTTGAATTGCCATAGTGTATGAAATGTGCTATGTTAATAAACTTGACTTTCCTTGCCTTGCCTATCATACACCCGGAGCAATGCAGAGCCAGGCGTGATGCGAGTGTTTTTAGCTAGTTTTAGCTGTGTGCCCATCTGTGTGCCCATGGGTCTGAAAACCAGGTGTTTTCATTGTTGGCGAGTTGCTATTTTGAAGTACTGAAATAGACTGGTCAACTGAAGTCTAAAGTCAATGGCACAATTTTTTTCGAAATCAGAGAAGCAAGTAATAAAGAATGAGCGTAGCTGTTGTTCATAACATTAAGCAAAGATAATCATGTGCATTTGATCTGATATAACTGGAGTATAAGGTTTTGAGATGCATTATATGAATGCTTGGCTAAAGAGATGCGTCTTTAATCTTGATTTAAACTGGGAGAGTGAGACTGAGCCCCGAACATCATCAGGAAGGCTATTCCAGAGTTTAGGAGCCAAATGTGAAAACGCTCCCTCCTTTACTTAGATATTCTAGGTACTATCAGAAGCCCAGAGTTTTGTGATCTTAAATCCAGCGTGATGGATTGTAGATAGAAGATTAGTGAAATATCAGGAGATAAACCATTTAGGGCCTTATAGGTCAGTAGCAATAATGATACAGAACTTAACAGGTAACCAGTGTAAAGATGATATAATTGGTGTTGTATGATCATTTAAGGAGATATAACTGATTTGCAAGAAAGTAATGGTGGAAGTTTGGAGCTTCTAGACCACCTTGCTGTTTGGAATTCTGTAGAGTGACAAGTGTGATTCTTGAAGGTTTGTTTTTCCAATAAAAGTGAGTTGTAAGTGAGTCTAAAGTTTTGAACCAATGGTCAGTGGGGGTAGTCGGAATCAATTGAAAAGAGATAATTAAATTTGTGGGAGGATCTTCATTTTGACTGCTGCTATTCTACCAGTTAGAGTGAGTGGAAGTTTGTTCCAGCGTTTATAGTCATCTTCAATCTTTCGTAATAACGGAGTGTGGTGACGGTTAAAGAGCTCTGACAGCCTGGCTGAAATCACAATCCCTAAATATTTGCTTTTGCCAGTGTTAAGTCAAGTCAAGTCAAGTCAAGTGTATTTATATAGCGCTTTTCACAATATAAATTGCATCAAAGCAGCTTCACAATATCAATCAAATAACATAATGTTTGTTTCTTAGTGAAAAAACATCCACGTTTGGTAGGGCTGATCAATGGTATTAATGCTTGGCTAATTATTTTGAATATCCCCAACTGAACAAGCCAAAGGCAACAGTGGCAAGGAACCGAAAAACTCCATCAAGTGACCTACTGGTGTCCTAAAACTCCATCAGGTGACCTAATGGAGAAAAAAAAACCTTGGGAGAACCCAGGCTCAGTCAGAGCAGTCTTGCGTGTCTACGCGTCTGCATCAGAGCAGTCTTGCATGTGTCTACACACCAGCTTCCCCTTTTTTTTTTTTATTATGCCTGCAAACAATACAGAGATGACAATCATGGCATATCATTTTGCAACAAAATTGCAAACTGTACAAAATATAACAACATGTACAATGTCATCTGAACATAGAATAAGGAAGTTAGCAATGCGTAGCTAACTAACACAAAGAAAAAAATACATTAGAAATAGATGATGGAAAAAATAATAATAATGATAATAAAAATAAATAAATCATAATCAAAATAAAAAGTCATGAGGGTAAGATTATTTTATATACCAATTAGTGTTTCAATTGCTGTCCATCGTGTCCGATGATGACTTCCTTTGAATTAGATTTATCCACAGAGTCCTATTTTTTGCTTGGCGATCCCAGCTGCCTAGTGAGATCTGTTTATGCTTGAGATTCCTTTTAACTGTGTCTTTGAAACGCAGCTTTGGCCTACCTATGCCACGGTGCCCCTCTTTGAGCTGGGAGTAGATCATCTGTTTTGGCAGTCGACTATTGTCCATTCTGCTCAGATGGCCAGCCCATCTCAGATTGCGCTGGATTAGCGTTTCGTACATATTAGGTGTGTTGGTTTTGTCTAGTAACTCTTTGTTGGATATATGGTGCCACCATTTAATGCCTAGAATTTGTCTCAGGTGTCTCATCATGTAGGCATTAAGGTTGTGTGCTTGGGCCATATAAACTGTCCAAGATTCTGCTCCATATAGAAGAGCTGGGAGAACAATTGCACGATTTACTGCACATTTAGTCTTTATGGTGAGGTCTTTGTTGGACAAGACTTTTAGTTGTCCGAATGCCTGCGAAGCTTTAGACTTACGTAGACATAATCCGGCGTCTAGTTTGTTGTTGTAGGTGACTATTGCCACGAGGTATTTGAACTCTTTGACCGAGGTTAGATTTTCGCCTCCGATCTGGATGTTGTTTTGGCTGCTTTCGTCAGTGCCTGGGGGTGGCTGGAACATTATTTCTGTTTTCTTTATATTTACCTTGAGTCCATAGGCCATTGCCGCTGTGGCAAAGTGGGTGATAATTTCCTGTATATCCTGATGTAAGTGGGCGACAAAGGCAATGTCATCTGCGAACATAAGTTCCCGGACAAGGAGGGGTTTAGTTCTACTTGATGATTTGAACTGATTGACGTTGAAAAGATCAGCTCCTGGCCTTGTCTGTATCATCAACTTTATCGCAATCTGCAAAAGCACTAGCTAGGACTGTGGCAAGGAAGAGGGAAAACAAGGTTTGCGCTAGGACACAACCTTGTTTCACTCCATTTAGCACATCGAAGTTTTCAGATAGTTCCTACTATATGCTTACTGAAGCCTTCTTGCCATTATGGAGGGAGGCGATCAGGTCAGTGAACAGGTCAGGGCAACCAATTTTATGCTGGATCTTCCATAATGTTTCTCTGTCCACTGTATAGAATGCTTTAGTAAAGTCTACAAATACCATGAAGAGAGGCCTGTTCTGCTCAATGCACTTTTCCTGTATCTGTTTTAGGAAGAAAGTCATGTCTACTGTTCCTCTACCTGGTCGAAAACCACAGTGGGCCTCAGGGAGGATTGTTTCAGCATGGGTTGCTAGTCTGTTGAGGAGAATTCTGGCAAATACTTTTCCTGTGGTAGAAAGAAGTGAGATGCCACAATAGTTCCCATATACACATCTGTCGCCTTTCTTGAAAAGGGTAATCAGTTGTGCGTCCCTCCAATCTTGTGGGACAGATCGGGAGTCCCATGCTGCAGTTATGATCTTGTGCAGTGCATCTAGTAGTTTGGTGCCACCTTGCTGGATTATCTCAGGATGGATTCCGTCAGCACCTGGGGCCTTACCACTACTTAGCAAATTCACAGCCTTATGGACTTCATCAATGGTAGGGTGGGCATCCATCCATTGCTGAGTAGGTGCTTGAGGAATACTATCCGTCACATGTTGGTCGACATCTGTGCGGACATTTAATAGACTGCTAAAGTGCTCAGTCCATCTGTTCAGTAGGTCCTGCTTTTCACTTAGTAGGGTTGTATTATCACTAGCGAGAAGTTGATCGGGGTAGTTGACCCGTGGACCCCATAGTACTTTCATGCTCTGGTAAAATTATTTTGTATAATTCATATCTGCTAGTTGTTGTAGCTCCACTGCCTTTTTCGACCACCAATCATTTTTTCAGCTCTCTGCATCTTCTCTGCACTAGATTAGAGTGCTTCCTGAGTTCTGCTATGGCCGATCTGATGTTTCTATTCAGCACTTTGTTTCTTGGCTCATGTCTTGTTTTTATGAGTTTGCTGAGCTCCTCGTCATTCTCATCGAACCAGTCTTCCTTTATCTGCCGTGTAATCCCAAGTGTTGTCTTTGCTGTCTCATAGACGACAGATTTGAATGAGTTCCAAGTTTCATCCATAGAGACTGTAACGGTTGGGTCCGTCATTCTTTCATTTAGAGCTGCTTCAAGAACGTCCTTTACATCTTTACGCTTTAGTTTAAGGACGTCCAGCTTTTTTATTGGCTGTTTAAATTTGTATATCATCTTCCTTATCTTTAGACGGGTTGTCGACATTATCAATATGTGGTCTGTGCTGCAGTTTGCCCCACGCATGGCTCTGGTATCCAGGAAGTCCTCCATATCACGCTGGCGAGTGACAATAAAGTCAATCAGGTGCCAGTGGTGTAAGCGCAGGTGCATCCATGAATTCTTGTGCGCAGCTTTGTGTTTGAAGAATGTATTGGTGATGGCAAGTTTAAACTCTGTGCATAGTGAGAGTAAAAAGCTCACCATTAGAGTTCACCTTACCTGTGCCGAACTTCCCAAGGACTTTAAGCCACGTGGTGCCGTCTTGGCCTACCCTGGCATTAAAGTCGCCTAGTAGGATGATCTTGTCAGAGTTTGGGATGGCCCATAGAACTTGGTTCAGTTGGCTGTAGAAAGCTTCGATTATCTCCGGGCTGTTCGTCATTGTTGGTGCATATATTGCGATCAGGGTGCAATTCCGATTGTTTGTTAACAGCAGTCTGAGGGTCATGATCCTGTCATTTACAGGTTTAGGGTCCTGTATCAGCTTTGGGGTTAGGTGATTTGATACGGCAAGAGCGACACTAGCCTCACGTCTTTGCCCTGATGGCTTCCCACTCCAGTATGTTGTGTAGCCATTTTCTTCCCGAATGCTGCCTGATTCAGGAAAGCGTACCTCGCTCAGAGCCGCAATGTCTATCTTATATTTCAGTAGTTCACGAGAAATTATAGCTGAACGTACTCGAACTCGGGTCTGTTAGCTTCTTCTCTGTCAAGCATGGTTCTGATGTTCCATGTTGCGAATTTCATGTTAATGGGTTTAGGGTGGACCTCTTTATTATCGGCGACGTCCTGCTAATATGATTTTCGTTTTTTTCTGAGAGATTTCATAGTTTTTTGAAGGAGTGCTAGCAATATCTGTTAAGGATTCACTGGGTTTTGCTAGTTGCCAGTGAGCCCCTCTCTTCTGCTAAGTTCGCCCACCTGGCAAGGAGAATCCAGGACGAGAGAAAGCAGGTTAGCAGTCGCATTGTCTGACCAAAAGTTTAGGCAAAGCCAATGCCCCATCCAAATGCCCTCACAGGCTGACGACACACCTGGATTTTCGGTTAGGGTTGACTCCATTAGCCTTTGTCTTTACAGGGACGTGACTGCAAGGCAGCAGGGTACCGGCTTGGTAGATGGACGCAAGACCTTAAGTGCATGTGCCCTTAAAGACAGTTTTTGTGTTTGTTAATTTAGAGTAGGCCTACACAAATTAAAGACATTACAATTTAAAATTGTTTCAAATGCTTTCTTTTTTACTGAAGATGAAATTGTGTTTTAAGGTACATTTTTAATTCTTTCAAAAAAACAATAACAATTGGTTTGTTGTTGGTGAATTTACATTTATGGATATAAAATTTGCCAATAAAATAAATTTAATTAGTAACAAAGCAGGCTTTTTTAGTGTCAGAATCAAAGTATCCAAAAATAATGTCTTTAAAGGTTACTGGTATATCTTGCTGGATATTATCTTTAATAAATATGTCAAGATTTTTCCATAGTTGTTCATTATAGAAAAATGACCAACATAAATGATAAACAGCTCATCGATGGACCCTCATCTTCATGACATCTCCAGCTAGATTCTGTCACTGGACAAATGACAAATTTTTCACTCAATCTAAAAAGCTATGCAGTGTCCAGTATATGCATCATACCTCTGTGGGTCTGCCAGCACTTTCTAATTCAGTCACAGCAGATGTGGTCTCTTCATCATCATCATCATCCTAGAGTGGAAATAGGCAAGGTTACTTTGTCTGGCAGACAAAGTGAAAGATCTAAATGCAACTGGTTCTTAAAATGCATCACTAACAATTGTGTGGTTTCAGGAGGATCCAATAATACAATGCGTCCATCAGCAACTGCAAGAAAAAAAAGATACTCAATGTGTAAATTACTAAAGTATGATAGACACTGAATAAAGGCTTTAGGAACATGCAAGAATAAAAAAAAACAGATTACTGTGTACAGCATATGCTGTAAAATAGAATATGTATGCATAATGCAAAAGTGAAAGAATGACTGCATTTGGGAAGCATTTAGCCTTCTTCCCAATGATAAGAGTTAATGATCGTTTTTTTCCAAACGTATGACTAAATAATCATAAGTACTAATATGATATACCTACATTGTACCAAGTCACTTAAGTTGTTGTGGGACGTAGCAAAGTCTGACGAAGTGCCCTCTGGAATACCATAGACCACAGGGTGACCTTTATTAAGTGAAAGAGCAACTCCTCAGATGGGGTGAGAGGAGGTGGAGGTGGACCCTCGCCAGTTAGACGGGCCTCGGCCTTCTTTCTATTAGCTATATAGGAAGAATACTGTAAAGGTAACTCAATACATTGATCTTACAACAGTTAAAATAAATTATTACCTTTTTTGGAGAATGTTTTTGTGTTTCATTTTGACTTGGGAAAGAGTTCTTTTGGCTCCAGAAGGATTACACCTTATAAAACAAGAGGCCTAAATATTTTTTGTCAATATACATTGCACTGTATTCTTAAAGGGCACCTATTATGGCATTTAAAATGTTCCTAATATTGTTCTGGGAGTCCCCAACAACAGTTTTACATGCATGCAATGACAAAAAACACCTTTGTTGTCTTATAATATGCATTTATTTTTACCTGATTTGCTCACCGACTCCCTAATGATTCGTTTGACGACTCATTTTTCAAACCCCGCCTTTGCGTGACGCTTATCTGCGGTGATTGGTCAGACGACCCAGTCAGTTATTTTTCGCGTTAACCCAAAGTTTAAACATATTGATAAAGCACTGCAGTACTACAATACGCTCTATTCTTTATGACAACTCCAATAACAACGACAAACATTTTACATATTTCAAAAAAACACACACACACACAGCTCGGAGACCTAAGCTGCGCTGAGCGTAACTGACACACAACACACACACACACACACACACAGCTTGGAGACCTAAGCTGCGCTGAGCGTAACTGACACACACACACACACACACACACACTTATTGAGCATGCTACAAAACCCATAAAAGCAACAATTATTAACAGTACTTACAGGTTGTGATTCGGAGGAGGAAGCTGATCCAAATAAACTCGGTACTGAACGTTCCTTCAGTATCAGCCGACTCGCGAATCCACACTTGAAAGCATTTATGTTTGTAAAGGAATCCTCATTAAAATGACGCGAACACAGCTCAAGGTGGCTATACTTGTGTGGTATAGTTGTAAATATAAACTCTAGCCACTGATTCTTCACATGCTCGTCCCTGGGCAGTGAAAAAAAAGTTCGCTTTTGATCCGCACTTCAGAACAGCGTCTCGTCGACATGATGTTTTCACTGTTCCCTTTTGAGTGAACTTGAACTGCGTCATCAGAAACGACTCTTTGGGGACGCTCCCTTAGCGTGCGCCTCTGAAGTATGAATGAAACTAATCCAATCCTGATTGGTGTTGCGTCATGACGTAACATGTGAGGGCACATAAAAGTGACACCGGTACACACAGACATTAGCTTTCGCTCTTCAGCAAGCGCTCTCTGTGAAACTGTCTGTCTTATTTGGTGTTGTTTTGTCTGTGTATCTCATCACATTCATTATATTATTATTCGAATGTGGTGGGTACGAGAGAGGCGGGTTATGGCAAGATGCCGCAGATGGAGGGAGGAAGCTTTAGCAAGCTATCTTTCTCCTGATGCGGTATATTCGCTTAAAGCCCCGGCGCTGCCCAACAAACCGTGCAGGGACACCTCTGCACTGGTTGGCCGGGCTTTTATGGCGGCTGGTCAGGCTGGTGCGTGCCTGCACTCTATGACGATTTTGCAGGCGTATCAGGCCGATATTCTTAAAGATATAAATGAGGGCGAGGGACCAACTCCTGCTGACTTTGCGGAGTTGAGAAGAGCCACAGATTGTCTCTCCGGGCCACTAAAGATACGGCACGTGCCATAGGCCTCTATGTCAGCTATGGTGGCTACGGAGAGACATCTGTGGCTAAATGTGTCCGGTATAAAAGAGAAAGACAAATGTTTTCTGTTGGACACTCCGCTATCACCTTTTAGCCTGTTCTCCGACGCTGTCACCACAGTCGTCGACAGGTTTCAGGAAGCGAAAAAAAGAAACAGTCAGCGGCGTTCCAACAGTATCTCCCTCGCGGCTCTAAATCTGGATCTAGGAGGGCTGGTCCAAGTGGCCAGCCTCAGCCGTCCACCAGCTCCTCCCATCGGCAAGAGCAAAAAGAGAGCGTTTCCTCTAGAGCTCCTCCTGCGGGAGCCTGGCAACAGAGGAAGCGCTCTCAACCGAAGTCCTCCAGCCAGAAGGGTGACCTGAGGGCCGTCCTTCAGGCAAAGAGGGCTTTGGGAAAGAAATCCTAATTGTAGTGTAGGACCTCTGAGGGGCCCCCGCCCCCCGCTGTGGAGCAATCGAGGTTGTTCTTGCAGCAGGAGCCCTCGGGGAAAAATGTTGTCCCGCCGTCCTGGACGCTTCGGGCCACATCGATTTCCTGCGAATGCACACCGTGGCGTTCGCCCCAAAAGCTTGCAACAGGGCACCGACTATGGTCACAAAATCTTTCTCGACTTTTTCCTGCCGGTCCTCCGCTTCAGGAAGTCGAATAGTGCTCGAAAAACATCCGAGGCCAGTCTCGAGGGGCTGGTTCCCTTAGTAGATTTTATAGAAGAATGGCAACGCCTTCCGAATATATCTATATGGGTCCTGAATATTATAAAATATGGGTACAGATGCAGTTCGGTCACCGACCTCCCAAGTTTGCTGGGGTGGTACCGACTACAGTGGTTCCAGAACAGGCTCGGGTTATGGAACAAGAGTTACAGACTCTACTGGAATTAAGAGGCCATAGAAAGTGTTCCCCTACCAGACAGGGAGTCCAGGTTTTACAGCCGGTACTTTATAGTTCCAAAGAAGGATGGCGGACTGAGGCCGATTTTAGATCTAAGGCTTTTGAATCGTTTTTTGAGGAGATTCAGGTTCAAAATGCTTACTCTTCCCATTATCGTGACCCAAATCAGATCTGAGGACTGGTTTGTCACGATAGATCTAAAAGATGCTTATTTTCATGTCTCCATCCTTCCATGTCACAGGAGGTTCCTGAGGTTCGCTTTCGGGGGCGAAGCATACCAATATCGGGTTCTTCCGTTCGGCCTAGCACTCTCTCCCCAAACGTTCACTAAGTGTATGGATGCGGCTCTGGCTCCACTGAGGCTTCAGGGCATCCGTATACTGAATTACATCGACGACTGGCTCATATTGGCCCAGTCTCGAGAAATGGCAGTTCGGCATCGAGATGTCATCCTTGGCTACATTCAGAACCGGGGGTTGAGACTCAACACTAAGAAAATTGTGTGGGACCCAGCTCAGAAGACTACTCTTCTGGGCGTGGTATGGAATTCAGTTACGATGCGGGCACGTATGTCTCCCGCTCATATCGAATCCATCCTGGCCATGGTGTCCGGGATAAAAGCTAGGCCAGGCCATCACTGTAAAGCAATTTCAAAGACTGCTGGGCCTCATGACAGCGGCATCCAACATAATTCCTTTGGGCCTGGTTCACATGAGGCCCCTTTATTGGTGGCTCATAGTCAAGGGTTTTTTTTTTTCCCCAAGGGGAATCCATTCAGTATAATAAATGTTACGTGCAGATGCCTTCGTTCCCTATTAATATGGAAGAAACCTTGGTTTCTGTCCCAAGGACCAGTGTTAGGAGCATCATGTCGCCGTAAAACCATATCGACAGACGCCTCCCTCACTGGTTGGGGCGCGGCCATGGATGGCCGCTTTGCCAGGAGTCTGTGGCAGGACCATCATCTCTCTTGGCATATAAATTGCCTAGAGATGTTGGCTGTTTTCAGGGCTCTGAGGAGCTTCCTCCCAGACATCGTAGGTCACCAAGTCTTGATACGTTCGGACAATACATCTGTGGTAGCTTATCTGAACCGACAAGGGGGACTCAGATTGCGCCCTCTATCCAGATTGGCGCATCAGATCATTTTATGGTCCCAAGGGAAAATATTATCTATAGGAGCAATATATGTCCCGGGGGTTCTGAATCAGGGAGCAGACATCCTGTCGAGGCAGGGGCTGAGGCCCGGGGAATGGAGACTCCATCCAGAGGTGGTGGAGTTGATATGGCGGACGTTGAGACCAATGGAAGTGGAAGCGTCTCGAGGGACGTCCCACTGTCCACTTTGGTTCTCCCTCACTCATCCAGCCCCGCTGGGGTTGGATGCCATGGTACAGGCCTGGCCGAGGCTTCGCCTGTACGCTTTTTCCCCGATCGCTCGGCTCCCGGGAGTCCCGGAGAGGGTCCGTCAAAAGGGCATCAGTCTACTACTGGTTGCCCCAATGTGGCCGACCTGAGTATGGTTTTCAGACTTAATTTCACTCCTGATAGCTCCGCCACGGCAGATTCCTCTGAGGAGGGATCTGTTGTCTCAGGCGGAGGGCACTATATTCCATCCTCTTCCGGAGCTGTGGAAATTGTGGGTCTGGCCTCTGAGGGGGCTCAGTACCTAGATACTGGTCTATCATCTGGGGTGGTCGAAACCATATTTATCTCTAGAGCTCTGTCTACTAGGAGATTATATGGCCTCAAGTGGAATATTTTTCCACTTGGTGTAGAGAACTTGAGTTAGGCCCAGTTAACTGCCCAATAGCTTCAGTTCTGGAGTTTCTTCAAGATCGTTTCTCTGCGAATCTCTCCCCATCCACACGTAGGGTGTACATGGCTGCCATTGCGGCGTTCCATGCCCCACTATATGTTGGACCTTTGGGGAGGCACCAACTGGTCATACTATTTCTCCATGGTATTTGGAGGATGGGACCAACAGTCCGGTCCAGGGTTCCTTCCTGGGACCTGGCGGTGGTTCTCGAAGGGCTATCCCTGGCTCCCTTCGAATACCTCCAGTCGGCTTCGCCTAGGACCTCACGTTCAAGATAGCCTTCTCTTAGCTATTTCTTTAAAGAGACTGGGAGATCTCCAAGCCCTGGCATTATCGCCAGCTTGCTTTGGGTGTGCCCCCGGCGGAGTTAAGGCCATCCTGCGTCCGAGACCCAGCTATGTGCCTTAAGTGCAATTTAACATGGCTAGGTCCATGGTCCTGCAAGTATTTCATCCTCCACCTCATGTGTCGGCAGAAAAGGAGAGGTTCCTTGCTCTGCCAGTCAGAGTTCCGAGAATTTACCTTGAGAGGTCCTCTTCTTGGAGGAGGTCGGACCTACTGTAGTGTGTTTTGGGTCACCTATTAGGGGTTCCCGGCTATACAAACCATAAGTAGGCCTACAAGGTGCGCAATTTGCCTTCACCTTTGGCCGTAAGGGCTCATTCTACTAGAGGCATGGCGTCCTCTAGGGCCCTCCTCTCGGGAGTGCCCCTCCAGGAGATCTGTGAGGCAGCCGGTTGGGCTACCCCGCACACTTTTATCAGGTTTTTAGTCTGCACCTCCCTAGTACGCCTGGCGCACATGTGCTCTCGTCCTAGCTAGTGTCTGAGATCAGTTTCACTCTAGGGCAGACCTTCTTCGGTGCGTGGCCTAGTGGGCATTCGTTCCCCAAAGAGTCGTTTCTGACGACGCAGTTCGAGTTCCCTCGAAAGGGAACGTCTCAGGTTATGACTATAACCCTTGTTCCCTGAGAAGGGAACGAGACACTGCGTCGTCCTGCCACACCCCTCGAGGCCTGTGAGCGTCTTGCTTCATCGCTAGGCTAATGTGTGTGTGTTTTCGTTCACTTAGATCTATGTTACACACTACATGAAAGGTAATTTTCAAAATTCCATAATAGGTACCCTTTAAGAAACTGATGTAGAGAAAAGTAAATGCTTGTCGAGTCATGCCACATGCTCAAAAATACAATTGTTCAACGTTGCAAATTAACAAAAGAAAGGCAAGCATATTTAAAATGTAATAAAAAAAACTTACGCATTTACAGTTATTTTTTGCCACAATTCTGCCCTACAAAGCAAAAAGACAGTAACTATGCAGAGTGCAGAACAGAGAAAAATGACTTTAAAGTTATCCTGTCATCCAGCCTAAGTAGTTAGATTATTGGACATGTGGCTGTTTTGTTACTTTATATTAGCTTATTATTTTATTCACATAACAAAGAATGCTTGAATGTCATGAAAATGACAATAACTAATTTTTGACTAAATGCAGTTACTGCCTTTTGTTTTGTAGGGCAGAATTGTCTTTCCCTCGCATATGTAGCTGTATTGCTTTTCATTATTTAATGTGCTTGAACTCCTCATAAGCCAACATCAAAACTTCTAACTCGGCACGTAACTTTTCACCCCCTTAGTTTCCATGGTGACTCCTGAATTCTGCGTTCCATTGAAAATACCTTTATATGTTCGCCGTGCGCGCGCATTAACTCTAGATTATTAGCAGTAGGTTGATTAAACTAACTCGACACAGGTGTTTTGGAACCGACATACCCCGAGTAAGCAGGTTTTGGGTTAATCAACCCAGAGTTCAGGGTTAATCTGATGGTAAATTAATCTGGAATAAACCCCCTGAACTTTATTTAGCCTGACTTAAACTTTACTCAATTCATTTACAATTTATCCTGAACACTTTTTGCAAGTTTGTAAGAAAATGCAATGCTTATTTTTAATAAACATCAGATTTTTCTAGCATACTTTAGAATCGTGTGCAAAATTGTATTTACTAATTCATAATATTCTGTCATGTTCAAATCGCATTGGAGTTGTTTTTGTCAAACTTAACGTGTTGGAATAGCAGTAAATATGTCTTTAGTTTGTTTCCAGCAGTTTAGATGTGATTGTGCTCTTCTCATAAACAATTAGCTCTTCTCTGAAATGTTTCTAATGATATTTCATTTTCATGTAAGGCGGACACTTTTAGGTATGTTGTAGATCTAGAGTCAGATTGAACCATATGTACAGATCTGCAGTGTCAATCCACAGTGCCGTACAACCGGTTTAGTGGCTAACCTGCTGAACCAGATTTACATTTAATCAAATACATGGATGAAAATCACATGGGAACAGGAATATTATTGTGCATGGTCTGGATATTTTATAATTTTCTTCTTTTTTTAACTATATAGGCCTATCTTCGCTTATCTGTCTTTCCAGTTCAGAGTAAAGCCATATTCCCACTTGCAATTTTAAAGGGGTTTATGGGTTGTGATATTCTGCTCCGGAGCAAAAGGACTATCTCTCATTAGAGGATTATTACTAGAGGGATAGAATTGTTGACGTACTTGTTAAGTTACTTAGTCAATAATGTCTGTTGGAAGATGTGATGAGGGGGGCGTGGTTTCGCGGAGTTTGCAGTGGGGGAGCGAGGGAGGAGCCGAGCGGTAAGTAAGTAGGTCAAGTGCAAAATGACGAACACCTGTGTCTGATTGCAGTAATTGGCGTGGGGAGACCGCATATAAACCGGCTGGTCCAGAAGAGAGAGAGAGAGAGAAGGACTGGGGCTCTGAACAAGCCATCCAGCAAGCTACTGCCAAAGAAAACCAAAGAATACCTGTTGTTGGTTGAAGGATCTCCGTTTTTACACTGTCCGCGCACGTGGCGCACCTTTACTTTGCTTTTCATTTATTTTAATAAAACTGTTCGAGCCCCGTCACGCCGACCCTTGTCTTCTTTCATCCCCCACAAAGAACCTTCGTTACACTGGTGCCGAAACCCGGGATGGAAGAAGAAGCCGCCGCCAGACAGCCTCCGTCCCCATTTGCGGATGTCATCCACGCGCTCGCGGGTCTGCATCAAGAGCAACATCGTGCCCTGCTGGCCGTCAAGGAGGAACAGGAGCGTCGGTTCGAGGCGCTCCTCCGAGCCCAGCAGGAGGACCGCGAGCTGTTCCGGAGCTGGATGGACCGGGAGGGGCGGGCCAGACCATCAACGCCAGCTTCAGCCTCGGCCCAGACCGTTCCACTGCACAAGATGGGCCCGCAGGACGACCCGGAAGCCTTCCTCGAGCTTTTCGAGAGGACGGCCGAGGCCTGGAGCTGGCCGCCCGGGGACTGGCCGGTGCGGTTGATCCCGCTGTTGTCCGGAGAGGCACAGATCGCCGCACAGCAGTTGCCAGTCCCGAACCTCCTGGTCTATCAAGACCTCAAGCGCGCCATCCTGCAGCGGGTCGGCCGGACCCCCTCTGGTAAGGGTCCCTGACACGCCGCAGGCCGCCCCCGATCAGGCTGGGTTGTACCAAATACCAGTGAGTATAAAGGGGGGTACTTTTCAGGCTTTGGTGGATTCAGGCTGTAACCAAACCTCCATCCACCAAAATCTGATTCAACCTGGGGCATTGGATAATAGCCGCATGGTTAAGGTAAGGTGTGTACACGGGGAAGTGGTCGAATATCCCTTAGTGCCGGTCACATTCCAATTTAGGGGCCAAAAGCATAGTGTAGAGGTAGCTGTAAGTCAGCACCTCGGGCACCCGCTAATTTTGGGAACCAATTGGCCGGGGTTTAAAGCGTTATTGGGACATTTATGTGCGGGTGTTTCTGGGTTTAAAAGGAAGCGAGGGAAGGGCGCGGTCGCTCAGGTAGGAGAGGCTGTGCCGGGACCATTGGGACCTGCACCAGAGGATCGGAACGCTGTTGAAAGACAGGATCTTTCGGAGCGTGATGACTTTCCTCTGGAGCAGTCCCGAGATGAAACGCTTAAAAATGCCTTTGATCAGGTCCGCACAATCGACGGACAGCCTCTCCATCCCGACCGACCTCTTTCACATCCTTATTTTACAATTATAAAAGATAAGTTGTATCGGGTGACCCAGGACGCCCAGACAAAGCAGGATACAACACAGTTGTTAGTTCCGAAAAGCCGTCGGGAAATGCTTTTCCAGGCAGCTCATTGTAATCCTATGGCTGGACATTTAGGGCAAACGGCAACACTAAATCGTCTAATGACCCGATTTTTTTGGCCGGGCATTCACGAGAACGTGCACAAGTGGTGCGCGTCTTGTCGTGAATGTCAGTTGGTAAACCCACTGGCCAACCCAAAAGCACCATTCTGCCCCCTTCCTTTAGTGGAGGTCCCCTTCGAAAGAATTGGCATGGACCTCATCGGGCCATTAGTATGATCCGCACGGGGGCATCGTTTTGCATTAGTCCTAGTGGATTATGCAACACGATACCCAGAAGCAGTGCCGCTTCGCAACATTTCAGCCAAGAGTGTAGCGAGCACACTGTTTCAGTTAATCTCCCGGGTGGGAATCCCAAAGGAGATTCTCACCGACCAAGGCACGGCGTTTATGTCACGTACTATTCGCGAGCTTTACGAATTATTGGGCATTAAATCGGTCCGCACCAGCGTCTATCACCCACAAACAGACGGACTGGTCGAACGCTTTAATCGCACGTTGAAGTCAATGATTCGAAAGTTCGTACAGGAAGACGCCAAAAATTGGGATAAGTGGCTAGAACCCCACTTGTTCGCTGTACGCGAGGTCCCCCAAGCCTCCACGGGGTTTTCCCCCTTCGAGCTTCTTTATGGACGTCAGCCCCGCGGGGTGCTGGACGTACTTAGGGAAACTTGGGAGGACGGACCTTCGAATAGCAAGAATGAAATTCAATATGTCATGGACCTGAGAACAAAACTCCACACTTTGGGGCGGCTGTCTATGGGGAATTTGTTACAGGCTCAGGGCAAACAAAGTCGGCTGTACAACAGGGGGGCTAGACTACGCAATTTTGCACCGGGAGATAAAGTACTTGTGTTACTCCCCACGTCCAGTTCGAAATTACTCGCAAAGTGGCAAGGACCCTTTGAGGTCACACGGCGAATTGGGGACCTCAACTATGAAGTCGTTCGTACGGATAGGGGTGGGGCACATCAGGTTTACCACCTCAATCTCCTTAAAAAATGGAATGAGGCGGAGTCAGTGATGTTGGCAACGGTAGTGAGTAGGGAGGAGGATCTTGGTCCAGAGGCGAATTCAAAATCTCAATCACTCGCTCTGGCACCTGGTGGAGACCACCTCTCACCGTTCCAACTCACTGATGTACGCAATTTACAAACGGAGTTTGCTGATGTGTTCTCGCCCCTGCCCGGCCGAACCGACCTTATTCAGCACCACGTTGAGACCGAGCCGGGTGTAATAGTGCGCAACCGGCCTTATCGCTTACCTGAACATAAAAAGAAAGTAGTTCAGGAAGAATTGAAGGCTATGCTAGACATGGGGGTAATAGAAGAATCCAACAGTGAATGGGCAAGCCCGATAGTTTTGGTACCAAAACCTGACGGCTCCGTCCGGTTCTGTGTGGATTATCGCAAGGTGAATGCTGTGTCGAAGTTCGACGCGTATCCAATGCCTCGGGTTGACGAGTTGCTTGATCGGCTCGGCACCGCTCGATTTTATTCGACACTGGATTTAACGAAGGGATACTGGCAGATCCCCTTATCTCCAATGTCTAAAGAAAAAACTGCCTTCACAACGCCGTTTAGATTACACCAATTTGTCACTCTTCCTTTCGGCTTGTTCGGGGCTCCGGCAACCTTCCAGCGCCTGATGGACAGAATTCTCCGGCCGCATGCTGCATATGCCGCTGCTTACTTGGATGATATTATCATTTATAGTAATGATTGGCAGCGTCATATGCAGCATTTGCGGGCTGTCCTCAGGACGCTGCGAAGGGCCGGGCTCACGGCCAACCCGAAGAAATGTGCGATTGGGCGTGTGGAGGTTAGGTATCTGGGCTTCCACTTGGGTCATGGACAGGTGCGTCCCCAAATTGATAAGACTGCAGCAATTGCTACCTGTCCGAGACCTAAGTCCAAAAAGGAGGTTAGACAGTTCCTGGGGCTAGCGGGATATTATAGAAGGTTTGTGCCTAATTATTCGGACCTTGCTAGCCCGCTGACTGATCTAACTAGAAAGGTGGCACCAGATACTGTCCAGTGGACGGAGCGGTGTCAGCAGGCCTTTACCCAGATTAAGGCTGCTCTGTGTGGCGGGCCGCTCTTACAGGCTCCTAACTTTTCTCTCCCGTTTATTCTGCAGACAGACGCCTCGGACAGGGGGTTGGGTGCTGTCCTGTCCCAGGAGATAGAGGGTGAAGAGCGGCGGGTGCTGTACATTAGCCGTAAGCTCTCTAAGAGAGAGACTAGGTACAGCACCGTTGAGAAAGAATGTCTTGCCATCAGATGGGCCGTTCTCACCCTCCGCTATTATCTCTTGGGACGGGAATTCACCCTCTGTTCGGACCACGCTCCCCTCCAGTGGCTCCACCGCATGAAAGATACCAACGCGCGGATCACCCGTTGGTATCTGGCGTTACAACCCTTTAAATTTCAGGTGGTCCACAGGCTGGGGGCGCAGATGGCTGTAGCTGACTTCCTCTCCAGGAGGAGGGGGGGGGGGGCTGCAGGCCGGATGGCTCCCCGGCCTGAGTCAGGCGGTGGGGGTATGTGATGAGGGGGGCGTGGTTTCGCGGAGTTTGCAGTGGGGGAGCGAGGGAGGAGCCGAGCGGTAAGTAAGTAGGTCAAGTGCAAAATGACGAACACCTGTGTCTGATTGCAGTAATTGGCGTGGGGAGACCGCATATAAACCGGCTGGTCCAAAGGGAGAGAGAGAGAGAAGGACTGGGGCTCTGAACAAGCCATCGAGCAAGCTACTGCCAAAGAAAACCAAAGAATACCTGTTGTCGGTTGAAGGATCTCCGTTTTTACACTGTCCGCGCACGTGGCGCACCTTTACTTTGCTTTTCATTTATTTTAATAAAACTGTTCGAGCCCCGTCACGCCGACCCTTGTCTTCTTTCATCCCCCACAAAGAACCTTCGTTACAGAAGACCATAAAAATAAAGAGTTAGCAGATATTAAGCAGATATACTCTAATGACAGTTAGTGTACAACTTATCAACAGATTGTTCAAAAGGGACCATCAAAATAAAGTGTTACCGAATATTGAATGTGAGAATAAGAACCTCTTTTTTTTAAATTGTTGATTGTAATTATTGTTCACGTCTTCATTGTATATCTGTATAACTTCTGTATTTTTATGAGAAGCCAGAGGACAATTTCAGCATTGGTTGATAATAAAGTTCAATCAATGAATATCTGGGACTTTCAGACAAACTCAAAACTACAAATCCGGGATTCATTAACCCATTCATAACCCATGCAGGATCCATGCAGGATAAAGACTGAACAGTGTGAAACATGAAAAAGTTAAAATAAGATTCTGTTAATCTGGGTTTAGAATTTCTCTGGTTAACGTGTGTAAAAAGCCCATAATTGTCCTATAGAGGGAATGCCCACTGAGTGGCAAAAAGACTGAGCGGCAGCATTGGTTTTCAGAGTGAATGCAGTGAAAACCACAAAAAACACATCTAAAATGGGAAAGAGCTTTGCGGTTGACTGTACAACTACATCCGACAAGAAATCTGAGGTATATTTTTACAGACTGCCAAAAGCTACAGAACAGAGAAGCAAATGGATCGATGCAATTCATAGAAACAACAGACTCCAGGCAGAGAAAAGTGGATTTGCAGTTATCATTGAGCATGTTTACATGACTTTATACAGGCCATGACTCTGTGTAACGACAAAACAATCATTTGCGTATGTGACTGAGTATTTCATTTATGTCGGTTGTTGTTAAAAAAAGCTTGCAAGATGTCGGCGGGAAACTTACAGCTTGTATATTATCCTATCATGCAGTTACAGATGCAGCGTTTTGACTGAACCACTTCTACTTCTGCTGCACGAGATGAGAGGACATTTTTATAAAGTTCTGTGTCATGAAAGAGTCTGCGTTTCTGATAGATTTTCTTCTTCCTTTCCTGAAAAACGCTCTGTCTGGATGTGTTTAAATCTGCACTAAGGATGTGTTTCTGTCACATTTCACACATGCACACTTCAATAAGCTGACAGAAAGCAGGTTAATGCGTTTAGACCTACCTATATTGTATTTATATAAAGCGTTCACAGGCAAATTTACTTCACGTATTTCCCCGGCGTCGAAATCAGGCGCATATAAATGTCAGGAAACACAATGGCTGCGTGTCAATATCCATGGATCACTGGATCTTTGGTAGGCCTAAATTGTAAGGAACAACACTTATATCGAGTCCAACCATCGTTTGTTTTTCTCTCGTTTTTCGCAGTTTCCCCTATTAAATCCAGTCACGCAGCTGCTCTTCTGCCACTCAGTCCGGCTGAGGGGGCGTGTTCCGGCGGGAAAGTGACGTTAATGCATTCCCTCTATTGCAGTGCTTTGGATTACTGTAGTAGATATGTAGATATGTAGATATGAATGTATATGGTTATCATTTTGTGGCAAATACAGTATTAAAATACCATATTACATATGCACCATGGTTTCAGTTTCAGAATCATGTGGACAAACCAGTCCAGACAGACACGTGTTGATCTGGGCACTGAATTATGTGTGGGACTGAACAATAGTTGCTGTCATCTTCTGTTCGGCTTGCGCAATCACTCGAGTTTATAAGTGTGAGCTGGTTAACAAGAGGTTTAAACAGGACTTTCACAATCCTCACTCACCAGTGCAGACTAGAAATGGAAACAGGAGTAGTCAGAGACATGTATGCCAATTTTCAATTTATAGAAAGACCAGGAGAACAAATAATAGAAAGACGTAATAGGGAAATAAGAGAAAGAAAACAACACCGAGAACAACAGCTGAACCAACACCCAGATATTCTCTTCAAAATTTTTTATGTAGGATCTCCGCATGTTCTGCTCTTCAGACCGACGAATGACAGCTTGTGGATACATTTACTTAAAGATGCATATCCTGGCATCTCTTCTCAGTGGACTTTTCAACATGCTATTAACCGGCCAATTCGGCATGCGATGAATCTCTCTGGTAGACCTGATTTATTGCAAATATTCTGCAATGATTTTCAACAAAATCTGATTGTCAATGACGACGTGGAAGTTGAAGCGCTGAATGCAAGAATTATAGAACTTCGATTAGAAAACAGAAGACTCAAAGACTCAATACAACAAATCCAAGGGCTGTAATAAACATCAGGTACAGCATTCAATACAATAATATTCTTTCAAAATATTCATGAAATAATCATATTCATATCAGACAAATATGAGTTTAATTGTGTTTGTTTGGTTTATCTGTCGCTTCCATATTAAAACTGTCTTTAAAAGTTGTTCTCCCCACTAAAGCTTTAGTCACAAATGTAAAAAATGTGGAAAAATTTTTTTGGCACCATGCACCATAAATATTCAACAAATCATTAAACTGAGTCAAGCTACCCTTTTCAACCACCAGAACTTTAGCTAAATAAACATTAAGAAAAATTAAGCAAGGCAGTCACTTATTATGATCCATATTCTTTTTTATAAAGTTAAATGAATGCTGAGAAAACTCACATCAGTTTTCACATCACATCATGTACCTTCAAGAAGACTAATGCAAGAGCAACTACACACTAACATGAGTCAATAAATTCAGTATGATTCACTATTATTAATGTGTATAAGTTTTCATAAAAACATCTCTTCTCTTTTACTGAGAAGTGGTTTATGTTTGCTCTGTAATAATAGCTATGAATCATGAATATAACAAGTTTATTTGTTTCATCTCTTCCACACAGAGATCATGTTTTCACCTGACGGGAACCCTTGAAGACCTCAAGATCTGCTGCTTTTGACCAGATTTAAAATATGAATTTCTTGTATTTCTCTTTTCTGCCATATTCAACTGTGACAAAACTGTGAAATCTGTCTCACAGCTGTCACACTTTATACTATAGTAAATATTTCCCATGGTGTGGTTATTGTTGAAAGTCAAATTGTGTATAAACACGCTTAACCAATCTTAAAATTTATGGTATATGGTCGAACTTGTGAAACCTTATAAAAGCACAATCTAATTTTCACTGTTAACACACATGAACCTCTTGTGTCAGACACCCCAGTGACAGGACATGATGTCACACTATATGGGGTGAGTTGTCACAGTGGATTCTGCTATTAAACTACTATAATGTATATATAAGTGGTGTTTTACTGTGTTCAGTTGTTTTTTCAATAACTATTATTACATGGCTCTGTGGAATGCTTGATTCTGATTGGTCAATCCACCGGTACATTATTCCCTGATAACACGATAAAACTGATAACCGGCTCATCTGGGTAACTGAAGTCAGCGCTATATACACTTGGTAGGGGAAAAAATTATTTGTGGAAGTTTTGCATTTGGTGACCTAATAAAATATTGCAACTCAAATCAATATTTTGTGTACAGTTATTTAATTATATCCAGGTATCGCAGACTCGCTCTCTTATTTCATACAAACGCAGCTGCTGCCATTTTTCAACTATTGTTTTGTAAACTAATGGATTGTAAGATAACAAACGCATATGATTTTAAATCTTAAATCTTAACGATTTTCATCTCAAATCAATATCTCTTATCCCCGTAATTATTTATGTGGTGAAATACCGTGTAATAAGTATTATGACTATCCCATATCCACAACATCCTTTGAACCTACCGCTTGGTGGCAACTGCTCTCTCCGTGGAAGCTTTGCTTTTAAAGAGCTAATCAAATATTACGACTCAATATTTCATGTCGAATCATTTACTGATGTGGCAAGTATCCATGTAATAAGCAGGATAATGCACATCCAGCCGGTTGTTATCACAGAATAAGCCTCCTTCAGGCTGAAGCAAGAACTGATCCTGATCACCCTGTCAGGGTTTATTCTTTGATAACAACTGGCTGGATGCACATGTCATCCCTTACTTAGTAATTGACTATTACTAAAGTTACATTTACTTTACCAAGCACTTAGTATACACACACACTCTCTCTCACACACACACACACACACACACACACACGCACGCACGCACACACACACACACACACACACAAACACACGGACAAACATATGTTGTGTTTCCTTGATTCATATATATATATATATATATATATATGGATTGATATAATGGTTTCTATACTGTACAAACTGTATATTCTCTTTCTCTCCCATAAAATAAAACTTTCTGTATTTTTACAATTTCAAAAAACACAATTATGTATGATTTATAAGCTTATTTCCTCATGGGAACAAAAAGTGTCTCCACAAGGACAAAAATTACTGGTACTGCTATTGCTATTTGGTATAACAAAGGGTTTACCAGAACACACACACACACACACACACACACACACACACACATACTGTACACACACTCACATTCTCCTTTCTACTTAGTCTAGTGGAAACGAAAGGCAGGTCTGCCGCGATCGGGGTCACCGGGACAGGTCCTGATCAGCATGGCTGAGGTAGGTGAGGCAGCCGCTGGTGTAATTCAATAAGCTATTGGAGTTTTAAGAAATATTTTATCATCTCCTGAAACGGTTACATCTTTGGCCTCATCCTTTGAGCGACCAAGGACAGGCTTATCCGCACGTATTACTACATACAGCACGGTGAAAAGTGAGATAAGGGCACTTTTCAGGCCTAATAGCTCACGAGTCGATGCTTCGGCAGGTCAAGCTGCAACTCAAGGCCAAACTTTCTTTCTTTCTAACAAATCTTTCTTTCTTTCTAACAAATCTTTCTTTCTTTCTTTCTTCCTTTCTAACTAATCTTTCTTTCTTTCTTCCATCCTTTCTAACTAATCTTTCTTTCTTTCGAACTAATCTTTCTTTCTTTCTTTATAACTAATCTTTCTTTCTTTCTAACAAATCTTTCTTTCTTTCTTTCTAACAAATGTTTCTTTCTTTTTTATATTTCTTTCTTTCTATCTATCTTTCTTCCTAACTAATCTTTCTTTCTTTCTAACTAATCTTGATTATCCATCTATCCATCCATGGTCAAACATGCTAAATCATGCTAGCGATGTGGTAAACCATACTAGAAACATGGCAAATCATGTTAAACCATGCTGGAACATTTTTAAAACTTTTTGGCTAGGCTTTTTCAAGCAAACTTAAAGTTTGTCTACGAAATTTACCTTGTAGTTGAAGATATCTGCTATTCCTACATTCAGCACATCAACTTATCCTCTCACTTCTACATCGCCATAACGATTTCGCCGAAAGTCCTGACCGAATGTCATTAGTTCATTGTTATTACCAGTGACCCAGCTAGAATTTTTTTGCTCTAAAAATGTTCTGAGAACATTACCATGCAGTGTTCTAACAATGTTTTCAGCGGGTAGTTTTATTTTGGTTCCCAGAATGTTCTCTTAAAAGTTAAAATAACATTATTTAAAAACATTCTAAATATGTTTAATGCTAACATTGTTAGAACATTATTTCCTAATGTTCTTATAACATTTTTAGCGGGTAGTTTTCTTTTTGTTCCCAGAATGTTCTCTTAAAAGTTCCAATAGCATTCTCTAAGAACATTCTAAAAATGTTTTGTGATGACCTTCTAAAAAGGTTTAATCATAATAAAATTTTTAGAACATTACATCCCCTAACATTCTTATAAAGTTTTTAGCGGGAAGTTTTATTTTTGTTCCCAAAATGTTCTCTTAAACAAAACAAAAAAATGCTTAGCTATAACATTGTTAAAACATAAAAAATGTATTAATCTCAAAACTAAAACATCAAAAAGTTTATAAATGGCATCCACATAAATGATTAGAAGTTCTGCGTACAGTAAATGCCCAACACTACATGAAGAACTCAGTAAAGTCACTCATGCGTCTCGCCTGCTGTGTTTGCTCAGAGCACTCATCATCAGTCTTTGCTCGTCTTGGTTCTTGCAGAAGAATAATCGAGTGATCTGTATTAATATGTGTTCTACTGTTCTTCTCTTCTAGTTGTCCAGCTGCTCTCCCGGTTAGCAGCATTGAGCTCTGTTCTCTGTGTGCATGGTAGAGTTTTTCCACATAGCCTATAAAAGAAGATCATGCAACAGTGTAAACAGAATGAATACAAATACATACATATTAAGATTACAAGCAATATTGACATTGAAAACTTTCAAAATTAGCCAGCCTAATTAGTAATCAGAAATTATGTAAAGTCTAATTTATTGAAAGTATAAATATGATACCTTATGAGTATCATTTTTGTTTTAAAACATGCACATGCACAAACACTGATATTTAAAACATATACTTAAATGTGAAAGGATTAGTTCACTTTTTTTTAAAAAACTTTTGCTGTTATCTTAGGGTGAGGGTGAGTAAATCATGGGCTAATTTTCACTTTTGGTTGTCTTTTGGATGAGATCCTTTATGGTCTGTGTCAGGTGCTTTTAGCACTAAAGCTCTAGGAGTTAAAAGTTGAACATTTTTGTCTCAGAAATCATAATAATAATAATAATAATAATAATAAATAGGTTAACAATATGTTGGCTTTCTTAAACCAACATAATGATTTCCTAACATTTGAACAAGATTACTATAATCTGTACTATAATATAAAGGTAATTCTATAATCTGTAGTATAATATAAAGGTAATTCTATGAAGATTTACAACAAAAGTTACAAAACCACTTACCAGTTACAAGGCTCTTTAGCTCCCATATCCATTCACCTCTGCAGGTTTATGTTTGCTTCAATAGTTGCCAGATCGTGTCCTTTACATTGACCATCAGCACCAGAGTAATTACCTGAAATATTTTAAGACAGGTCTGTCAACATACAACGATATTACAAGCACATACAATATTTGCTAGAAACACAAATGACTGAAAACGTTTTAGACTGAAAGCTCTTTCCAATTTTCCCATTACCTCTATGAATTACTGAAATATTATTAACATTTACTTTCAAAAGACATATTAACATTAACACTTTTAAGTAGCAAAAATACAGTATTCGTATGCATAGAACACAATATTATAGTAGGCTAACGTTACCTTTGTTGTAAATGGAGACTTTATGGTGTCATATTCATCTTCAAACAGGCAGTTTGGAGTCTGGATTAAAACAAATCTAGCTGTTATTCAAAAGTAATAGGCCTACACTCAGATTTATGGCGACTGTCATACAATTCTAAGAAAGTAAGATCTGACAACACTGAAAGACATTGATATATCAAGGATAAGAGAAAGCTATAACGTTATGTAAACTGGAAAATACACACACAAACAATTTACAGTTGTGAAAGAGTTCAGTTGCGTTGACCAGGAGTTCTGTTGTTTGGGCCAATGTGTCAAACAGCCAATTTAGAGAACGGACATTTTGCGCCGATTTCTTCAACAAAAACGTCACATTCTTTGCACGCTGTTTGTCGATTTCAAATGTTCTTACGTCATGGAAAAATCACGCTGTGATTGGTGGTTTTAAACGTCGATCTACAGTAGCCCCCAATCAGGTCTCTTGTAAACACATTTCGCGCAACAGTTCACACAGTTCAGACTCATAGTAATATCCTCAAAACACTTCACGAATGCTGTTTGGATAATGTTCCTCTTTTATTATGGAACATTATGCCAATATTTTATAGGTTCAAATAATTCTACAATTTGTTACCTAAACAGCTTCCCTAAAATATCCTTAAAATGTTATGAGCTTTTGTTAATAATAATAATAAACATTTATTTGTATAGCACTTTTCATACATAGAATGTGCTTTACAGGCATAAAAACAGATTCACAAAATGTCACACAAGACTTAAAGACAACTTCACATAATATTATTGAACTGATAAGCACATTTAAAAAGATATGTCTTAACCTGCCTTTTAAAAATATAAATGCTAGTAGCCTCTTTCACTTCATTTTGGTAAAGAGTTCCAAATTTTTGGAGCATAGTGGTTAAAAGACTCACCACCAGAACGTTTATGAACTGTATAATGTGCCAAAAGATTAGAGTTAGGATCTTAATCTATTTGGAACATACCTTGACAGTCTGAGATATATAAAGGTGCCAGATTATGGTGAGTTTTATAAACAAATAAAATAACTTTAAAATCAATCCTGAGATGAACTGGCAACCAATGTAATTCCATTAAAACCGGTGTAATATGTTCTCTCCTTTTTGTATCAACTGTAACTTCGCTATAGAACCCTTAGGCCAGTGTAGATAGCATTACAATAATCAAGATGAGACTAAATAAAAACATGAATGAGTTTCTTAGCATCATCCAAGGATAAAAAAGGATGAATCTTGGCTATATTTCTCAGATGATAAAAACAAGTTTTTGTCACTTGATTAATATGAGACTTAAAACTCAAATCGCAGTCCAAAGTGACACCTAGGCTCTTTACTTTTTTCTTAGATTGTAAGGCTAAGGGACCCAATCCAGCCTCTAATCTCCCGCTCATGTTTTGGGCCCACAATAAGAATTTCAGTTTTGTCTTCATTCAATTTAAGAAAAAAATTGTTCATCCACTTTACGATACTGGACAGACAATCAGCCAGCCTCTCTAATACAGTATCTCCTAACTCAACTGAGATGTATAACTGTATATCATCAGCATAAAGATGATTAAATCATGTCATATTCCTTAATTATGCTGGCCAAGGGGAGCATATAACGAAAATAAAACAGGCCCAAGAATTGAACCTTGTGGAACACTTTGTTTTTATTTCATGTGACTTTGATATACAGTCACCTATATTAACTAAAAAGTTCCTTTCTGTTATATATGTTTTGAACCTATTTAAAACATTACCAGAGAGACCGACAAGCTTTTCCAGTCTGTTGGAATATGGAATATGATAACACATCATATGATGAGATTTTGTCATCTCAGGCCAATAATGTCAAAACATTTGATGAATGTTGCTTTGATAATGTTCCTCCTTTGTTATTGTGCCAATGATAAAAAAAATCCTCAAAATGTTTCATGCAAAATGTTCTATTTTTTATTAAAAAGTCAATTGAAAAGAATGTTTTATAAAAAACATTCGTCATCTCAGGCCTCAATGATATACTCAAAACATTTTACGAACGTTGATTTGATAATGTTCCTCCTCTGTTATTATGGGACATTGTGCCAATGTTTTATTGAGAACATTGTATAATCTGTTATCTCAACAACATTCCCAAAACATCCTCAAAATGTTTCACACTGTTCAGTCTTTATCCTGGTTATGAATGGGTTAATCAATCCTGGATTTGTAGGTTTTGAGTTTGTCTGAAAGTCCCAGATATTGATTGATTGAACTTTATTATCAATCAATGCTGAAATTGTCCTCTGGCTTCTCATAAAAATACATAAGTTCTACACATATACATTGAAGATGTGAAAATAACTATAATCAAGCTTCTTATTCTCACATTCAATATTCAGTAACACTTTATTTTGATGGTCCCTTTTGAACAATCTGTTGACTATAAGTAATGTTGTACACTAACTGTCATCATATATGGACTGTCTGCTTAATATCTGCTAACTCTTTATTTTTATGGTCAAGTCATCTTCAACTATATAGCGCTTTTAACAATGTAGATTGTTTCAAAGCAGCTTTACAGAGATAAACATATAATTTACGGTCACAGAGATTGTTTTGGCTTTATAGCGATTTTTGAATAATGTTATTTCCAGATAAAGTTAGTTTTGATTGATTCACTTCCAGCAAAATTATCATTTGTTATTCCATTAGGGGCCACTGAGACGACAACGTTCTAAACAGACTTTAAACGCGAACCTGTGACCTGATGGCGTTCAGATGCGTTCACATGTGCATTAAAAATTGATTCTATAGGTATATTCGTTTGAATATATGTGCGCAGGTTTGTAATTTCCCTACAAACCATGCCTAAACAAACTACTTGCCTATACATTTGATAAAGAATGGTCCTCCAACAGACATTCTACTGACTGATTAACTTTACAAGTACATTTCAACTTATTCAATCCCTACCAGTCTAGTAATAATCCTCTAATGAGAGTTAGTGCTTTTGCTCCGGAGCAGAATGTCACCCATAAACCCCTTTGAAATTGCAAGTGGGAATATGGCTTTACTCTGGACTGGACAGACAGATAAACAAAGGTATATAGTTAAAAAAAAAATAAGAAAATTATAAAATATCCGGACCAGGCACAATAATCATCCTTTTCCCATGTGATTTTCATCCATGTATTTGATTAAATGTAAATCTGGTTCAGCAGGTTAGCCACTAAACCGGTTATACAGCTCTGTAAAAATAATTCAGTCTGACTCTAGATCTACAACATACCTAAAAGTGTCCGCCGTACTCCGTACATGAAAATGAAATATCATTAGAAACATTTCAGAGGAGAGCTGAAGGTTTATGAGAAGAGCACAATAACATCTAAACTGCTGGAAACAAACTAAAGACATGTTTACTGCTATTCCAACACGTTTAGTTTGACAAAAACAACTGTGATTTGAACATGACAGAATTTTATGAATTGGTAAATAAAATTTTGCACACAATTCTAAATTATGCTAGAAAAATCTGATGTTTGTTAAAAACAAGCAATGCATTTTCTTACAAACTTGCAAAAAGTACAGGACAAAATGCAAATAAATTGAGTAAAGTTTAACTCAGGCTAAAAAAAGCTCAGAACTGCTTTTATTAAGAATCAAACTCTGAAAATGTTACACGACTGTTACATGAAAGCATAAATGATCCGGTAATTCATTTTTGACTTTAGATTCAAATAAACAGTTGCTTTAAGATTAACACAATTAACAATGAAAACAGGCTCAACAAAACTGACATTAAAATGATCAGACAATTAACCAATGACAAGACACATGGCAGGATCACATGACAAACAGGGAAACACATGACAAGACACAGAAACATGACAATGACAAGAACAAGAAACAAAACCCAAACCGTGACAGCTTTATTCAGCTGATTTACTGTAAAGTTCATTAAAGAGAAGTTATGTGACTCAACATCAATCGTAGTGCAGTAACAGCCTCAACTATTGTTTTACACGTGTGGACAGCAGTACAGCAAGAATCTGCTGATGAAGAAACACAATCTCCAAAACTGTGTGCCAAATTACACTTCAGTTTTATTTAAATCAGCGGTAAAATCTGAAAATGATGGTGTCATACATTTAACTTCTTCAGCTCAAATCAAGTATGAAGATTTTAGAGTAAAAATCATTTATAGTCATATTGAGTGTCAGGATTTTTCTCTTCTGTCTCTGTTTACTGCTATTACAACACGTTTAGTTTGACTAAAACAACTACTGGGATTTAAACAAGATGACAGAATTTTATGAATAGTTATACTTTTTTGCACACTATTGTAAATGATGCTAGAAAAATCAGATGTTTATTAAAAACAAGCATCGCATTTTCTTACAAACTTGCAAAAAGTGTACAGGATAAAATGCAAATGAATTGAGTAAAGTTTAAGTCAGGCTAAATAAAGTTCAGAACTGCTTTTATTAAGAATCAAACTCTGAAAATGTTACGGCTGCTGCATGAAAGCATCAGGTAATGAATTTTTGACACTGATTTCCATAAGTGAAGTCATCCAGACAGAAGCGGTCACATGTTGTGTTTCCCTTTATAGAATGAAATATCAAAGATACTCATTTACTTAAAGTTTAAAGTCTGATATGTTGAAGAAAAGGAGTGTCATTATAATCATAATCATAATCTCAGAACTTCTGGCTGCTGATGGCACTGAAGGGTTTGGGCGTTTCCTCGGCCATGAACGCCTCGATCTCCTCCACGGTTCGAGGAACGCAGGTCAGAAGCTCCACGCCGTCAGCCGTCACAGCGATATCATCCTCAATGCGCACCTGACACACACACACACACACACACACACAGTTAGCAGTCACAGCGATATCATCCTCAATGCGCACCTGACACACACACACACACACACACACAGTTAGCAGTCACAGCGATATCATCCTCACTGCGCACCTGACACACACACACACACACACACACACACAGTTAGCAGTCACAGCGATATCATCCTCAATGCGCACCTGACACACACACACACACACACACACAGTTAGCAGTCACAGCGATTTCATCCTCAATGCGCACCTGACACACACACACACACACACAGTTAGCAGTCACAGCGATATCATCCTCAATGCGCACCTGAAACACACACACACACACACACACACACAGTTAGCAGTCACAGCGATATCATCCTCAATGCACACCTGAGACACACACACACACACACACACACACCCACAGTTAGCAGTCACAGCGATATCATCCTCAATGCACACCTGAGACACACACACACACACACACACACACACACACACAGTTAGCAGTCACAGCGATATCATCCTCAATGCGCACCTGAAACACACACACACACACACACACACACACACAGTTAGCAGTCACAGCGATATCATCCTCAATGCGCACCTGACACACACACACACACACACACACACACACAATCAGCAATATTCATGTGCATATCATTTTCTCATATACTGTCATATACACTTTAATTTCCCCATTTCATCATAAACTGTAATTTCAGCATCAGCTCTTTTCTCTCAGTGTCTGAAACGATTCGATCGAGGATTCAGTCTCTTTAAACCCCGCCTTTTTGAAAGCCTCGTCTGCTGTGATTGGTCAGAATCCAAACACCATTGTCATATCTGAATGTCGGCTCTTCCTCAGCACTTGATACTCAGTGATACGAAGAGTTGTACTCAGAGGAGGGTGTGTCTTCCAGGCAAATGGCATTCTTCTCCCGAAAGATGTAAACTCTGAATGCAAATTCCCATTGTTAGCAAATGTTTCCATGTGAAAGAAGTTTCTGTCTATATAATGAAATGCAACAAGAGGCTCGGGGCGATTCTGTAACCCAGACCAGCCGGTGATGTAAAATGTATGCAAAACACTTTGCATGATGTATTTTATAATGTCAAGGTTTGCGTCTTCTCTCTTTATTCCAGAGCATTTGATGTTTGTATCTATTATCTTTGAACTGATTATGAAATTGGCATGATACATTTCCCTGACATAATAAATTGCAAACATTTGAATTTATTCTAACTGACTTTGACATTATTTTCAGTAAAGAGTTCAAAAGAATGGTCAAACATTCGCTCACATATAATGTTGCCCAGATATCATTAAAATCTTTTCATTTATGAAGTCAGATGTAATACACATAAAAAAATCAAAACTGCTTTGACCTTCACCCGCTGATCGGATGCCTCCATTGGGCCGATGTAGTCGGGCTTACAGAATGAATCTTCAATCAACTTCCAACAAGGATGTGATGAACTCATTCACAAGAGCGGTACTAAATTTCACATTCAAGAATACAACATACTGTACATCTGAACACTGTCAACGAGGACAATGTTAGTTGTAATGGATAACATTCAAACCTGGCATGAGATCCTCGGCCACTGCATTTATGAAGAGGATGTTTCCAAATTGCAGGGTGTAATTGAGGGAGTGAAAATCAAAGGAAAGATTGATAAATCTAACCTAAACTGTGAGGTTTGCACACAAGGTAAATTTGTTCAGAGTAGAAACAGGGAACCTGATACACGACCTTAGGCTGCACTTGAACTAGTGCACATCTAGCTGGTGCTATTGACCCAGTAGCTAAAGACGGTTTCAAGCATGCGCTGGCATTTACTGATGACTAGGTTCAGTGTTTGTGTATTTTCTAAAAGCTAAGAGTGACACTGTGAAAGCTACTGAAAAGTTTGTCGCTGACATAAAGTGTGTTACTGTAGATCAGACAACGCCACAGAATTTATTGGTTCTGTGTTTTGGTTCTGTATGTTACGCATACAGGACAAAAAGAAATGAGATGCACGTTGTGAGAAAGGAATGTGTGCAGGGTATGACAAAAACAGCCCTGCATACCCGGTCTATTAAACAAACACGGGAAAAGTTCTCAAGCACAGGCTTGTGAGATTTGTAACAAAGTGTGTTACTGAACACCAGACACAGACTGACATTTCAATGTCAGATGATGATTTCCATGGGGAAAGATATGTATCCTCCCAGTCAAAAGAAAATGTGACTGATCAGACCCCAGAAAAGACTCATAAACCTAAAAATGAGACTAAAAGTCAAGATGGTGCTTAGACAGAGGGAGTTGATCACAGTACACGTTACCCAAGAGATCCACAAGAGCTCCATATCTGTCTGATTATGTTTCTGATGTTGAATGTGATGACCATATTCTGACCAATGTGGACTTCTGTTACAGAGTGTGTGATGTACCACAAACATTCAAGGTTGCTATGAGTTAAAGTGAGTCACAGATGTGGGCTAGGGCCACGAAAGATGAAATGGATTCCCTTAAAGCAACACTAAAGAACTTTTCCTCTTCGGTCCTCCTACAGTTCGGGAAGTATAATTGCCCATTACTGCTGTCGTAAATAATTTATCCTACTGTTGCACACACACTCGTTGTTTATTCAGCACCGGCTTTGGAATGAATGATGTCCACAGACAAGGTAGAGTATGTTGCATGATTTAATGAAAGTATGATGTATGGCAACATCAGAAACGAAGAAAAACAAACAAAGCTAACGCTTGCCGTAAAGCAAGTCAAAGAGACTTTCTCCCCAACAGCAAATATCACTTCAGTACGTGCTGTTATGCAAATGACCTTCATAAGGTGGATGTAAAAATGCTCCAATATTTAAATGCTCATATATTTGCATACTCCAATATGTGCATTCTCTAATATTTGCATGCTGCAATACTCCCAAGGAGTAATATGTTCGCGTTTGCGAATACCGGTTAAAGGTCTTGCAGCCGCGTTTTGGACCATTTGTAATCTAGAGCCTAAAGGAAGCATATAGAGTGAAAACAATAAAGGGGCCAAAATAGAGTCTTGGGGGACCCCACAAGTCAGGGAAGCTTCTATTTTTAAGGTATGAATGAAACCAACTTAGAGCAGTTAACGACATCATGATCATGCACTCTTCATTTACTCGACAGCACTGTATGGTCAAAGTATATTAGTGGAGATGGGTGTGGGTAGTTCAGGAAGTAATCCAACAATGAGTTCCTGTGATTGAATTTTTGTTTGTTTTTGTGACCAGGATGACTCTGTGGACACATTTGTTTTTTTGGCATAATAGATAATTACTGTAAAAAGTGTTCAGTTCACTATACTTAAAACAACTAGCAAACCTGTTGCCTTAAAATGATTAAGTAAAAAATTAAGTTATGTGAACTTGACAATTCCACATTTCTGAAGTTTATTTACTTCATAATTTTATGGCAACGGGTTTACTCAATTTTTTTAAGTTACAGGATAGATGTAAAGTCTCATGAAATAACCAGAAAGAAAGTGATGTGTAAATATATGGGATCTAAGATGAGAAAGAGGACTTAGACTTAATTAGAAAACTTTAATGTCCCAGAGAGGCAATTGGTTCTACAGTACAGGAATATTGACACATAATCCACAACACAAACATTATCCACATGCACAATGTCATAAATAAATAAAAACACATATATTCTCCAGTCATCCCTCACCACACCTTATTTGATTGGGTTATTGCCACGGGATAGCCAGATATAGTTGTACAGGACTATCTGTTGTTTTCCAATGTTTTCCCACAGGTTTTAACAATCTTCCCCAATTTATTTCTATGGGTGATTTTTGAATGTCCACACCAGCATACAATACAGTAGGAGAGAATACTCTCAATAAAAGACTTATAAAAAGAGTCAACGTTGTTGTCAACATTAAAATAATTACGTTTTCTAAGAAAATACAAACGTTTTTGGCCCTTTTTAAAAACGGCATCAACACACTGATCCCAGGATGATTTCTGGTCAATAATGAGACCGAGATACTTGTCCTCTGTCACCATCTCTTTCTCCTCTCCTTTATCAGAGTTGAGTGAGGGAGTGCATGTCTAAAATCAAACACCAACTCTCTGGTCTTGGATGTATTAAAATGCAACTGGGAGTTTCACACCAGTCAACAAATTCATGCAACACTGGACCGTGTTCAGTTTCATCTGTATTTAGAATGAATAAAAGAAGAAAATCCACTAAAACATGAACACATCATGAAGAAAGATGTATTCTCTCACTGCAAGAACATTCACATGCAGAACTTGCACATCTGTACCGAGAATTTTAAACACACAGTCATGAGATCAGAAGCATCTCATAATTTCGACACTGCAAAGAAATATAATTGTGTTATACAGACCAACGGTAAGTTATGCTGTTCATAGTTTATTATTTTTTAATGCATAATAGTTGGTGAAATGTTATTTTAGTGGTACTATGATTATTTATTATATGATAAATATGAATATCTTTCTGTATTAATAATGGGACAGTGCTCAGATCTTGTCTTTCTTTGATATTTTTGTCCATGTTTGTGTCTGTGAGTTGCATGTATAAAAGTGTTGGTGTTTCTATTGAAAGGAACATGGACGCCCTCCTACAAACTCTATCCTATACATTTTTGTAGCTCATGGACGAACCGATTGAGTTTAGGAAGACATTTATCATGATGTTAAAGTGGTTGGACTGACACTTTTCTTTGAGCAACATTACAATCTCTTTTAACTAAAAGGGAAGGGCTGCAAAGATACTGTCCTGTGAGTGAGAATATCTTTTCTGAAACAGAGCCATTCTACAGAACAAACATGCAGACACAGTCTCCTCCACTCCATTACATCCATTAGACAGCGCCCTCTTCTGGATGGAGTTTGTCATGAAACAGAGGCGCTGCTCGCCTCAAATGCCCTGCTAGGCTTTTTCCTCAACATTGAGTGATTCCATTATTTATTTTTTTTGTCTGTTTATTCTGACAAAAAGACATTCCATTAATAAAAAATGGAAGTGAATTTGTTTGAGGTATGTTTCATGAAGCCAGGATGTTAAGCAATTAAAATATTTTTGTGTCATATCTGTGGTTTGTTTATTTGCAATAAAGTAAAAAAATCTGGGTGAACATCCTTTATGTGTGGTGATTCCAGGTCAAGAAAATATGATCATACAACACCAATTTAATCATCGTTACACTGGTTACCTGTTAAGTTCTGTATCATTATTGCTACTATAGTCACGGTTCATGAATTCTCTGCCTTCTTCATGTATTGTGATAGGGTGTGTGTAGCGTGTGTCTGTTGCTGCGTTCCAGGCAGGTTTTTGAGCACGTAAATCACGACTTCAAACCACGACTCACGACATTGTAGCGTTCCAGGCCAGTCACGCCAAACTACCTGAGCGCAAGGAATTGTGGTAGCTAGATGTAAACAAACCAGCATGGCGGACCTTACGGGGCTTATGCGCATTTGTAATAATTGAATAATTTCTCCTTGTTTATTTGAGGGAAACGGAGGAGGAAAAACGGCGCATAAGGCAAGATAAGCTGTTATACCTTTTATTTTACTTTATTTGTATATTTGGAAATGTATTTGGTATTAATTTATCCTTGCACTCAATGGACTGAAAACTAGTTAACGCTAGAAAAGCTGCTGATAATGCATATTTGCGGATAAGTACCGCCTGCAGAAACCTATGGCAGAAACACTGCATCCGTAGGGGCTGCCATTGTTGTTTTGTATGGTTTCGCGGGCTATGTGACGTCAGAGCTCGTAACTGGGAGTACATCGATCTACGAGTTCACGGGTGGAAAGTCACGGGTTTGACTGCCGTTCCGTTTAAGGTTGGAAAAACACGGGTTACAGGTTGCCTGGAACGCGGCACGTGTCCTCTGATTACCGCTAATTATTAGCGCCAGCTGCTTTCACTCTCCACTTGTATATATTCTCAGTGACTGGTATCTTGTGTTGTCAGATCGTTTGGTATGTCCTGTGTTGGTTTCTGTTCCCTGGCGTTCTTCGTTCCCTGGCGTTCTTCGTTCCCTGGCGTTCCCTGGCGTTCTTCGTTCCCTGGCGTTCCCTGGCGTTCTTCGTTCCCTGGCGTTCTTCGTTCCCTGGCGTTCTTCGTTCCCTGGCGTTCTTCCTTCCCTGCCGTTCCCTGGCGTTCTTCGTTCCCTGGCGTTCTTCGTTCCCTGGCGTTCCCTGCCGTTCTTCGTTCCCTGGCGTTCTTCGTTCTCTGGCGTTCTTCGTTCCCTGCCGTTCTTCGTTCCCTGCCGTTCCCTGCCGTTCTTCGTTCTCTGGCGTTCTTCGTTCCCTGGCGTTCTTCGTTCCCTGCCGTTCTTCGTTCCCTGCCGTTCCCTGCCGTTCTTCGTTCCCTGGCGTTCCCTGCCGTTCTTCGTTCCCTGGCGTTCCCTGCCGTTCTTCGTTCCCTGGCGTTCTTCGTTCTCTGGCGTTCTTCGTTCCCTGGCGTTCTTCGTTCCCTGCCGTTCCCTGCCGTTCTTCGTTCCCTGGCGTTCCCTGCCGTTCTTCGTTCCCTGGCGTTCTTCGTTCTCTGGCGTTCTTCGTTCCCTGGCGTTCTTCGTCCCCTGGCAGTTATTCACCATGTATGCACTGCTGTTTCGACTCATCGCACTTCCGGTTTCTGGATTATCACCATTAGACATCCTCATCCGCCTGGCTGCCTATCGAAGTCCCTGCGCCGCTCGCCCATTTCTGTGTATCCTGGTGTTTCGTGTTTCTGACTCGTGTTCTGTTTATTTTATAATAAACATCTTACCTGCATCTTGCTTCCATCCGGTTCCTGACACCTAAGGTCCCAAATGGTTTATCTCCTTATATTTAACTAATCTTACAATCCATTACGCTCTTTAAGATCACAAAAACTCTTCTGATAGCTCCTACACTCTGGAATAGCCTTCCTCATGATGTTCAGGGCTCGGACTCACTCTCCAGGTTCAAATCTAGATTAAAGACGCATCTCTTTAGCCAAGCATTCATATAATGCATCTCAAAAAACTCCAGTTATATCAGATCAAATGCACATGATTATCTTTGCTTAAAGGCACAATATGTAATATTTTTCACCACTAGAGGGCGCAGTTTCCAACAATAACAAAGGCATATGTTTATGATGCAGTGACAAGCGCTGAATGATGGGACTTGCTGTCAAGCTGAAGGATCTAATAATGTTTATGGATGAGTGCAAACATTCACGTTTTTTAACATTACAGTGGTATAAAGCAGGTCGCGATTGCTAAAGAGACAGATATCACACGCGAGTCCCGCTGATTTAAGGGATTTAGGACATTTAATTCTACCGATCTACCAGTTTACTCACGCAAACCGGTGCTGGATTACTCACACAGGACAGTTTATTAGACGAATTAAACTTGTGAGGTGACGCAGCGCTGCTTCACTTGGTCTAACGTTACACTATCACACCAAACGGCATTTAAATGTGTGTTGAAAGTTATTATGTTATTCTACGTGTTAGTTCGTTTGCTGTACGAAACTAGCAGTAACGTTAACGTTAAGCTAGATCAACATTAGAATAACATACTGACCATATTCAATTTCTAACATTTCATCATGTTGAGCTAACGTTATATATCATTGATTTGTTTTATGTAGCCTACATTTGCTCACCTGTCTAATAAAGCTGTTAAGTCGTGACTCGTGAAGCTCTGTCAAGTCCAAGTTAGTCGCGGATGTGGAGCTCTCGGCATCTCAAAAACGCCACGCTGATATTGATCCTTATTTTAGTTCTCCTTGTTTGTCCCAAAGTCTGCTTGAGTTCTCCTTGTTTGTCTCAAAGTCTAATTGCCATGATCTATGTTTGAACGAAACAAGAACTGCGTGCCGCTAAACGTTACGCACGTAACGTACGCACCTAGTTGTCCACGTCTGTCGCCATGGTAACGTCATGCTATGGCAGTTCGAGCGGAAACCGAGGATAGCGCGAATATTGCGTCATTGACAGGCGACATTTTTTTACGGGACAGCCACTTATTTAAAACTGGAATTTCTCTGAAATAAAAAATCTTTACATATTGTGCCTTTAATGTTATGAACAGCAGCTATGCTAATTATTTTTGACTTGCTTTTCTGTTTTATCTTGGGATGCCCATCCTGAGGTAACTAGAGAGTTTGGATCCTAACCCAATTATGGAGACTTCGAAGCAAACTCAGAATCAACATGCACCAATTCTACATTTATATATCCTTATCAATTGTTAACATGTATTCACTGCCTCAATGAGCTCATTGTTTCTGCCTTAAATGAATACATTAATAGCTAACTGTGTGATTTGTACATGTGCATTTCTTAAATAAATAACTTGGACAATGTCACTTCTAATAATAATAGATCACTCTAAATTGTAATGTAGATGCATTTTCTGTAAAGCTGCTTTGAAACGATATGCATTGTGAAAAGCGCTGTACAGTAAATATGAATTGCATTGAATATATGATGATGATGACTCAGCGTTTTCTCAGACACAGAGAATCTGCAATCCTCCTTCAATGTGCTCCTATCTAGTGGTTAACTTTGGTAGTGCCATTCAAACCCTGAGAATTGTATTAGATGTAGAACGACATGTAGGTTAACTTACTATTATGTATATATTGTAACTATTTATTGTAATATGTTATTCATCTGTTAATTTTAGACCACACACAATACAAAGTAAAGGTGAGAATGTTCTGAATCCTGTGGCTTGTGTTTCGACTGACACCCTTGGGCGAGCACAATCTCCTGATCAGCACTTTAGTTCAAACTCCCCTTTACTGTGGTTTTTCGAGACGGGTGTGTGTTTACCACATTAGTACATTTACAGGATGTCAGAGCAGTCTTGCCACCAGTGTGTGTGTGCAACGTAGGTCAACACCCCAGCTTCCAGTTTTACCTCGTCCAAGTACATACACTTGTGGTCATGGCCACTTGAGAGCGTATCCCATCATGCATTATGTTCAGGAACTCATGTGCGCCGAAATCGCGAGATGTTGAGGAAAACATTCCACTGTAATTTAAATTGATTAGATACATATAACTTGGTAGTAAAAACATAAAGTGTTGCACATTTTATTGGTGCAAATATGAGTATGGTATGTGTAGGCCTATTTTGTAAAACATTCGCAACTGTTTTTGTCACTTAATTAGAAGCACAACAATTTTAGTTACATAGTGACCACTGAACAGAAGTTTATTTTAAAATGCAAAGTATTAAAAATAAAAGCTCTCTAAACACTTGCATTTTTGGAAGACTATAAGTGTGTCCCGAGTAATCAAAAGTTCTACACACACTTGCAGTCTTTACGCCTACACTTTTAAAAATAAAGGTTCCAAAATAGGGGTCATAGAAGAACCATTTTGGTTCCCAAAAACCTTTTAGTGAATCGTTCTAAAAATAACCATTTTTTTTAACATATTAATAATCTAAAGAACCTTTTTCCACTATAAATAAACTTTTGTGGAACAAAATGGTTCTTTATGGAGTCAATGATGCAGATAAAGAACCATTACATTACATTTAACAGAATGATTATTTATCTTACACAAACCTTTCTCAAAGCTAATAAAACATTGACTTTTGGATTTTGGAATTGACACTAGGTGGAAGGAGAGGCCAAATCATCTAAAAAAATTGTTATTTTTAGAACGATTCACTAAAAGGTTTTTTGGGAACCAAAATGGTTCTTCTATGACCCCTATTTTGGAACCTTTATTTTTAAGAGTGTACTTGAACACTTGGGCCAAATAGAGGAAATACGTCATGCAAGTAGACAAGTGGTCAAGTGTGGGTATTTAGACAAGGCATTTATCTCAGAAACGTGATGCGAAGTCCGGTTCTTTTCAGCGAACCGGTTCTTTCGGACAGTTTGTTTCAATGAACCAGTTCTTTTACGTCCTCATGTAATGACATCAGTTCTATCATTCCGGCGGATAAAAATACATTCAAATAAAGTCATTTGTAATCAAAACTTCAGTTAGTAATCATCGTCATCATCATCATCTTGGAAAGGTTTCTTACATTTGCTTTACGCACATGAACCCACAGGCATTGATGTGCAAACGCAGATGTTTTACATCTTACGTGAAGAGTCTTAATCAACGTTTTACAGAAACCAGGATCTAGCTCATAAAGTTTAAAATATAGGCTAAAGTGCATACACAATAGTAAATAGTAAAATACATTTAGACCTAGGCATGATTTGACTGAACAATTGTTGCATGTTCATCATGTTAAAACGTTTAACTAGTGCATTTGCATTTTCCAGTAGACTACGTTCTATTTGTTATTAAATACACTTAAATTTCGCCAAAGTCTGCCCCTCATTCAAGTCCCGTGCTCATAGTAGCAGGCAGCACAGCATCACTTGTGCAAAAGAGTCCGGTTCAGAGATGGTGCTATCACGCATGCTCAGTATCTCCAGCTCATCGGTTCTCCGTATCGAGTGTCTTAAAGAAACAGTTCTCGGTTCTATACTGGTGGAGATTCGAGAACTCCTGCAACCAGTTCTTGACTCGAGAATGTGTGCTGAGCTGAGAACTGCAGTCGAACTAAAAACGTCGAAGCATGTCTCCAGTATGTTTAAATTATTCTGTTTGATTAACATAGGCTATTAAAAACATTTACTTTGCACCCTTAAAACCTTGGCAAAAATTTACGTCAAAGCTGTATATCAACTTAATTAGAAATAATGAAATAAGCTGTTCAATGTTTTATGATAATGAATGTTTAATCGGACAATTTTACAATCGATATAGGGCTCTATTTTAATGATCTAAGCACATAGTCTAAAGCATAGGGCGCAAGTGCACTTCGGGCGCGTCCGAATCCACTGTTGCTAGTTTAAGGACGGGAAAAACGGTCTCCGTTCCCGGCGCACGGTCCAAAGGGTTATCTCGATTGATTCTCTTAATGAGTAATGGGTGTTTTTTTGTCTCTATCCTCTTAATGAGTAATTGGTGTTTTTTGTCTCTATTCTCTTTATGAGTAATGCGTGTGTTTTGTCTCTCTCTTGGGTGTGTTTTGGGCGTAACACAGGCGGATGCGATGGAGGCTGAGGGTTGGAAAATATGTGACGTCATTATGTTATGGCTGACGACAAGACATGACATTTCTCTGTACTGTTTATGTGTTGAAGCATTAAAGAAAACATTTAGTTTCATATGTATGTTTAAATATTATAGGCTAATGATATTTTTTTATTTAATCAATGTTGATTATGAAAGTGAGCATGCAGCGTGAGAAAGATATGAGATCATGAGATACCCAAAATGTCTGGAGACATGTCACGTGGAGTGGGTAATACATAATTTTTACTAAGTTTTTTTTGTAGAAAGACTCTTTTTAAAAGATTTTCGTTTAGTATAAATTGTATCTTAATTTTGATCAATGTTTTATCAACCAATTGCCTGTATTTAATAAATAAGAAGCAAATATATAGCAGACAATGTCAGGCGCCGGCGATCACTTGCATTGCACGTGACCTGGAGGGGCCGAAACTCAGCTTGTGCCTCACAGATTTGAGAAATATAGGGTATCTATTAGCTTGAAATGTCTACTTTTAAACGAAACTATTCAAAACGAAAAGAAATAGGCAACTCTCTGATTATGTAGGCCTAATCAAATGTGCATTTCTCTCTGGCGTTCATGGCGAGTCCGCATAACTTCATCTTTGCAGCGATACAGAAAACACCTGTTTATTAATAAACAATTAAATGTCTCCTTGCTATTTTTGACACATTAATAATCATTACTTTCGCCGGTTCTTTGTGGCAAGCTTTATAAGTGCGACAATATTAGGCTACGTAAACGCTCATCCTGTATAGCCTATTTAAGTAATTAAATCAGTATAAAGGGGCGATGTGTCCACAGTGGCTAAAATGAACAACTACTAGTCGACTAGAAAAAAAACTTTAGTCGGAGGCAGCGCTTATTCCACATATTCTCGAACCAGCAGGACATTCTGGGTTGAGCGCGCGACCCTGAGCGTCACGCCTGCCACTGCATTGCTCCGGGTGTATGATAGGCGCAATTGTGTTTCCAATCTTTAAAATAATACAGTAATAAAACAGTAATTATGTGATAAACATGTTTCATGTTAAAGGCTATTTTGTTACACTTAGGCCTACATGATGTTCAACAAAATACTTCAGGAACATGCATTTCGACCCTCTGAAAAAATTGCACGCATCATCAGCTCATCGGTTCTCAGTCAATGTCCAACGTGTCTGAAAGAAACATTTCACTTCTGTACTGGTGATCCGAGAACCGCTGTATAGTAGTAGACACCATCTCTGCACACTGCGCATTCTGTAATTTTAATCTTGAAACAATAGGCTACCACATTTGTTTTTTGATTGTGATTACGCAAAGGAGTTCTGGAAAAAAGTAGCCTGGCTTATTTTTTTTTATTTTTTTTTGCTTATTACTAACTCTTTACTTGTGAGGTTGTGAATGTGCTGTTTTTGATTTGGGACTCCGGGTCAAAGGAGATGTATGACAGATTAAAACTGCTTACTTTATGTGGCGAGTTTCATCTTCATAAGTGTAAAGTAACTGTTTCTAAGCCCAATTTAGACTTTTTTATGTTGATTTAAAATTATTTTATGACTCTCTTTGTTTATCATTTAATAAGAAAGCTGCGAAAACTTCGTTGTTGCTCAAAGAAATTATGGTTTCATTATAAATTACCTTTTGATTTTCTGAAGATTATTATTTATTTATTCCCAATGTTATTTATTTCTAATTACTTGTATTCATTTTGCGTATTTGTAGTTTCTATGCATGTTTTGTGAATTATTGTTATTATTATTATTTTTTTTTTTTAGTAGACTATCCCTACTACTGCCTTGCTTTGAGTTTATTGTCTTATTTTTATTTTCATTTTATTTTTGGAGCTTGATACATGTATCCCCTGTGACTTTTTGTTCAATAATATATATATATATATATTAAAGTAGTAGCCTACACACGCATGCTCAGTATCAGCTGCTCATCAGTTCTCTCAGCACAACATGTCTATGTTCATTGAGTTAGTGGAGTAACGTATACTCTGGAATATATTGGTTTATTTCGAGTCTGAGGGACTGTCAGGCATGTCAGAAGAAAGTGAGTAACTTTAGAAAACTAAGGATCAGCGCTGACTCAGTCAAGACGCAAACTGTTTAGAACGATTCAGTCCAATGGTTCGACCGGTTCACTAAAAAGAACCGGTTCAAAAGAACGATTCGTTCATGAACAGGACATCACTAAATGTCCATGCAGCATTCACCTGGGCAAGATTACTCCCCGCTTTCAAGTTCACACGGTTACAGCATTGACCTTCACATTCCTGTCTGATTTCTGACAGACAACCTGAACACAACACACAAGTTTTGAGGAGCAGGAGGATAAGGCTCTCACTCCAGAGGTCACGACCGTCGCTTTAACATAAAATGAATCATGGCATAGGTTATAATTATGTATTTGCATCCTTTTGATTTTATTTAAATAATAGTATTTTCAAAATGTATGTAGTCAGATTGCTTAGAATCAATGTAAATCTGTTCATTGTGAAAACTATTAGATTTAATCAGTTAAAAAGTATGAATATGGTTTAAATATAGCTAGCAGTGGAACGAGCCAGATCCTATTAGTTACATTTTATGAGATTGGTTTGCATACAATTTATGGGAAATGGAATCGTTTAGAAGCGGAAATGATGCCGATCCATACTCCAGTCGGTAGGGGGCGATACTGCACATAGACATGTCTATGGCAATGCACCTAAAAAAAAAAAAAAACGCAACAACCAGCGGCAGTTGAAAAAACAACTCTCCTCGCCTTCTTTCATGATCGGAGCACCTTCTTTGGATCAACCTGATTTTAAGGCAAGTTACATCTGTACGATTGTTTTCAATGTATATATGTATGTATGTGTTATTACTGCTGTTGATATCGTATTACACTTTATCAATGCATTGACTATCAAATTTGCATTTAGTCTACTAAAGTTAGCTAACTTGCACATGGTTTTTAACTTTATCTACTTTCCCCTTAAGCTACTTTTTTTCAATTTCCGTATTTTCTGACCTGAGTATAACTTTGGCCCACGCATCGCTTAAATCCGAGAGGAAAAAAAATGGTGTTAGGCCGCCTAACGTTAGGTGTTGGGTAAGTTAACGTTTAACGTTAAAGTTTAAAATAGTGAAGTGTCATTAAACGATTAACTGCGATTTCAAATATATTTATATCGTACATCGATAACTTCCAACAGAACTGAATGAGCTAACGTTAGGGATCGACAGGCGTCAAATTTGAGTAAAGTTCGAGTATATGAAACGATGTTACTCGTTAGTTGGTGACGGTGTGATTAACGTATATGGCAACGTAAGTTACCGGTATGTGCCAGAGTTGGTTGGGTGCTCTCGAGCACGCGAACCATGGTTTTTAACCCGTCGGTGTCTGTTGCTGGTTATCAGCTTTTGTTCTGTGGTTTAACGTTTCAAGGCAAATAAAGACAGTTATAAACTACTGCAATCAGTGTATGAGAGTACTATTCTAATAATTCTCTAAAAAATAAATGCTGGCTTTGTAATTTGCACAAGCAAATGTATGCATTTTGTTTCTAACTAAAACCTTTTTTCCCTTTCAGATATATCAAGCATCCTCTCTTACATCTATATGGTGGGACAACCTCCTAGACCTTGTGTCAAGATTAGCCACTCACTCCCTGGTTTATCAGGGACTACATTTCCCATCATGCACCTCCCTGGACTGATTACACCAAACACCATACACCTGCATGGCGCTGATTACACACACCTGCATCTCATTCACACACACACATATAAACCACTTCCACGCACCACACCAGTGCGAAGTCTTGACTTTCCTGGCTGTCATTCTGAGCGTTTATTACTGTTAAATACTGATTATTTATTGCCTTGACCTTGGACTGTGTACCCCGTTTCTGATCGTTCTCTGCCTACCTCGACTTGGATTGTTACTGGACCTAGTGATGGGCAGATCGAGGCTTCGTGAAGCAATGAAACAGTCGAAGCAAATGTGCCATTTTGTTTCGAGGCTTCGAATCAATCCGAAACCCGTCTCCACGGTGACACCTAGTGGTCACTTGCAGGTGTTGATCTGAAACAACCTTTACAAAGAGCTAATAAAAAAATGTTTTTTTTTATTTTTTTATTATTGTATTTTTGTAATATATGAAGCTTGTAACCTGTAGTCTCTTCACATTGCATAATGTGATTTTGGTCATGAAAAATGAATATTAATAAAAATAAATCAAGCCGCAATGTCTCCCTTTCTTATAGATTTTTATTCAAAAATATTAATTTCTCTACTGTTGAAGGACTCAGCCTACTTCTTTTTTTACAGATAATTTCTCCAGCCTTTGAAAAAATTATCTCACAAGGGACACTTGTTGCTGGCATACAAAGATATTTTTTTCGCTAGGACATACAAATGAGGAAAGATTACTGCTCTCTCTTTCCAGTAAGTTAGAGGATCATGAGTTCTGGGCAAAAACGCATCGCTGAGGTATTTTTTCACTTCCACTGTGGCATCAGCTGTAGGATTGTGTATCATCTGGGTCTCACGGATACGATTGTCAAAATGTTCCCATAAACTGTCTTGTGTTTCAACAGGTGTTGATGATGATGGGCCTGATGTTGACATTTGTGGTTCTGAATTAAAAGAAAACGGCAATTAGTAACAAATCATAAACTGACAACACATATGAAGTATAAATTTCATGAATCACATTACATAAGATAACATAGACTGAAACTCACCAGGAGTTGTGTTTGAACGCATCAGTGAAGCTCACTCCAGTGTGATGTGCTTTTCAGCATCCAGGGCTTTGGCAGGATTTCCAAAAGCCACATTTTTAAACCTTGGGTCCAGCAGTGTAGCCAGTGCCAAGGCTCTAAAAGTCTCGTACCCTCCACATCTGGAGTGCAGACCTTCTTGTAGATGTGAGCCTATGAGCCAACACAAGAGAAAACCATATTAATTAAAATAATGACAACAATATGAGAGTTATGGCCAATTACACGTATGGTCATAGTGTCCTACCTAATTGTACAGTTGATTCCTGCGTTGCATTTCCTTTTTTCTGTGCAAGCTTGTGCTGCAACATCCTGTACAATGGTATGAGCTTTGAAGCAGACACTCTCTGTTCCTCTGACATCTCTGTTGTTGCGAGTTTGAATGGTTGAAGAAGTGTCAATGACTGTTGAATAATGTCATACTCAAGACTTGTCAGGGGAGCAGTATCACTGTTTAAATTGGCAAGTGCAGCACCCACTGGCTCTATCTATCTATCTATCTATCTATCTATCTATCTATCTATCTATCTATCTATCTATCTATCTATCTATCTATCTATCTATCTATCTTATATGTAGCCTATCTACTAATAATCTATATGTATCTGTAATATATGTATCTATCTATTAATCTATCTATCTATCTATCTATCTATATATATATATATATATATATATTTCTATCAATGCATCTATTAATGTGTCACTGTATGTACTCTGTGTGTCTCTAAGTCAATGTGTAAATGTAAATTAAATCCTAAATATAACTAAACAAATCGCACTATAAATGTCACTATATCACCAAAAATCCGCTATCTCTAAACCAAACTCCTCTCACAAAAACCCACGATATGAAAATGCGTTGACAAAACTTTTATACTGTGATTGTGTGATTTGTTCCCGAACCGACCAATCAATGAAACCCTGATTCGGCGGAGCACTCCACCTGATGAAACACTTAGACGCTTTATTTAGCCGTTGTCACGTGACGTGGGTGTTTTGAATCACGCTTCGGATCAGTGTTTCGAATCATCTTTGCTTCGTGATCTCGCAAAGCTTCGGAACGTCTGTTTCGCGCCAGCCATCCTTAACTGGACATTGCTTCTCGCCGCCTGCCCTGACCATTGCTTATTATCTGGTTTATCTCTGCCTTGTCTCCATTGCCCTGTTTGCTGTTGTTGATCCCTGCCTGTTTGACTACTCTATAAATGCTGCAAATGGATCCCCTAGTGTGTGCTGCTTCATTACAGAAGACTTCGCCACACCAAGATCCAGCAGCGATGCCAACCAAGGATACAGGTATTCAAATCATGCGTCTCCGTCAGGGGAATCGGACAATTGAGAAATATGTCGAGGAGTTTATTGAACTGGCACATCTCACCTCAATGCACACAGTATGTCTTATGATATTTTTTTGGGGAGGACTATCTGAACCGCTCAGTTCATTCATGCCCTTGCATGATCCTCACTGGACTTTAGAGCACTATATTAACCTGGCCCTTTTGTTGAGCGACTCATCGTTTACTGTGGGCGTGGTAGAGAAGGAGCTCCGTGAACCCACAGTATCCCCTCCTGCCGAGACCGAGTTCCTTCACGTCTTCTCTACTGAACCTGAGAATCCTTGTGTCATGCCAGTCAGCGGGTCTGCCAACGGATCGGTCTATGGGCGTTCAGGGCTGATGTCCAGCTTGGCAGATTCCCCGCTAAGGTCCGCACGGTCTGCAAGGATCACCGTCCTGCCTGAATCTCGTTCTGCCGAGCCCGTCCAGCCAGAGCCTCACGTCAGCCACGTCCAGCCAGAGCCTCACGTCAGCCAAGTCCAGCCAGAGACTCACATACAGCCAGAGCTTCACGTCAGCCAAGTCCAGCCAGAGCTTCACGTCAGCCACGTCCAGCCAGAGCTTCACGTCAGCCACGTCCAGCCAGAGCTTCACGTCGCGCCTGCCGAGCCAGAGCTTCACGTCGCGCCTGCCGAGCCAGAGCTGGAGCCTTCTTCCCCGCTGTTCCCTTCCAGCCCAGAGTTTCCTTCGCGGCTGGTCCAGCCCAGAGTTTCCTTCGCCGCTGGTCCCGTCCAGCCCAGTTTCCTTCGCCGCTGGTCCCGTCCAGTCCAGAGTTTCCTTCGCCGCTGTTCCCGTCCATTCCAGAGCCCTCACCTCTGGCCCCGTCCAGCCCAGAGCCCTCACCGCTGGCCCCGTCCAGCCAAGCACCCTCTCGGAGACGGAGGAGGGGGAAGAGGACTTCCTGCATCCAGTCAATCCAGAGACTGGTCACGTCAGCCGATCCAGAGACTGTCCGCGTCACGTCTGCACAGCAAGAGACTGTCCGCGTCACGTCTGCACAGCCAGAGACTGTCCGCGTCACGTCTGCACAGGCAGAGACTGTCCGCGTCACGTCTGCACAGCCAGAGACTGTCCGCGTCACGTCTGCACAGGCAGAGACTGTCCGCGTCACGTCTGCTCAGCCAGAGACTGTCCGCGTCACGTCTGCTCAGCCAGAGACTGTCCGCGTCACGTCTGCTCAGCCAGAGACTGTCCGCGTCACGTCTGCACAGCCAGAGACTGTCCGCGTCACGTCTGCTCAGCCAGAGACTGTCCGCGTCACGTCTGCACAGCCAGAGACTGTCCGCGTCACGTCTGCTCAGCCAGAGACTGTCCGCGTCACGTCTGCACAGCCAGAGACTGTCCGCGTCACGTCTGCACAGCCAGAGACGCTTCGCGTCACGTCTGCACAGCCAGAGACTGTCCGCGTCACCTCTGCACAGCCAGAGACTGTCCGCGTCACGTCTGCACAGCCAGAGATGCTTCACGTCACTTCTGCCGAGCCAGTGTCTACGGACAAGATGGCCGCCTCCGAGCCAGTGTCTACGGACAAGGTGGCCGCCTCCGAGCCAGTGTCTACGGACAAGATGGCCGCCTCCGAGCCAGTGTCTACGGACAAGATGGCCGCCTCCGAGCCAGTGTCTACGGACAAGATGGCCGCCGTCACAGAGTCTGTTCCTGTTCCTGAACCTGTGTCTGTTCCTGTTCCTCTGCCTGAGCCGCTGTCTGTTCCTGAGCCGCTTGCACTGCCTGAGCTGCTGTCTGTTCCTGAACCGCCCTGGTCTGTTCCCGAGCCACCTGCATTGCCTGAGCCGCTGTCTGTTCCTGAGCCGCCGGCACTGCCTGCTCCAGCCTGTGTACCCGTAGCTGGCCCCAAGAAAATTTTTTGGGGGGGCAGTAGGTCCCGCTATGGGACCATGGAGGCGGCGCGGCCTCCATGGTCCCCTGAACTGCCTGGTCCACCATGGCCACCTGAACTGCCTGGTCCACCATGGCCACCTGAACCACCTGGTCCTGTTCCCCTGCACGGACCTGGCCCTCCATCCCTCCCCCAAGACCACCTCCGCTTCACCACCCTCCTGAACTTTTGTGTTTTGTTTTTTTTTGTTGTTGTTTTTTTGCGTCTGGAAGCCGCTCTTAAAGGGGGGGCTCTGTCACGATTAGCTACTCACTCCCTGGGTTATCACGGACTACATTTCCCATCATGCACCTCCCTGGACTGATTACACCAAACACCATACACCTGCACGGCGCTGATTACACACACCTGCATCTCATTCACACACACACATATAAACCACTTCCACGCACCACACCAGTGCGAAGTCTTGACTATTCTGAGTGTTTATTACTGTGGATTATTTATTGCCTTGACCTTGGACTGTGTACCCCGTTTCTGATCGTTCTCTGCCTACCTCGACTTGGATTGTTACTGGACCTTGCTTCTCGCCGTCTGCCCCGACCATTGCTTGTTATCTGGTTTATCTCTGCCTTGTCTCCATTGTCCTGTTTGCTGTTGTTGATCCCTGCCTGTTTGACTACTCTATAAATGCTGCAAATGGATCCCCTAGTGTCTGCTGCTTCATTACACCTTGTATGTATGCTACAAATTAATACATAAATTATGAACAATTAATCTCAGTTTGAATGTTATATGAGTCAACATAAAAGTATAACATTCCTAATACATAGTTAAAAACATTTTACAGACATGAACAGCCTGATATCATCTTGCAATAAACCATATTATAATCTGGACCTATGGGTAGTTATTTAATTGTTATAAAACAGTTAGCTAATAAATGTGTAGTAGTAGCTGTATTTTGACTTGTCTTATTACAGTAAAATCAAGTATAAATTAAGTTATTTATTTTGATTCTTTAATATTTGGCAGTAACTGATTTTTTTCTTTTGTCTTTGTTCACAGATATGTGAATGTGGCCATGCAAAGTGTGTGACATTTCATTATCTACCCGGTATGAATTGCTAAAACATTTTAGGCTGAAACATTTCCACTATGGTCGCAATTGCCGTTATCCCTGTTTATATGCACATTGCCCATGTACATTCTCAAGTTGGAAGAACATTTTGAGTCACACATATCAAACACACAGGAAGTTAACAGCAGCAAATGTTCAGTTAACTACGTTCTTTTGTCAGACCTGTGCCTGTAAGGACATTTTAACTGAGAAGGAATACTTTGCTCATGTAAATCAACATCTTAAGCAGTATGAAACCATAACTTCTTTGTTTGAAGGATGTATGTTTGAGACAAACATATATGGAACATTTCACTCGCATAAAAGTCATAAGCATAATCCCTACACACTTATTGCATTTTCTGGTGACCACGACCCTATTTTTCAAAATTATTGCATGTCACAGATTAATGAAAATGTTTGTGTACTGTTAACAAGTGTTGTCATTGAATCAGATTTGACCTGATTTTTATGTCTACCTCAAGTTTGGCAGTTTTTTAAGCACAGTTCTTGAGAAAAATTACTATGTGTGCAGTCTGTTAAAATCCTTTGCATTTATTTGTGCAATGAGGTTGATTGTGGCAACGACAAAAAAAACCTTTGAAAGTTGTGCATTTAACCTTAATGTGCATGTAAAAGGTACTTTATGTTTTGTCGAGGTTGCACACAACACTGTATGTGAGTACGGGTTGTCTTGCTAGCTCCTCTTTTTGCTGCCTTTTGAGCTTGTTATTTCTAAAATAAAAATGAGGAACAAAATGTGAAATGAGGTGGTCTGGCTATTCTTTTTTGTGTTGTATATTTGATTGGGGAGGGGAAATGATGATGAATAAGTAAATAAAATTTATAAATATGATTTTAAAGTACTTTGGGCTTATTAATACAAATTACTTAAATGTGATGCATTTTAAATAAATTCGGTTTATTACATAATAATACATAAACCCGTTTCTTATTTATTGAAAATAAATTGGATTTATTGAAAATTTTACATAAATCTAATTCTTATTTTTTTCATTCATATAGGACTTAAACATGTATCACATTAAGTTTATTAATATGTTAACGTTAACAATACGTAATCCAAATGGATGGAAAATTTATATGCAATCAAATTACATAAATCCTATTTATTAGGCAGGCCTAAATATTTTTTTGAGTGCATAACATATCATTGATTGACATATTTTGTTTTAGAAGTGAAAGAAATATCTGAAAGCCATCTGTCATTTTAAGAGACTACAATGAGGATGATTTGATTGTAACTTTTAACTGTACTTGCGACTCTTGTCTGCTTGGTGTCGAGTGCGCTCTTGAGTTATTGCTCAACGATTGGCTTTTCTGAGTTATGTGACATTGTTTACAAGCTTTTATATTAATGTCTTTCTGCGGTTGAAACACCGATTGAGCAATTACATGAGAGACATTATACAGATCTCGGTAAGTTGGACTGTATCTTTCAACATATTTTCTGATGTGCATTCATGTTTGTTTATTTATTTCTAAGGGGTGATCGCGTTCACTCGCGCTCCGCTTTGCTTGAACTGGCACTACAATGATCTCTCGCGCCACAACAAAGAGCGCCAAAATGGTATTTATTGTTCGAATTTTGTGATAAATTGGACAGAATTTGAAAGCTACAATGCTATTTCATGTTATTTTTTTTATAAAACAACATTGTATGTTTCAAATTCTGTCCATTTTATCACAAAATTCGAATAATAAATACCATTTTGGCGCTCTTTGTTGTGTCGCGAGAGATCATTGTTGCGGCAGTTCAAGCAACGCAGAGCTCGAATGAACGCAATCATCCATCCCTCTTTACTACAAAAACAGAGCCTATTAAGTGGCTTATTTTAATTCAAATATAGAAATCAAAATGACTGGTAATAATAGATTGACAATTTTTACTACCATGTCCATCAAAATGCCTAACAATACTGAAGTCTAACAAGACCTCTGCTTCATTCAAAACTGTTAGACACAGGTTGGAAGTTCAAGACCTAAAAATGGAGAATAGGCAACTGCGTGAAGCTCAGATGGTCTTTAAAGATGAAATTCAGCAGTTATAGACTCATCAAAAAGGTATGCAGGATTTAATGATACATCAGCAGTCTGCTTCACTAACTCCACAACCACAGCATATAAACCAGACTCCAGATAGCAGCACCGAGTCCAGCGCTACACAGTCCAAAACCTACTCCATGCAGAGTTCAAGTACAACCAGAGAGAGTTTCATAAGCCATTTGCTGACATTTACATCTACAAGTCAAGCCTATAGTGTTTCCACTGCAGGAACTTTCCCCAGGAACTAGGGACTTTGGGGTTGTACTCTGTGTGTTTCCACCGCAGGAACCAGGGTCTAAATGAAGTTCCGGGTAAATATTTCCCCCTCCGAAAGTCCCTGATTGTGAGGTACGTTTCAAAGTTCAAGTACTTTTTGGGGTGGGGCTTGGGTGCTGAACATGCTGATTGGTTGAGTTTGTGCTGCATTTTGATTGCAGCATTTTAATTCAAGCACCATTTTTTAAAATCTGTTGCGGTGCGTGCAGTAAGAGTTGTTTGCTATTCAAATCAACAATGGAGTTTTAAAAATACGGCCGATTCAGCGACCACGAGGTTCAGGCTTTATTAGGCTTAAATACAGAGAATGAAATCCAGCGGGAACTGTAAAGTAACGTGCAGTCCTACGTAACCCGATTAATTTGCCTTATCTTCCCGGTACTTTAGACCGCGGTGGAAACACAGACAGCATCAGTCCGATGGGAAAAAGTTCCTCATGCGAAAAAAGTTCCTGGGACAATTTATTAATTTCGGTGGAAACACAGCTTTAAGCTAGAGACATCCTTCAGTCGTGACCCTAGTGAGTTCGCTCATTTAAAGCTAGCCCTTGACAATCTGCTTCCTAATGATGCAACTGAGCTCTTTAAGTTACAAGTCCTTCTAGATCACCTGATGTTTGAAGACACACGCCAGATTACGGATTCATTCCTCAATTCCCCTTGGCCATACACAGACACTGAGTGCACTTACTGACAGATTGTAAGACCTCACCAGTCAGTTAGCCCTAACAAATATAGCAGCAGTCATGGATTCCCCTGATGTTCAGCCTGATGAAGATTTGTCCAGTTTGATAGGTTTGCCCTTCAAATCCAAGCTCTTGTGGGTCTCCTGATGGTATTGGGTCCTGAAAGTAATGTGGAATTACAGTGTGGGTCACGTGTCCTGTCTGCTCACTAAACTCCCTCCAGATTTACATGCATTATTGAGACAACACATGCTATATCGATCTGATGCAGTCTACACTCGACTGGACCTGGCAGAGTGGCTCACGTTTGAATCCTGGTGCCAAGACTGTGAGGACCTAAATCCAAGGACGGAGCAGAGATGTAAAACGGTGCAGCCAAAGTCCAGCTAAGTCCAGCTAGCAAAGTCCAGCTAAGTCCAGCTAGCAAAGTCCAGCTAAGTCCAGCTAGCAAAGTCCAGCTAAGTCCAGATTCGCTGCTGTTCAGGGCTCCAGACTGCGACCAAATGGTTGCATTTTGCGACCATTTTTCCTACCGTTGCGACCACAACGTTGCCCAGCATCGAATGACAAACGAAATGAAAGCGGAACGAAACTGCGCTACTCATTTGTGCTTCATGAACCAATAAAATTTCTATTTAAAAATAGCTACAACTAATGCGGAATTGAACTGTTTTTATGTTTTCTTATTCTTGCCCCTGTTTTTACTTTTAAAATATGTATGCTGTAGCACTTTGATATTTGTTCGCAAATGAAAAGTGCATTATAAATTCAAAATATTATTATTATTAATAGACAGCTACTCGCCACACCAGTCACGGGCCAATCTCGATTACGTAATACAGTTAATACAGTCGCCACAGGCGTAGCTATCGGTAAGCGGGGTACGCAGTTGCTTACGGGCCCGGACCAATCAGGGGCCCGCGTGATTGGAAGATATTGATTGACAGCCGGGGCCCCCTATCGCATTTTACTACTTTTAGTCTGATCGCATTTTACTTTAGTGCGAATTTATTGGAATGAATAATGACAACATATTTTACTGATCATTGAATACATGTGTGAAACGAACAATGATGGATTTTGGTGTAATTTGTTTTGTATTGGGAATCCCCAGGTCTGTGAGTGAACATGCATATTCAAGCAGAGGAAAGCCCAGAAAATGCAGCTATAATGTATGTGAGCATCTTTTTTTATGTATTTGGACCTAGGCCTATGTGTGTGTGTAGTTATAGCAGTGAGTAACAATGTGTTATGGTGTGCATTCACCAGTGTTTTTTTTGTGTGTGTTTAGGCGACTCCTGATTTTGTCAGTCATCTCATCTCTTATATGCTGTGTCTCTATGATCCTATCCTGTCCTCTTCATGCTAGCTACTCGTGGACATTGCGTCATCACGTGCTGTAGTGGGGGCCCCGTTTATAATCCTGCATAAGGGCCCGGTGTTGGCTCGTTACGCCTCTGACAGTCACGTAATATCAGTAAAACGGTTATTGTGGGGCAAAATGTTTTAGCAAACTGATTTAAGGAGTGTCCCTACATTTTCTTCTTGCACTCCTAAAATTTCAGTCAGGGGCCACAGTGCTCCGAGTAAAAAAAAATGAGTCTAGAGCCCTGCCACTGTTCATCATGGAGCTGACCAAACCCTGACACATCTACACAGGTACTGTCTTTAAAACAGCACCTGAACAGAGGAGAGTTGTGCCATACTGTGACAGTGCAGAGCATTTCCTGAGCCGGTGTCCCACCTTCCAGAAATTCAGTAACGAGGAAATTATATAATGGATTTAAGACAACAACCGTTGCTGAAAATGTGGACGGTCATACATACAATATCTTCTAAAGTTGTGGTTTTGTAGCTGGCTTTCGCTTGCTGGTTGCTTGAATGCTCTCTCTCTCTCCAACGCACACTATTTCTACATGAAAACACATGTTGCTTCTACTTGTACTAACATATTTCCTGTGTGCTTTAATTCTTACATTACTTGCGTCAACAGCTTTATTAACCTGAGTCACCATCTTTTCTGTTTGCGTCAATTGCATTTGCAAAAATGACAACATTTTTTAATGTACATTTCATCTGATTTTTCATCAGATTAGTCTTTATGTTTGATACTTACACCTAACAATGCTCTTGTGCCCAGCACGCATTCTCCCACACACATGCAACGTACATCTTCCTTACAGGATGTGGTCTATGACAGACAGTGCACAGACTTATGCGTTTTTGTCACCTTATGTGAACCTGGACACTAGAGAATTTCCAAGATCCTTAATTTTCAGATTATTATTATATATTAATTTTCTTATAATTTAGATCCTTATCTGTTTGTTTAGAAGTAAACACACCATTTCACTTGAAGCATGGTTGATTCATGTATAAGTTATGAATTTATCCCTATAGTGGATGCATGTGAGCTCTTGTGATTCAAATCAATGGTATCATTTTATTTGGAATTTCTAAAAAATAAAAAAAATAAAAAGAGGCAATTATTTTATATATATTATTTTATTATATTTGATAATTTTTAGTTGGATCAGATAACATTTTAAGCTTTCATATGATCATGTTAAAAACATGCCCCATGTTGTCCCATTTCACTTTCATTTTTTTGGTGTAGTAAATAATGAAAGAATTATACCTGTATTATTGAAACAAAACAACAAAGTTGTACCAAACATGTGAAATTAATTTTTTTTTTACTCATTCTTCTATATTCAAATGTGGGCAGCGAATCAAATATGTGTGGGACTGAAGAATATTCCTGTCTTCTTCTGTTCGGGTTGCGCAATCACTGGGGTTTATAAGCGTGAGGGTTAAGTTTCACTTTCAAACCTTCACAATCCTCAAACACCAGCAGCGGTCCGAAACAGAGCTGAATATTAGAAATATGACTACAATTAAAGAAAGAATTTGCAATCTGGAAGAAAAAACAGAAGAGCTTGAACAAAAAACAGAAGAGTTTGAACAAACCACATACAATCTGGAAACTACATCAAATAATCTTGAATCAAGAATACAAGATCTTGAAGAAAGACTTAATAACCTGGAGGAAAGATTTCCACTCGAAACTGAAGAGTCAGACGGTGAAGAAGATGAAGAAGACGGTGAAGAAGATGAAGAAGACGGTGAAGAAGATGAAGAAGACGGTGAAGAAAATGAAGAAGACGGTGAAGAAGTCGAAGTGAAAAAGTCGAAGAAGAGACTTAAAGAAGTTGAAGACAGTGAAGAAGTTGAAGTGAAGAAGTTGAAGAAGTGCTGCTAAAACATGAGGTACAACCTTCATTCTTTTAAAATAGCAAATATTGTAGAAATTATTTAAAATGTCAAAACGTAATAATAAAATTATTAAAAAATGTGAGTTGAGTGGTGTTTGGTCCATCGTGTTACTTCCATCTTTGAAAAAAAAATTTTTTTTAAGTATTTTAGCCTACTTTTTAACTCTTAACAATACTCTCGGGTTTTTGGTTAATGCGTATTAATTGTTTATTAAACAAATAATGAAAACGATGCCAACAAGCCTCTCCAGAACTTTAGCTGAATAAACATTTACAAAAATTACCCTTTCATAAAGTTGAATAAAAAGCTGAGAAAACTCCAATAAGACTGATACAAATGCACACTGTCCTAAACAGGGTTTGAATTGAAATTAACATGCGCGTGGCCCGCCAAATTCGGGTGAACATCTGCCGTCACGCATAAAGCCAATTTGGCGGGCCATGCTTCATTTATTGTTTTATATCACTTTGCATCGATATCAGAGCCGTTTCCCTAAAAGGATTCTCAAACAATGCATGGGGGGTCGCACACTGAGCAGTGGCACGTCTTTAAAATTCAAAAGTTTAAAAATCAATCAAGATATTGATGGCACGGTGTGCCTAAAAAATTCTTTCTTTATTTCTATTTTATTTTATATTTGAATGGTATCCACGAACAGTGATAAAGCTGCAAAAGCAATACAATAGGACTAATTCAGAATTAGATTTAATAACAAATAGGCTATTTAATCTAAGCGGCGACATTGAAAATATTAATTCTGATCATTTTGTTTTAGCAATAATTTATGAATGGCCGTGACTTAGCCTACATATTTACTTAGCCAGATTGGCTGTTGAGTGAAAACGTACATTTCAAACCCTGGTCCCAAATATACTAACATGAGTCAAAAAAACTTTTTATGAATATTATTTGTGTAACGGGGTGTGGTTCAGAAACAAATGCCTTTAATAGGCTTCTCCATTTGCAGTGCATGTAGGCATATTCATTATTTGTATTAAAAATGCAAAAGTTGTTACTGAACATTTTTTGTCAGAATTGCACTCTTTGTGCACAATTATACAATATTTCATAGACTTATTCATGTTTAAACACACTAAATTAAAACAACGTATTATTCAATGCATTACTATATGACTCTCATGCTTTTTTTGAGCATTTTTTTTAGCTTTATATTAAAAGTCCTGCTGGTCGTATACAGAAATGTATGTTATAATGTAATATATGGAGTTTTTTGGAGATGCAAGGCCCATGCAACACATGCATTCATGTAATAGTTGTAATTCATCATTTAACAGCAGCTGTTCTGTTTTCCCGAGAATTGATTCAGAAACATGAAATCATGAGATATAACAGCAGTTCGTTTTTCTTTTCCACAGATGCCGTTTACAACTGACAAGAACACTTGAAGACCTCAAGTTTTGAACAAATTTATGTAAACGAGACCAAATATGAGTTATTTTTATTTCTCATCTGCCACATTTAAATTGGACAACTGTGATCATCTACACTTTTAACACAATATCCTGTTGTGTTCATGTTGTCACAGTGAAACTTACCATTAAACTATTATAATGTATATGTCAGTGTGTTTGTGTGTGTGTGTTAATTTGTTTACCCAGAAGTATAAACCTGCTAGTTACATTTTATTTGTATTTATTTATTTATTTATTTATTTATTTTTATTACCGAGACTTTCTAGCACAGTCTATTTTGTAGTTGTGCTTATGTTTACAGGTTCCTTAATGACTTTTGATGGTGACAATCCATGTTAACAAAAATGTCACCTTGTTAGAACATTTCACATGCAGAATTTGCAAATTTACACAAGGTTTCAGAGAAGTAATATATTAAGTGATTTTTTTGATATAGTGAATAATGGATATACATTTATATAGTTTACACAATCTCTAAGAGATATATATATATATATATATATATATATATATATATATATATATATATATATATATATATATCTTAGAGATTGTGTAAACTAGATAAATTTATATCCATTAATGAATCCTTATCTATGAATCATGAACTACTGGAGGGGTCATGTTAATTCATTGGTCAAAAAGAGTGGAAAAACCTGAAGAACATAATGTTACCAGAGAATGTCTATAAGTGTCACGGGCTTGGATGAATGACAGGAAGCAAATGCAAGTTAACAGTTTAATAAGTATCACAGAGTCGGCAGTGCAAACAGATGGTAACGGTGACGCAGGGGCAAGATGGTCAGGATCCTTGAAGTGGTGCGACGAAGAGACGATGGTGAGACAAACATAGAAACTTGAATCCAGACGAAGGAACAGGAACACAAGGCAGGAACAGGACACCGGTACACCAAAACGAACCACATGAAACAACGATCTGACAAGGATGAGAGAACAACGGTGAGTATAAATAGTGTGGTGATGATCAACTGCAGCTGGTGATGTGATGATGAGCAGCTGGAGCGGATCAAGTGATGTCATACAGACACACCCCTCACACACGTGCATTCATACAACAACATAAACACGAGACTAGAAGGAAACAGAGAAAACATCTACCGTGACAATAAGGGGAGAACTCCCACTCTCACTAAACTTCCGGCTTCTGAACTGGTTGCAGTTCCACTCTGGCTCCACATGAGGGCACTCACAGGACGAGTGCAGTTCCACTCTGGCTCCACATGAGGGCGCTCACAGGACGAGTGCAGTTCCACTCTGGCTCCACATGAGGGCGCTCACAGGACGAGTGCAGTTCCACTCTGGCTCCACATGAGGGCGCTCACAGGACGAGTGCAGTTCCACTCTGGCTCCACATGAGGGCGCTCACAGGATGAGTGCAGTTCCACTCTGGCTCCACATGAGGGCGCTCACAGGACGAGTGCAGTTCCACTCTGGCTCCACACGAGGGCGCTCACAGGACGAGTGCAGTTCCACTCTGGCTCCACATGAGGGCGCTCACAGGACGAGTGCAGTTCCACTCTGGCTCCACATGAGGGCGCTCACAGGACGAGTGCAGTTCCACTCTGGCTCCACATGAGGGCGCTCACAGGACGAGTGCAGTTCCACTCTGGCTCCACATGAGGGCGCTCACAGGACGAGGGCAGTTCCACTCTGGCTCCACATGAGGGCGCTCACAGGACGAGTGCAGTTCCACTCTGGCTCCACATGAGGGCGCTCACAGGATCAGTGCAGTTCCACTCTCGCTCCACATGAGGGCGCTCACAGGACGAGGGCAGTTCCACTCTGGCTCCACATGAGGGCGCTCACAGGACGAGTGCAGTTCCACTCTGGCTCCACATGAGGGCGCTCACAGGATCAGTGCAGTTCCACTCTGGCTCCACATGAGGGCGCTCACAAGACAAGTGCAGTTCCACTCTCGCTCCACATGAGGGAGCTCACAAGACGAGTGCAGTGCCACTCTGGCTCCACATGAGGGCGCTCACAGGATCAGTGCAGTTCCACTCTGGCTCCACATGAGGGCACTCACAGGACAAGTGCAGTTCCACTCTGGCTCCACATAAGGGCGCTCACAGGACGAGTGCAGTTCCACTCTGGCTCCACATGAGGGCGCTCACAGGACGAGTGCAGTTCCACTCTGGCTCCACATGAGGGCGCTCACAGGACGAGTGCAGTTCCACTCTGGCTCCACATGAGGGCGCTCACAGGACGAGTGCAGTTCCACTCTGGCTCCACATGAGGGCGCTCACAGGACGAGGGCAGTTCCACTCTGGCTCCACATGAGGGCGCTCACAGGACGAGTGCAGTTCCACTCTGGCTCCACATGAGGGCGCTCACAGGATCAGTGCAGTTCCACTCTCGCTCCACATGAGGGCGCTCACAGGACGAGGGCAGTTCCACTCTGGCTCCACATGAGGGCGCTCACAGGACGAGTGCAGTTCCACTCTGGCTCCACATGAGGGCGCTCACAGGATCAGTGCAGTTCCACTCTGGCTCCACATGAGGGCGCTCACAAGACAAGTGCAGTTCCACTCTCGCTCCACATGAGGGAGCTCACAAGACGAGTGCAGTGCCACTCTGGCTCCACATGAGGGCGCTCACAGGATCAGTGCAGTTCCACTCTGGCTCCACATGAGGGCACTCACAGGACAAGTGCAGTTCCACTCTGGCTCCACATAAGGGCGCTCACAGGACGAGTGCAGTTCCACTCTGGCCCCACATGAGGGCGCTCACAGGACGAGTGCAGTTCCACTCTGGCTCCACATGAGGGCGCTCACAGGACGAGTGCAGTTCCACTCTGGCTCCACATGAGGGCACTCACAGGACAAGTGCAGTTCCACTCTGGCTCCACATGAGGGCACTCACAGGACAAGTGCAGTTCCACTCTGGCTCCACATGAGGGCGTTCACAGGACGAGTGCAGTTCCACTCTGGCCCCACATGAGGGCGCTCACAGGACGAGTGCAGTTCCACTCTGGCTCCACATGAGGGCGCTCACAGGACGAGTGCAGAATGAATGGAGGTCTATGGAGCTATACCCCTCAAAATCCACTTTTCTCAGGATATAATTTTTTGTCTAGTAATATTAATGTTGTATTCGAAAGGAGACGCAAAGAAATTACACATTGCTGGGTGTTAGATTTTTTTAGAGTCACTTATTTGCTTTAAAAAGTCTTTCAAAATGTCAATGACGTCATACACATCGTACAACCAGAGATACTGCTTCACGGCAATCCTTCAGTCACTGGTGCTTTCGCGCTCTGCACTTTATTTTCTCTCGAGGCATCGACAGCACAGCTGACACAGTAAACACACGTGTAGAAGAGTTCAGTCCGCCTTAACATTATAGTTCCACTTCGGACGCCACGATGCCATCAAGCGGTGTCTCTGTCGTAATCGGTCCTTCACTGACCAATCAGCGTTCATTAGCAGAATGCTAGCGTGTTATGGGTGGCAACAACTCAACATGTATATAATGTTCAATATTGTTTGTTTTTGTTTTACTATATAAATGATTTCTAAATCCTTTTTATTTTATTTATTAATCTTTGTTTATTTTATTACTATTGTTTTATGATATCAGTATTATTATTTTTGTGTACTAAATGTTATAAATCATTTTCTATGTTGTTTTGATGCTTTGGCAATACAAAATGTTTTTTTTTTGTCATGCCAATAAAGCTTTCTGAATTGAATTGAATTGAATTGAGACACATTTAGCCATCGAACCCCATAGACTCCCATTCATTTAGCGCTCGGGAGATCGCCCCCAGTGGAGCTCTGGTGGAACTACAACCACAATTCGGTACAATAGGACTTAATAGGGGGTGGCCAGGCTCTCCATAGACGGGTGTGTTTGAATACATGGTAAAACTGAAACAAAGAAAATGAATATCTGTACAAAGCAAGCCTACTTTCTTCCACACATTTTAAAGCAAAATAGCCGAGACTGGGGCTAGTTGTCACACTTTTTACTCAAATGAATATTTATAAGGTTGAGTTTATTCTTCGTGTTCCATAAAGACACTAACTTGAAAACATCTATTTGTGACAGCATTGTTTTGGGCAACTAATTTGTTAATTAATAAACTATTAAATTACAACATATACAACACTGTGCTTTATAAAACTTGCCTCAATAAAACTTATCTGGTCTGACATTATGAAACACACAAATAGCTACAGTTCAATCTTTCAGTTTAAATCTACTCTTGTTATAGTACATATTAATATTAATGTCAATGTGGATTTATTGTGTTGATACCAAACAGATATTACAAAAATACCACAATATTAGCCTAGATTTTAGTTTGGAGAAGAGAATACACACACACACACACACACACACACACACACACACACACACACACACAGGAAGGTTGTGCAATAACAGCGTGTCAAAACACAATCTGTTCTTTTTTCATGCCAAAACAAACACAATTATTTTTTTGTATCCTGTACCTTGTGTCACTATTAAACGTGTCCTGGCAACAACATTTTACTGTATTTTTGTCAAATTCAGTTTAACCCTCTGGTACTGTTCGTGTGTCGGTCAAAATTACCATTTCTTTTTTTTTTTCAATTAAATTATTGTACTTTATTTTAGTTTGATAATGTTTTTTATTTAATATATTGCATTTTTAGGTGATTTTATGGCACTAAATTATATTTCTGCCGTAGTTATACTACATTTATTCACTTTTCTGAGCATGGACCTTAAAAAAATGAAATTTCCAACTTAAACTGTCTTAAATCTTGAATTCTTTGGATCACTGATAATAGATTTTAGTTTGGAGAAGAGAATACACACACACACACACACACACACACACACACACACACACACACACACACACACAATGATGATAATTGGTGCAAATGTAAGAAATCTGCTTATGCCTGGATATTGATATTAATTCATAGGTTAATAGAATCTGTCATTTCATGACCAACTACCTAAAATAATTCCTCTCAAAATACTATTAAGATCTTTAGGCAGTCACTATTTCAAAACATCTTTACAAGTAGGATAATTGTTTCCAAATACACAAATTTACTAATACTACATTGATGAAGGCTTGGCTCTTGTAAATTAATATGTTTTGTATTTATGCGTTTGTATAAATTATTTATGAACCTGTATTTCGGATTTTTTTAATTGTATACTGTGTATTTTTATTCAGTGCTATGTATTGTTTATTTATTTATTTAGGCTATTTATCTATTTAGCGTGTTGTATAATATTATTATGTGCTGATTAAAATGTATATATTTCTTATGAATAGTAATGACGCGGGTATCGACGCTCCGAGAAAGCATCCAATCATCATGGATATGACATAATATTCGTAATAATGATTAATATTCATGAGCTCCGCCCACCCAAACAGACGAGCGTGTCTCGAGCTCGCTGCTACACTGGATGACTGTCTGTTCAGCTGGTAAGTTCATTTATTTCATTTGTTTAAAACCATAACAGCCTTTACACACATTAACGGACGGACACGCTCAGTTTTGGACAGTGAAAATCCTCGAAACATTTATCGTGTCTGAATCTGAAATGAGCTTCATGTTGTCAGTCGCGCCAAACAGGATTCAGTGGTTGTGTGTGTGTGTGTGTGTGTGTGTGTGTGTGTGTGTGTGTGTGTGTGTGTGTGTGTGTGTGTGTGTGTGTGTGTGTGTGTGCGTGTGCGTGCGTGTGCGTGTGTGTGTAGCTCTGCACAGTTGAACACACTATGAAGTTCACCTAAGAGAAAGCATTAAGTGAGAGAGAAGATATTTTACTTCCGGAAATAAATTTCTATTCTCCCTTAAAAAACTGACCTCACTTCATCATTATGTCTGTCAATAGCGCTGACGTGCTTGTTTACATCGAGGCTTAACAAAAAATCTGTCTATTTTTAATTTAGTTTAATTTTAGTTTATTGACAGCAGTTGTGCTTGATGCCAAGTTACCACAGTTTTATTGTAGTAAATATAATTATGTACTATGTTTTGTAAGTGAGTGCACTGAGTTCAATAACTTAGAGTCTGACAGTTTATCATATACATCACTTCAAAACATGTAATTTCATATTTTATAGATTAGTAGAATTGATTAAAGAGATGTTTCAGATATTACTAATTTTGCTCGGTTTGCAAACATTTTCACAGTTTTTATAGATTATATATTAATGGCAGATATAAAACTCACCTGTAAACATTTAATAAGGCGTCTAGCCTGACTAAGGTTCAGGGTTAGGAACATCTTGGTTTATGATTTACAATGCATCATGGGAAGGTTTTGTGTAAGGATACTCCAATGCAAAAACTCATCTGAAATATATTAATCTGCAGTGCGGATGATTGACTTGATGCTTGATTTTGTCTTGGGTTTTCACGTCTCTTTTATAATGTGGTTGACATGATATTCATACATACTAGAGATAGTGTAACAAGATTCAAACTTACAGTTTAGAGATACTACTTTTGCTCAAATTGTGCCTCAACAGTCCAACAGGAAGTGATATCAGTTAGTTGTTTTGTTCTGAATCTCTGATTACACAAGGACAGTTCTTGTGATATGTGGTTGTTTAGACCAAAGCCAGTGACATTTAAAGGTACAGTTCACCCAAATTCTGTAATTTACTCATTCTCAAGTTGTTCCAAACCTGTATAAATGCATTTCTTCTGCTGAAAACAAAAGAAGATATTTTGAAGGATGTCATTAAACTGTATGCATATATATATATATATATATATATATATATATATATGTTTGGTGAAGAGGGGGAAACTTTTATACAAAAATAATACAATGTTCCAAGAGGCACTTTGCAACCCAAAACCATCTAAAATCACATGAAATTTTGTTTCTTGTGAGACACACACGTGAAGGTTGTGCAAGAACAGCGTGTCAAAACACAGTCTACTGTAACATTTTACTGTATTTTTGGGTAATTTCTGTAAAATTCAGTTTAACCCTCTGGTACTGTTCGTGTGTTGGTCAAAAATGACCATTTATTTTTTATTTCAATTAAATGATTGTACTATGTTTTAGTTTGATAATGTTTTTATTTAATATTTTGTATTTTTAGGTGATTTTATGGTACAAAATTATACTAAGTTATAATCCATTTATATTAATTTTGATCTTAATATTGAAAATATTAAGCATTGATCTGAAAATGAAATTTCCAACTTAAACTCATAAATCTTGAATTCTTTGGATCACTGACTTCAGTTTGGTCTCTTTTTAAAGACGGCACTTGGCAAATTATTACGTAACTGAAAAAGTTAAAAAAAAGTGAACTTGAAAAAAGTTATAAAATGTTACATTTATTACTTTGAAAAATGCACAAAAATACCATTTTCAATTTTTAAATAGAATATATTTTTTTCAAAACACATTTTACCCTAAAACTGTAAGAAAATCGAAGCCATAAATCTAAACAAGGTTCATATCTCAAAAAATGAGCTTTCAGTAAGAGTTTGGTTGTGCGCAGTACCAAACGCTTCCACTAGATGAAATTCGGCTCATTTTTAACCATGAACAATACACTATTTTTCTATTTTTTTTCAGGACCTTTTAACATTTTCCAATCTTGTCCATTATTTTTTTGTGTGTTCACACAGCATCTGCCAAAACCACTACAAAATTTTGTACCATTCCGATGAAGTAAAAAAATGATTATATAAAACGTAATATTCTTAGGCAAGGCAAGTGTATTTATATAGCACATTTCATACACCAAGGCAATTGAAAGTGCTTTACATAGAAAGGAACTAAAATAATCACAAAATTAAAACAGTTGTAAAATGAATTATATTATAAGAGGTATGAAGATGATACAGTTATAAAAGAAACAAGCATTTATCCACTGACATCATAGATGGAAAAGACCATTTACAGCCAATACAGGCAATTTACCATGAAATACATGGTTTTTAAACAGTTATAGCGCCACCTATGGTCCGATCTCCACAAAACTTTGCATG